>OX465563.1:10002374-10336507 GCA_950022955.1 Xestia ashworthii
GGTTCAAAAACATGATCCTCGATTGTGATGTCAAGTGTAAAAGGGATCCCAACATATTGCTGGAAATATTTTGTTTCCCACGGCATTGGGGTACATAAGTCGTCTTATTTACTTAGGCGCATTAGCACGGCTATCTGAACTCAGATCCTTTTCAAGATTATGGGCTCTAAAAAATGTTCTGTCGAAGAAAGTTAGATTTTTTGTTGGATGGGGAAAGGAGGGTTTCTTAATTAGAGAACTAGCACAATGCTTGTTAACAAAATAATTACGTCTGTAATTATACAGATTTTTTTTATGCACTCAAAATTAAGCTTTTTTTAACTTTGCCTACCCTAGCAATAATTATTGCTTCTGCATCGTAGGGCGTTTTAAATTATTTTAACTAACGTCAAATAGCCCGGAACAACTATATACATGTAAGCTATACAAATATTTTGTTCTGTGCCGGGATTTAAGACGCCTGCGGAGCATGCGTCGTTCATACAAACGTAATACCAAAATAATTTGTAAATAAAACATATTCTTAAGGAAGTGTGTATTTATTTCGATTGGATTACATATTATCTAGGTTCCCAAACATATATATTATGAATGGACATTGATTTAAACAAGAGTTATGAGAAGAATACGTTTTCTATAGAAATTTTAAATTCCTCATATCTCGTCTAAATAACATTGTCCTTTCAAAATATATATTTGGGAACCTAGATATTATATAATCCAATCGAAATAAATACACACTTTCTTAGGAATATGTTTGGCTTACAAATTATTTTGGTATTACGTTTGTATGAACGACGCACGCTCCGCCGGCCCCTTAACCTGCGACTCGCAGCGCAGATTTTATTTTGACATCTGCACTTTCCTTTTTAGAACATGCAGTAAGATCGATTCCAAACCAACTCTTACTTTTATTTCGCTGAACATGAAACTATTTTTTTTCATCCAAGAACGAAGTGCGGTCACGTTTTGATTAAACGAAAGAGGTCTCCTAATAAATGTTAAGCCTACAAAGTTAAACCATTATTGTTTATTTCCCAGCCTTTCCAGGTCGTTTGATTGTTTCACGAGCTGTCTGGTATAAGAGGGTAGATCGATACAGTTTCAAAGTCAGAAGGTTAGGTCCGCACGTTCCTTGAGTCATCGGCCCACCATCCAGGCACGAAGAGGTGGCGCACTGGAGTTCAGTTAGCCCTGCGCGCCTTTAAGGCGACCACAAGAGCTAAACGCGAGTTTTATAATACCTGAAAGCATATAATTCACTAAAATAAACAAAACCAGAAAAATATATGATATTGTTCAGGATATAATTATGCTAGTATGATTGTATTTTAAAAACATAATACAATTAATTTTACTCGATAAAAACAAATCACAAACTTATCTCTAAAAAAATCTTTTAAGAAGTAAAAACCATACGAAAATACATTCTTGTTCTTGTCATTCTTCATTCAAATTTTGGCAAATAACTACTTTGTAGTGCAATCTGGTTAGAACTTGATTCTAACAGTATTTCAAACGAAGTTTGAACCACCACAAATAGAGTTGCTAATTTAGCTCCTGTAGTCGTCTTATGGAGAACATGCGATCTGACTGCACGCGTCTGGTGATGGGGTCCGCCGGGAAAGGCGGGCTGAAAAATATCAGTCGGGGGTGCGCGCGAATGTACTTCTATAACCAGGGCCCGCGACCCATGCTAGTGTTAGGAACAGTGGGTTTTTAGTCGATTAGAGTCCGACATAACCATCCCCTTGCCCCAGGCGGAGGGTATCCATGAGGATTTTCCCTCTGAAAAAATCAAAGATCCAGCGAAAACACAGGGATTCAAGTTTAAACAGTGCGCAAGTTTTGTGTCTAAGCCCATGTTTTGCTTGCTGTATGGACTCGCCCTTATGTACTATTTTGTGATATTTCAGGAACTGGGTCGAACAGTTCACTAGTCGACAACTTCTAAATATGATTCATTAATACATTATGTAGTAGTTTTGACTGCAATAGTGAAGTTATAAGTTATGGGTGCTGTTGCTAGTGTTTCTGACATCGATGAAAACAAGCTTAGTAAAGTTGCGAACAGAGTCATGGAATTCGAAATGTGTTGCCGCTAAACGTAAGGAGTCTTTTTTTTAATAAGCTGAATGTGACGCTTACCGCGAGGTTCGGCTCGAGGAGGCACAGGAAAAGAGCACACTGCACATGGAAGGAATTGGGGGAGGCCTTTGCCCAGTAGTGGGAAAGTACAGGTTTACATGAAAAAAAGCTGCATTTACTTTTTAAAGCGTTGTAGGCACGTATGTTAAAATTTAAGAAAGCCTTTATACCTTTTTTTGTTTTTCGGATGCTAAATCATCAAATGACTTCTCCCACTCTGGGCGGAGCGGGAGGGAGTGTCAGACTTTTACTGACTAAAACCCATCCATGTTCCTTCCTCGCCCTTTACGGGGCCATGGTATCTCTTTCGAACAGTCCCGCAGCCAAGCCTTTGTACCTACAGGTGGTTTTCCCAATTATTTTGGGGTTTACTTCCAGATTGCTCTTTGGTTGCCAGTTGCAGATGCAGCTAAATAACAGTATTTTATGGAGTACCTACCTGGCCACGACAACACTGTAAACTCCTTTCAGATTAAAAAAAAAAGATCTACGACTGACAGCCGAAATCCATCGTACTTTCTAAGTTCAAAAATTCTGGTCACCCCTCCACGGGCCTTGTAGATTGATTCGAATGGCTTTTTATATACCATAACATCACGCCTGTTATCTCCGCTGAGTTAGGAAGAGGTATAAACTAATAGTACACTCACATTATGTTTAGGTTCCATGTAATATTGAGCGATGCTATTCCATCAACCGGCCACAAATCTAAACTCCGTGGCTGCTACTGAGAATTTCCTCATGAATAAACCCAATAACACTTCGCCCGACCTGGGAATTGATCCCAGTACCTTATGCTCAGCAGTTGCGCTTGCGACCACTAGACCAACGAAGCAGTCGAAGCTTTCTTATTTTTTAGCCTCTCTTCTAAAGGGTGTAAAACACCTCTTCACGAAGCCGAAAGGCACTTGTTCTCCCCATCATTGTGATCATTTTTTTGCTTTACACCATACCTGGGAACCTTCTAGTTACGGAGATATGGGGGTCAAAATTACAACTTTTTCACAAGTTTTTTTCTAAATACAAGTATTTTTTCTAACATTTTAACTTTTAACACCTCCACGACCCCCGTACTATTCAATCCATCCATCAGCACAATGTTTTAAGTGCGTTACATTGAGTTCTACCACAAAACATGATATACATATTATAACCTCAAAAAAAAGTTGTTTCCCAGCAATATTTTTTGCGTAAAGTTACTTAGTTTGATGTACAGAATGCTTGGTTAACGGCTTTGTGATGAGGTGGTTTACACCCTGTATATATGTAAAAGAAAGTCGTGTTAGTTACTATTTACAACTCAAGAACGGCTGAATCGATTTGGCTGAAAATTGGTTGGGAGGTAGCTTAGAACCAGGAGACGGACATAGGATACTTTTAGTTTTTTTTACTTTTAGGTCCATGTTCACCGAGAAGATAACAGTCTGATTATCAAAAACAGCTGTTTAAAACACATTTTTGTATGGGAACATGTCACATTGACAGCTGTTTTTCGATAATCAGGCTGTTATCTTCTCGGTGAACACGGACCTTAGTAGGTAAGTAGTGGGTAGGTAGTGAGTAGGTAGTGGGTAAGTAGTTGGTAGGTAGTGGGTAGGTAGTGGGTAGGTGGTGGGTAGGTAGTAGGTCAATTCGGATTCAATATTCATAGTTGACAGGACAACGTCTGTCGGGTCGGTTAGTTTATTTAGGTCCATGTTCACCGAAAAGATAACCGTCTGATTATCTAAAAACAGCTGTCACTGTGACATATTCCCATACAAAAATGCGTTTTAAACAGCTGTTTTAGGTAATCAGACTGTCATTTTTTTGGTGAACATGGACCTTATAAGACAACCATCAACATAAAACTGTTAATCTGCCAATTAACGGACATTATTGGCCCATCGGGGTTGATCACCGTGCCATAATGATTAGCAAACATAACCTCGGGTGTCAAATATACGATAATTAAGGTCGCACAGTCATGAATGAATTAAGAGCTATTTACATTGAATTGATGGGTTCTTGATAGACGAGCTCGAGGTAATTTAATATTGTTGTTTTGGTAGATTTTGGTTAATGTTTACGTACTCGTATGTTTGATTGAACAGGGCTGCGATTCTCCGTACAAATGTATTCCCCTAATCCTGAATAATAGCTCTAGAGAAATCATTTTGTTTTCATAAAATCAAGGTCTAATTTGGGTGGGTACGTGGGATTTCATTACCTGGTTTTCAGCAACTAAGTAAAAAAATAGATACTTATGATAAGTTTTAAATCTTAAAATGTCAAAAATAATTGAATCGGCTCAGTTTACGAAGAGAAAAAAAGGGGAATACGAAACGTCGATATCGTAATTTTTTTTTTGTGAAATAATCGGTCTGAGCTGCAGCTATCCTTATCGCACTCTATGGAGGCAGATTTGACGCAGCGAGACGACAATAGCTTTTTTCCAAATGCGTAGCTAGGTTCTACCATAACAATTTAAGCTAATTTGTGCGGGTTGCTCGAGGCTAAATAAAAAAATAACGCACGGGTAGATTTTTAGACTACGTTTCGGTTGCCAAGTAACCATCCAATACATCTAGAGTTTACTCCGTGGCTGAAAAGAACGTTCGTCGTTACAACGTAGAAAGTGGGTCGATGTTCTAACAACCAGACTTACTAAGGGATACCTATCGTATTACCTAGATTAGTCAGATATGCAGTGGCTCGATGTAAAATGTTGATATGCAGCTGCATCTGGTGAAACTAAAAAGCGACCCCACCAGACTCGGGAAAGGATTTCGGTTAAGTTGTGAAATCAGGCTTTTTTGTGGGAATTCATGGCGATACAATGGAAGTTTAAAATTAAATCCGCTTAAATGGACTACAGGAGCTAAATTAGCAACTCTATTTGTTGTGGTTCAAACTTCGTTTGAAAAACTGTTGGAATAAAGTTCTAATCAGCTTGCACTACAAAGTGGTTGTTACGTCAGTCACTGCGGGCCGAATGTGGAATGAGTGGTTTCGATCGATTTACAAAAATACTATGGATTGGACAAAAAAAAAACACTATGATGCTAATATGTTTCTTGTAAAATTATTTGCCAAAAAATTAGAATAATCGCATGTATGTTGGTATGGATTTTACTCGTTAAAAAATATAGAGATAATTTAGTGTTTTTTTTTTCTATCGAGTAAAATTACTCGTAATTGTATTACCTACCTATGTTTTCAAAACACTATCATACCAGCATTCAACCTGAATAATATCATATATTATTCTGTTTTTATTTATTGCAGTGAATCATATACTTTCAGGCTTTATAAAACTCGCGTTTAGCTCCTGTAGTCGCCTTAACGTTAAAACACCATCCGGGGTTGCGGGCCCGTTCGAAAGAGATACCGCGGCCCCGGAACATAAAGGGCGAGGAAGGAACATGGATGGGTTTTAGTCAGTAAAAGTCTGACACTCCCTCCCGCCCCGCCCAGAGTGGGAGAAGTCATTTGATGATTTCCCATCCGAAAAAAAAAAAAGGTTAAAACACCATGGCGCAACGCCATGTTACGGTCGCGATTCACAATTTTGACACTGACCTTTGAATTTCGCAGACTACTCTGGTGCTTACACTTTAAATCAGATCTAGGCTAGGAGGTGTTGTCTCGCACTCGTGAGCTGCAGCTGAAAATCAGCGTCAGGTGGCACACCTTGTGTTGCTATCTGACATTATTCTGAGCTGAGGCCCTTTTGGCATTATTAGCTATGTTTGTTAAATTTTTATTTTGTCGGTTTTTTAATAGATATATAGATAAATCATTTATTTAGTGCACACAAAAGACATAGCACAACACATTTAAATGATATAATTAAAACAAAATGATATACCTACTAAAAAACTTTTTTGTAAAAAATAAAACCGACTTCAAAAAAAACCACAAAAGTGAAAAATAACTTTAGCTTCTGAAGTCGGTGACGTTTGTATGATTGATTTAATTTTTTTGTCACCGACTTCAGAAGCTAAAGTTATTTTTCACTTTTTTGGTTTTTTTTTTGAAGTCGGTTTTATTTTTTGCAAAAAAGTTTTTATTTTTCACTTTTTAGTGGTTCACATGTGCTTGGTACACATGGAAAGTGCATACCGTTACAATTACAACAAGCCCAAACACGACTAGGATACATTGTCTCATTATGGAGTTCCGTGACTCTTGGCTTCATCATCAGATCTGATGGTAGAATGGTTCTTATCAAACGCAAATGCTTCACTTGTTGTAGAAAATACCAAAATTGCTGTACGTTATCCTATAAAATTTGAAAAGGTCCCTCGATTTCGCCAAGATTCCATCATCAGATCCCGACTTGGCGATTATGGGACCAACTTGGAAGTATACCCTTTCAAACAAAAAAAGAATTTTTCAAATCGGTTCAGGCGTCTTCGAGTAATCGGTGAACATACACAAAAAAAAAAAAAAATACATACAGTCGAATAGAGAACCTCCTCCTTTTTGGAAGTCGGTTAAAAAGCAAGGTGCCAATAAACAAAAAGAAAAACATATTTTCGAAATAATTATAGTAACACCGTGACAGACATCAAATTTAAACGAAATAAAATAATAACAAGTAGGAATGCAAGGTGCGGTGTGCGTCTCAGGGTTGCACTAAATGGGAGTCCAGCTCAGCATGTGTCAGGCGTGCACCTGACGCTGATATTCTGCTCGATCCCTGTGCAGTGACATACGGACGTCGAGTAGGCGATATAAATTGGTGTTGTGCACAAAGTATTTCATGCGCAATAAAGTATTTTACAGTAAGTTCACCAATGCCAAATAAACACAATTTTCTTTCTTCTTTCTTTCTTCACATCTCCGGGAGATGCCTCGTGGAGCGGCTTTACACGTGTCGAGGTAGGTATGGGCTTTTGCGTCTTATGTTATAATTTATTGCATATTATTATATAATCCATGTTATTATTTATGCGGGCGGAAAGGCGTGCTGCATTGGCTTAAGGGGGAAGCGTCAAGGTAGCCCGCGAAATTCAATTTTTCTTACGTTTTTTGCTATTTGCAGGCCAGTGCTAAATTGTATGTTGATTAAAATATCGTTCGCGACTGTAAGACGTATTTAGTTACAGAATCATAGTCGTTCCTAGACTTATGTGAGCATAGAGAGTTGTCCCTTCCAGCTCACATAAGTCTAGGAACGACTTTGACCTTGAAAACTCGTTCCTCGACTTATATGAACTTAGAGGGTTGTATAGTGTATGTGTAAGGAAAAAAACGTGAGGAAACCAGCATGCCTGAGAGATAATTCTCGACGGCATGTTAAGCCCATGGGCCCATGGGCGGCATAAAAACTCTGACACCGGCAGGTTAGGCAACTAACCACAGGATAAAGAGGAAGTCTTCTGTAACTCCGGCTGACTTAACAGCGTTCCAAAAAGAAAATGAATTGAATTCTTTATCTTACCTTACAAAACAAACATTTTCTATTTATAAAGAAATATTTACCACAAAAATATTGCTCATTCAAAATAAGCTAGACCATTGATGTTTCCTGTAAACAATCGTAAAAATTGAAATTGGCTGCATTCCAAAATAATCTAAAGTCGTTTGATTGCTTAACACCTTTATATTTAGGTACTGTTGGTACATAAATTAATGGATAGACGAGTTGATTGAGGAATGATCTGAAAGAAGAGGGAATGAACCGAAGTAATCTGAGGCAAGGGCAAGAAGATGTAAAAGATGGCGACATGACATGGACCAGTGGAGGCCGATTAACAGCCCTAATTTAGATCTTCTAGGTCATGGTTTCAAGCCTATGCACTCCATTACTTTGTTCAATTCATTTCATCACCGCTGCTCCGCTAACGGTGAAGGAAAACATCGTGAAGACCCGACATCATCATCATCATCATCATCTCAGCCGAAAAACGTTCACTGCTGGACATTGGTCTCCCGCAAGTAATGTCGCAACATTGACCGGTCTCGTGCGACCGAAAGAATAGTACCATCCCAAATCTTCCCGTGAGTATCGTAAGAGGGGACTAAGGGACTATCAGAGAATAGGCAGCAGCGCTCTCTGTGTCTCCTTTAAGAACTGCGATCGCCAACCCACCTGTAAGGCGATTATGGCAAAATCCCTGAGATGACATGACTATAGAACCGAAAAATCGAAGACATATTTTAACAACTGACCCGCACTGAGCCCACTTGATGGATGTCCCATTATCTCTCACAGAGCAAAAGCCTGAATATGCTTAGTACAAAAAATAACACAACTGCCCATGTTTTCTCAGAAATGGGCTATTATGTAAACGGGTCACGGAAATGATTTCAATTACCATATGAATATTTTCCTCGTCCCTTAAGTAGCTACCGTGCCTTTGGATCCGGTACGTCAATGGTCCTTAGGCTCTCTTGTCAAATAATTCCATTCAAAACAAATGTACTTCCTTAAGGCTGTGGTATCTGCTAAATTAGCAACTCTATTTGTGGTGGTTCTAACTTCGTTTGAAATACTGTTGGAATACGGTGCTAATCAGCTTGCACTACAACGTGGTTGTAACGTCCGTCACTGTGGACCGAATAGTGCGAAATGAGTGGTTTTTATTTAATTGTAGCATAATAAATCATTACATCAAAATGCCAATTGTACGCTTTGTGAAAAAAATAGCGACAAATATTTTGTGTGTAAAAAAAAACTAAAACTTAATGCCGTTTAGGAGTAGTTACGAAAGGAGATAGTTTTTTTGGGCCCACCAGGTCATTGCATTTATTATTCATAATAACACCAAAAAAAAGTAACAATTTTACTATGGTAGTAAACGAAATATTACGTAGAATTGAAAACGAAATCTTAAAATCATAATAAATAAGCTATGTGCTATGTAGCCCATATTTTATTGCGAGTCAAATCATTCCTGTTTTGGTCAATGTCATTTGACAGCAAATACTTACGTGAATAGGGGCGTTTTTTTTCTGTTTACTAAAAAAAGTACGGTACCTACCCGTTGGTAATCATATTTGCTATAATTATTATAGAATCAGAAAGAATATAAAAAAAAATATTATTAAACTGTGAGCATTTTTAATGCTATTTTTAAAGGTTTACACTAAAATCGCATAGATGGTTTAAACAATCAACGTGGCACGGAACGTTATGAACCCACTTTTTTAGTGATTGACAGACAACTTCATTATTTTGATTTTCGTAAGTGTTTTTGCAGATTTTTCGCATTTATTCCGTTTAGACAATGCTTAGCTAATTTAACCACTGGAATCTAGAGGTTATAAGGAACAAATCAATGTAAGTTTCATGATTATATGCTATAATTTATGTGGGTGGCCTAGTCCCCGAACAAGAAAAATTGTCTCCTTTCAAAGAAAAAAGGCTGTACTTTGAACATTTTTTTCATATAGTAACAATAAAGTTAGAATTATTTCAATTGTACCAATTAAAGGTTACAGTCTAATTAGCAACATACCTATATATTTTTTGGCCATTTATATCCACTCATCAAAGTGGAGTTACATGGAGAAAACTCCTCGTTAGCAGATACCACCCCCTTAATAGGATTATTAGCACCGCAGGGAGGTATTATTCGTATGGTGCTCGACCTCATCAGCGGGGCTCTGTTGGGAAACATTTGTGAAATTGTTCTGTCAAACGCCGCTATTTTGTTCAGCAACCCGCCAGAAGATCCGTGTACAGGTTATACGATTAGTTGAAGAACATTCCCCAAGGGAGGTACCCTTTTTTTTTTTTTTTTTTTTAGGATGGGAAATCATCAAATGACTTCTCCCACTCTGGGCGGAGCGGGAGGGAGTGTCAGACTCTTACTGACTAAAACCCATCCATGTTCCTTCCTCGCCCTTTACGTTCCGGGGCCGCGGTATCTCTTTCGAACAGTCCCGCAACCCCGGCAGGCTTCGGCCCTTGCGGGCCCCTCTCTGCTGCTGACATCTCTTTGAGGCGCGCGTGGAACACGAACGCGCCGTCGACACGGCCTGTCGTCACTAGACGGACGGACGGCTAGCTAGCCCATAGCTAACCGTCCACAGGCCCGCATCTACGGTGGCCGTGGGGAATGTTCTTCATCTTCTTTTTCATTTTTCTTTCGGAACCGTTCCGCCTAATCTTTCAACTGTGCTGCAAACGCAGCATTTTAGAGTGCCAAAAGTACATTCGGTCGGAAAGATCTTTGCGCCAAGTTTTGTTATCTAATTGACCCATAAGTTACGGAATACGGCAATAGCTTCTGTCCGTAATGGCCTTTATCCTGAGATTCTAAAACGCGCACATTGTCCCTTGATTTCTTTGTATTGAAGTTTGATATCGCTTTTCTGAAACTCACAAACCATTGCGTAATTGCTTTGAGTGCTTTTCTGTGCAATAGATTAGGTACCTATTGCAATTAGGTGTGGATTAGTGGTTGTTACGTGTTTGTGTTTTGTTACAAGGTTACAACTTACAATGCTGGTATTCTTTTGTTACGTTGGAAGTAGCTGAGAAGATGAAATTCGCTGGTCGATAAATGATTGCAATCACTTGCCAGTTTTTCAATGATCTCTTAGAGGTCCGTAGCTTAATGTTTCCTACTTATATTTAAATTTCCTTCACTGCGCTCGGGAGTTAGCTTAATTTCCTATTACATTTTTTTTTGCAATTTGTGATTTTTACGTCCTGGATCAAATTATTTCGATCGACATAATTATACGAGTGGATTGTTATTGACGAAATGTGTCCAGGTCCTTCCTCGTCCAGCGCTCGCGTCAGATTGATTTAAACTGAGGAGCAAGCTGAATTGATTCAGTATTTAGAGTGCTTCAATTTTATTTATTGTAAGGTTGTCATAATATACTGACAAACGAAAACTAATGAAACGCATTCATTGAAGATCGAAGTTTTGTACCATATTAATTTATTTGATGAAATTGAGTTTATTTGGAATATAATGGCCGGTGAATCAAAACATGTTTGGCTTAAATTAGGCTTTTTTTACGATTTGTTTTCTGAAATCTCCAACTTTCAAGTAAAACATTCAACTTATCTTTTAGTAACTAATTTTAGCTTTTATACGAATCGAACGTAACTATGTGAATTTGGGCGTCAAACTTCCATCGACGACGGTTTTTCTTGTAAATGGAGTTCGTAAAATATTTATAGTAAATTACACGAAAAGAAATATGAAAATGTGTAACTCCAACTTTCAAGAAAGAGAATGGCACTATCGTTATTCATAAGCAAATAATTAAAACATCTTACTGCTGCTGAAAATTACGGCGCATTATGAATTTTCGTAAAAAGTGTAATAAGACTCTTAAAATTTTTCGGTAGGTACGTTCGAACTAAATATGGCGAATATGACATAAGACACCTATTTAGCATTGGAATCAGTACTTATATTTTATTCCACTATTACAAACTCAAATTCACTTGTTCCAGGTATGTTTCTTCGGAAGCCTAGCAAATGCGCTGAACGTGGCAGTTCTAACTCGGCGGGACTTAGCAGCGGCGCCTATTAACCGGCTGCTGAAGTGGCTGGCCGTGGCTGATGTCTTCGTCATGCTGGAGTACGTGCCCTTTGCCATCTATCGATATCTGGTGAGTAGAACTAAGACGGCGAGGTAGACAGACTACATTGTTCGGGAAAACCTGAGGAATTTGAATCAGGAATGGCGAGATAGACACAAGTAAAGATAGGCCTATATGTCTACGAGCAGTGAGTGGAATCTAGCTATGGATCACTATGAGAACTAGGATGTGATGGCCAGACGAGGTCTGATAATCAGTTGTAAGTTTAAGTAGACTGTTTGCTTTTTTCTTTCTATCAGAATCAGCAGGATTTTGAAGGAATTTCTTGTATATAGTTTTGAAAACTTCGTCTTTTCAGTAATTTTGTAAAGAAGAAAGTCACTGCTATTATAAGTGTAGTATTAGGTGTAATTATTGTCCAGTAGGTCGGTAGCTCGAGATTGCCCGTTTTATTTTTAAGTTGTTACCCATGTTTTTATATAGTGCTTCCTTGTATGTTTATTTTATTAGGTACTTAGGCATGAACTATTCCACGTTTAACCTAACCTACGGAATCAGTACATTTTAGTGTTGCCAGTCGTAATAATAAAACCGACGACAACCGCAATAAATTATTGTTTTAGGTATGTGTGTACCTATATCTCAACTTAATGCTCTACTATAAATTCGGTATGCTAATTTACCTACTTTACATTTGTTTGTTTACCATCGTATTAATCAGTATTGCCAGCTGAGAAAGCAAAACAAATCATTATGTGTGTTTGATAAACATAGCAATTTATCACCTACATTTTCCTTCTGAGAATATAAAGAGTAACATTCAAAGGAAATGTTTTAATGCGAGCAAGGCTGAGCAATAAAGTATTTTTGCAAGAGATCACTGCGCATTATTATTTTCCGGAAATAGTATCTACATTTTGATATAAGTGGGGAAACTTTGTTACTGCATTTGAGGCGTAATTCGCAAATGCAGGCGAGGTTGTTATAGATCCGAGAACTGCAGTAACAAAATACGCACGTGTATCAAACGACGTTTGTCAATACACTTTCGAAGAAATAAAATAATAGAACGAAAAGTTTTGTGAACTGAATAATTTAAGTCATTCAATATGTTTTCATAAACTTAGAGCACTATACAGGGTGTAAACAGACTCATCAATAACATTCTATACATCAAACTAAGTAACCCTACACAAAAACTATTACTGGGAAATGTTTTTGTTATAAAAATTCACGTTTTACAAACAAACTCAACGTAACGCACTCAAAGCATTGTGCTGGTGAATGGATTGAATAGTGTGGGGGTTGTTGTTTAAAGTAAAGTTCTTCCTTTAAAAATATGTATTAAAAAAAAAACTCGTGAAAAAATTGGAACTTTGACCTCCAATATCTCCGTAACTACTAGGTTCCCAGGACAAAAAAATATGATGGGAAGAACAAAGTACCTTTCGGTTTCTTTGAGTGTCTGTTATCACCCTTTATCATTGATTTCCTAACATCTTTACTTCCGACCATGCAGTCATTCCATTTTTTTCTCTACCTCGGCCCTTTTTTTCGGATGTGAAATCATCAAATGACTTCTCCCACTCTGGGCGGAGCGGGAGGGAGTGTCAAACCCATCCATGTATCCATGTTCCTTCGTCGCCCTTTATGTTCCGGGCCCGGGTATCTCTTTCGAACAGGCCCGCAACCCCGGCAGGCTTCGGCCCTTGCGGGCCGCTCCCCTTATTCTGACATCTCTTTGAGGCGCGCGTGGAACACGAACGCGCCGTCGACACGACCTGTCGTCATTAGACGGACGGACGGCTAGCTAGCCCATAGCTAACCGTCCACAGGCCCGCATCTACGGTGGCCGGTAGCCACCACGCGGCCCCCGACGCCCGGTGCGTCTCCCGCGGCGGCTGGGAAGAGAGGCTCTCTCCCTGTCTCATTCCGCCACCTCCTTCGCTAGCATGACTGCTTCGCAGAAGGAGGTGACGGCTTCCCATTTCGTCTCAATCCGGACCATGGATTGAACCAGGGCCGGACGCGATCGCCGCTACGAGGACACGGCGGTGCTCCGCCCATGCAGGGCAGACTTCCACCGTGTGCTCCACCGTGTCCTCCGGTCGATCCTCGCAGTGGAGACACCCGGGCGTTTCCTCCCGCCCGATTCGGTGCAGGTACCTCCCGAAACATCCGTATCCGGTGAGGACCTGCGTCAGGCGGAAGGTGAGGACGCCGTGGCGCCTCTCAAGCCACTCCTCAAAGAGGGGACTTACCGCCACTATGGTGGCCTGGTTGTTGACCCCTAACAAATGATTAACTTCTAATCTCGGTTTTCACAACACGAGACGTTATCTAAAGACTCCTTCCTACAAAGGGTGTAAAAACAACTGAACAATCTTCACCCACGAACCCTTCAATCCTCTTGAGATACCTAACTAGCTCCAGCTCGAGATTTCACCCACGTAAGATTCAAACTTTTGCTACTTTGGTTTACATTATTGCAATTTCATTAGGTAAGGATTTCTGGTTAAAGGCCCACTACACGCCCACGAACTTGAGTGAGTGGAAGGAGCTTAGCAATAGACAGCGTTTACCCGTGCGTGCGAGTGGTCAGCGATACACTGGCGCCCGTCGCCCATAGCCGCAAGAGCATTTAGAGTACTTTTAATTAATCAATTTAAAAATAGTAGGAGCTACTAAAAAACAAAATTAGTATAGTTGAAGCAAATGTTGAAGAATATTTTGGTATTTAAATATTACGTAGATATCGCAGCATGTTTCGAAGCCTTTTCGGTCGATAATTGAATTAGGTCCAGATTTTTTTTCATTATATAAAAGGCATATAACGAAAATGTATTCTATGATTACTAAAGTATAAGATATAATGTGATATGAAAAAAAAATATTGTGATAGTCTATATTCAACAGAATCTACAAATTAGAGCCCCCAAAATCAGGTCTCGAGACCGAGGGCTCGAGGGGAGTTTTTGCCAAAACATGCCTCTGTAGAATGATGATAACTAAATAAATAAAAAAGTAATCTAAAATTCGCTTTAGGATTATTGTAGCAGAGATAACGACCTCTGTTAAACAAATAATAATTATTTCAAGCAACAAAGCAAAATTATACAAATTCAATGAGAAAATGTTGAAAAATGTTTTTCTGCAGCAGGTCCCAAAAAATACCTACTATGTGCGTACGTTATTGTCTATTGGTGAAAAAAAGGTTCAAATCGGTCTAGTAGTTTCGGAGTTTATTTTGTACAAACAAAAAAAAAATCTTTTTTCATTATAATGTTATTGTAGCTTATTGTGTAGATAAACTGAAAAGAAACCAAACCAATTTCTGAAATTGTACCACCAATTATGTTGATTTGTTCATGCGAAAAACTACAATGTCTACTGGTGTACAAGTAGTTTGATAACAAATTCTAACTTATTTGAAGGACACTCCTTGTTGGTTCGTGTTCTGAATTTATTCAAAAGTTGCCTGATAGCCTATTGATTTTCCATCTATATTCTCCTGCCACTCCTGATACGATTCCTAGACAATATTTTTTCATGTTTATTAATGACATGTATTGCTCGAGGCTTCACTTGCATGAAGGTCAATCCCACATCCTAATAACGAATGAAAGGTATTTAGCCAGATTCATGTCCTAAGTAACCAGTTCTTGATCTATCCGTATGTTCTTCATATTTCATCGAAATCCATTGAGCTGAGTTACCATCGTTTAAAATTATCAATAATGCTAAGGCTAGGCAGATGATATATGATATGCTCGGCAGAATTTGAGATAATAATGTTACCTAACTATTCGGCTAAAAATCATCCTTAATTCCATAAGGTTTCAGAGATCCAACTCAAAATGTGCAGTTTTTACAATCTTTTTGAGAGATTTTTACTGGCAGGTTTTGTGTGTCTGGATAGATGTGTGTATAGTATCTGAGGATGGAAAAGTTCGTTCCTGCTGTCTCCAAGAAGGCTGATTGAACACCACCTACCTCCGTTCTACCAGGGGGGCTGAAGCTCGGCTCCAGGCATGCACGGCACACCACAGAGTCCAGGGTGGGTTTCCAGGGAAAGCACGGCTGACCTAGGTTCAATAGGTCTCGGAAAAAGCACACTACACGGCAGTGAATCCACTAACACAATAAAGTTGTTAAATTGTCCAAAGATGAGGTTTTGATACGATCAAATAAAAAAACATCCGTTCAGTTCGACGCGCGAATGCTACCTGGCTCACGAGCGGCTCGCCGCTGGTGATGAGTTTAGTGATGTAAATCTACCCTCAATTCAACAGCATAGATATCGAACATACCCCTCACCGAAATCAATATGATTGATTTCCCTAAAATGCATGAAAGGTGAAGTATATGTGTAGATATACAAACATATGAGATAGAATTGAAATAAACTTACGAAGCTATAAATAAGAGTAATGTGTAAAATTTCGAAAAGTGGGGTGTACCTACCTAAAATTATGTGTACTATAATAAACTTAATGTAACTTAACTAATATATTTCATGCAATGTTATTAATTTGCATAGGGTAATGGACAGACTTTATTAGTCGGTCTCTGAATTAAACCATTTTTGGTTCTTAAAGTTAAAACGCGGTTTACTTTGTCAACGCCACTATGTACTTTGTCAATTCGAGCTAAATTCCACTGAAGAGGTTTAGTCAGATTTGACTTGAGCAAAACTAAATCACCAATGTTCAAGTTTGGTGGAGATTCAAACCACTTCGCTCTCTGCTGGAGAGTGTGAAGGTAGTCATCTGACCAACGCCTCCAAAATGACTGGGAAGCCTTCTGAATGGATTGCCAACGTGACAATCTGTTCTGAGGAACATCATCCAAGTCATATTCCGGGACAGCTAATAAACATTGACCTACTAGGAAATGACCCGCGGTTAGAACATCAAACTCGTTTGGGTTGTCCGATAAGGAACACAGAGGGCGTGAATTTAAAACAGCTTCAACTCTGCAGAAAACAGTACTCAATTCTTCAAAGGTGAGTGACCGATCACCTACTACACGGTACAGATGATGTTTGGCAGATTTTATTCCTGCTTCCCAAAGTCCACCCATACTTGCTGCATTGGGTGGGTTGTTACGCCATTCTACGTGACGAGTTGTCAGTCCATTTATAATCTTATCATTGTTGTCTTGATTATTTAAAAAGTTTACGACTTCTTTCAAATGTTTTGCTGCCGCAATAAAATTAGTGCCACAATCTGAATATAGGCAACTGCAAAGACCGCGGCGAGCCACAAAACGATCGAATGCTGCTAAAAAACAATCGCAACTTAAATCAGTTAACACTTCTAAGTGCACAGCTTTTGTTGAGAAACAAACAAAGAGGCACAAGTACGACTTGTAGACCTTTGCGTTACGCTTCAAACTTTCCTTCACAAAAAAAGGCCCACCCAAATCACAACCAACGTGGTTGAAAACCTTATCTGGTTTAAGCCTAGGCGCGGGTAACGTACCCATAGCGGGCTGAATTGAGCTTGGACGGCATCGAAAACAAATCTTGCACTTAGCTAACACGGATCTAATAATACTACGAGCACTAACTATCCAATAGTTTTTACATAGTAAGCCTTGTAACGTACGCGGCCCTATGTGTAGGTATAACCGATGAAAATATTCTATGATCAATTTGATTGTGTGGCATTTAGGTAAAAGCACGGGATGCTTCATATTGTAAGGTAGGTCGGACTGCACGAGCCTACCCCCCACCCTGAGGAATCCATTAGAATCTACAAAGGGTGAAAGCTTACGCAAGGAAGCTACATATTTGTTTTTACGCAACAATGCGATTTCATTGTGAAAATGATTCATTTGAACCACCCGAACGATGGTGTCATGAGCTGTCTTCAGCTCTGATGACCTGAGGGGCCCACCTGACCTATCAGATTTTATAGATTTTAAATTCGACACAAATCGATGGCACCATGCTATAACACGTTGCAATTTACTAAAAGATGATAATTTTTTAAATGTTTCTTCTAAGTCATTTTTTAAAATCATATGTTTATCATCGCAGGAATTTAAAACAAACGTATCACAATTTGATTTAATGTCAGGAATTTTGAAACTATCCTTTACAAAAAATGATTTAATTGGCCATTTTTGTTGATCGTCATACAACCACTGGGGGCCGTGAATCCACCCCGTAGCACCTTCCACGAAACGAACCGGCATCGCACCTCGCGAACAAACATCGGCAGCGTTATTCTCGCTGTTCACGTGAAACCAACAGTTTGATGGAACCACAGCGGTCACTTGACTAACACGGTTAGCCACAAAAGTTTTTAATTTGTAAGGTGGCGTTTGTAGCCACGCCAAAACGTTGTTCGAATCACCCAACGCGATGATCGAAACTTTAAAATCGTATAAGTTTTGTACGACAAAACTAACAAGCTTAGAGAGGAGCACGGCTGCCTCAAGTTCAAGTCTTGGTATTGACAAAATCGGACTTAGAGGCGCGACTTTAGATTTACTCGTCAGCAACCTTACTTTCACATGACCATCCCTATCTACGCTACGAAGGTAGACACACGCTGCATAGCCGCGCGATGACGCATCGCAAAATGCTATCAGCTGAACTTCATTGAATTTCGATATTAAAACATGACGCTCAATTCGCAGGTTACCTAACGCTGATAACTCAGTAATAAACCTGTTCCACTGGGAAGTCAATTCAGATGGTAACTGATCATCCCAGCCCAATCCAAGTTTCCAGAGATCTTGCATTATACACTTCGCGACAAAGGTACAAGGTGATATAAAACCTACCGGGTCGAATATGCTTGCGAGCAATTTTAAAACAGAACGTTTAGTTTGTTTGGCGTCAGTCAAGTTGTAATTAAACGAGAATGAGTCACACGAGGGTAACCATGTCAAACCTAAAACTTTGAGAGATGACGATAACGTATCGTCTTGAAAGTTGATTGCAGTAACTTGGTCCGATTGCATTCTAATTAGCAACTCAGGACAGTTACTTGCCCATTTTCGTAACTCAAAACCTCCGCTTTTAAGTAGGGTGGTTAAATCGTCTTGCAACGTGCAAGCTTCTTCCTGGCTTTGACACGACCACAATACGTCATCAACGTAGGTCCCTTTCTTAAGTATCTCTGCTGCCTTGATTCTCGGCTGTTCAGAGTGAACCAGCTCACCCGAGGCTAGCTGAGGCGAGTTACTAATCGGCTGGTCAACGCGAGCCAGCTCATCCGACGCCAGCTGGTGTAAAGTGCGTACCGCGACAAATGGTGCACTACGGAGGCCATACGTATTTCGAGTAAGTTCGTAGGTACGTACTGGTTCCGTAGGATGGTTACGCCAGAGTATGTGCTGGTACTTCCGGTCCACCGGATTTATTATCACAGCTCTATACATTTTAGAAACGTCAGCAGTGAAGCATACATCGTATAGTCGGAAGTTAATTATTATTTTAAGTATGTCCTGATGTAACTTTCTGCCGGTTAAAAGTGTATCATTGAGCGAGGCTCCGGAAGTAGTTTTGGCAGAACCATCGTAAACTACGCGCAAGGGCGTCGTAGTGCTCGACGGACGTAACACACAGTGGTGTGGAATAAAATAACCTGAGGGTTCTGTACCCTCATAGGGTTCCATGTGCCCGAGGGTTTCGTACTCTGTCATGAAGTCGACGTAGGCCTTACGAAGGTCCGGAGATCGAGCAAGTCGGCGTTCGACCTGAGTGAGTCGCTTCAGAGCGGTGTCATACGAGTCACCAAGTGGTTTATGCTCAGGGTTCAATAAAATCGGGGAAACATATCGGCCGATTTCATCACGATAGTGTTGTTCAACATACATTCGTTCCGCTAGTTCTTCTAACGGATCGATGGGAACTTCGCACGGCGAAGATTCCACCTCCCAAAAACGTTTGAGAGTCTCATTAAGTGAGTTCTCTTCAACGGTGTACGACACCAGCGATGTGGTAGCCGCTACAACATGGCAATTGTTGCTAGAAGATTGCATTTCTAGTCTTCCCGTCACGACATACCCAAAAACGCTACTTAACGCGATTGGAACATCGGGATTAATAATTAATTTTTTTCCATCATAAATATACGGAAAAATGTCAGCAGCTAATATTATATCAATTGGGGATGTTTTATAGAACCACGGATCAGCTAATTCTAAATCCTTGTAATGATGAATAACATTGTTAGGTATTTGAACAGTAGGTAGCTCGGAAGTTAAGCGAGATAATAGTACCGCATTTAAATTAAAAGAAGGAGTCGCGCAGTTACGCGGCTTAATAGTACAAGATACCATCCCCTTTGTTTTTACATTTTCGCCACCTAGACCATAAATATTGTACGGGCAAATTTGAGCAAATAATCCTAATCGTTGAAAGCAGTCAAGTGTCATAAAATTCGATTGCGCGCCAGAATCAATTAGAACGCGGCAAGTTTGGTAGTTGTTAAACGAATCCATTACGTGTACAACAGCTGTCCCTAGAATAACTGCATAGTTATGCGTAGACGCAAGGTGGTTGTTACTACTGAGTGTGTGCGCTTGATTATCGCATGGAGACGGCTCCGTCGCAGCGGACTCGGAATAGCAAACCGGTTTCGGTGCACTATCGCTCGCGCTCGGCTCACGATGCAATAGTGTATGATGCGATTGTTTACACACGTAACATTTAAATTCACTTTTGCATTCTTTTGTCGTGTGATTAGGTTTTAGGCAATTGTGGCATAGCTTCAGGTCATTAGCACGGCTAATCCGCTGAACGTTGCTCAGATTACGAAACTTATCACAACGGAAAATCATGTGATTGTCTCCACAATGCAAACACGCAAGTTTTGTGTTAGAAGAAGATGCATGCGAATAATTATTTTTACCCTGCCTAGGTACAGTGAACTTTCGTTGGTTATTTTGTTGCAAGCTTGAACTAGCTGAATATGATGAAGAATGATCTAAGACCTTGATATGATTTTGCACGAAAATTATCAAATCATCAAAAGTTGGAATAGATTTTTGATCTAATTTCTGTTCAAAGCATTTACGAGTGTAGGGATCTAAGGCCCTCAGTGCAACGTGACACATTACGTAACTGCTCAAGTTATCAATATTTAATGCTTCTATAGCTTTGTATGAATGGTCAAAGTTCTCAATGAATGAGTTTAAATTATCAGCAGATTCTTTTTGAAGCGGCGAAAAGCTTAGCATTTTATCTAAATACCTACCGACCAACATTCTGTTATCTTGATATTTATCAAGGAGACTTTTCCAAACGAGTTCATAGTTACTAGCACAAATAGGTACGCTTTTCGCAATATTTAACGCAGCACCTTTTGTGCACGATAACAAATAGTGGAATTTATCTATTTGCGGAATACTCTTCTGATTATGAACCAGAGAACAGAACGTCTCGTAAAATGTATTGAAATTTTCAATGTTTCCATCAAATGTAAAAAGTTCTAACTTTGGAAGACGTGGTCGAGATTCTACTAAGCGAGAGGAAATTTCATCCTTATTACTATGTGTACTAGGCTTACATTTCGATGCACTAAGCTTAACTCGAAAATATAAATCATCAAAACTTTTTAAGTCATGACTACGAAGTGATGATTTCGGGTCATTTACAAGTTCTTCTTCTAGAATTTGGAAGATAATGCTTTCAAATGAGCTACGTAAATCATCGATTAGCTCCACGTGCATCAAAAAGAAATCAATCGACTCAGCATCCGAAATATTGGTTGATAAATCATATGCTTTTTGCATTTGCTCGAACATTCGTTGTTTCTTGTGAATTAACACGGTTAACTCATGACTATGGACCTCCTCCGGTTCATCAAGCTTTTTCAACCTCCTTGTACCGGGAGCCGCCATTTTGTTTAACTAACTACGCAGTTGGCGTGGACAAATAAATGTTTAAAATAAGCTGAGATTAAAGAATGAAACGATGCAAATGAATCACAAATACACTAAATAATATATGTACGACAAATATATGTGTGTGATATGTGAAAATATATAAGTATGAAGCTGCCAGTAAAGACAAAAAAGTTCTGAATGACGGATTTTTTAACAAGGAGTTTTACAATGTAATTGTAACAAAATAAGGGCAGTAAAGAACGTCTTTACGTCGTATTGTCAAGCTACGAGCTCGTTAATACACAATTATATATCTGATGCGATCAGAACGAGAAATATAGGGAAGTACAGAACGTCTGTACCTTACACTAACCACGTGTTAGGTATGAAAAAAATGAATGTAGTACTGCTAGAATAGAACTACGAGTTCTAGACACACAGAAACCTATCCGGCTGTCGAAGGACCAATTTGATTGTGCAGTTTTTACAATCTTTTTGAGAGATTTTTACTGGCAGGTTTTGTGTGTCTGGATAGATGTGTGTATAGTATCTGAGGATGGAAAAGTTCGTTCCTGCTGTCTCCAAGAAGGCTGATTGAACACCACCTACCTCCGTTCTACCAGGGGGGCTGAAGCTCGGCTCCAGGCATGCACGGCACACCACAGAGTCCAGGGTGGGTTTCCAGGGAAAGCACGGCTAGGTTCAATAGGTCTCGGAAAAAGCACACTACACGGCAGTGAATCCACTAACACAATAAAGTTGTTAAATTGTCCAAAGATGAGGTTTTGATACGATCAAATAAAAAAACATCCGTTCAGTTCGACGCGCGAATGCTACCTGGCTCACGAGCGGCTCGCCGCTGGTCATGAGTTTAGTGATGTAAATCTACCCTCAATTCAACAGCATAGATATCGAACACAAAATATGTGCAAAACAACATGTTTTAATATGTTTTTTTCTATGGAGATTTTTTTATCCAATTGTGTTTTGCTTCGGCAGAATTAAAGATTATAAGTACAAGTTTAATGGTATCCAAATAGCGAACTCTTAGGTCATATAGATATCGAGATAAAGTTCAACCAATATCATCAAAACTACATAGTGCCAGCTCTTAACGATTAAAAATAAAACCGACTCCAAAAAAAAACAAAAAAGTGAGAAATAACTTTAACTTCAGAAGTCGGTGACCTTTGTTTGATCGATTTACGTAGTTTTTTGTCACCGACTTCTGAAGTTAAAGTTATTTCTCACTTTTTTGTTTTTTTTGTAGTCGGTTTTATTTTTTGTAAAAAAGTTTTTATTTTTCACTTTTTAGTGGTTCACTTGTAGTTACCCCTTCACAGCGTAGAGGCGTGATGTTATATTATGAACTGGTGTAAACAATAGATAGACATGAGATTTCAGCAATCCCAGTCCATTTGTTATCATTTATTGAGGAGTTCCGTTGCCTATCTCCGAAGTTCTTCATCAGATCTTCACCAAATTGAAATGGGACCACTTTAAGAAAGTACTCTTCCAAAAACTACCCAAATCACATCAAGTGTGCCTATAAAATTTGAAGAGTTCTCTCAATTTCTCCAGGATCCCATCATCAGATCCCGACTTGATGATTATGGGACCACCTGGGAAGTATACTCTTTCAAACAAAAAAAGAATAATTCAAATCGCTCCAGCCATCTTCAAGTAATCGGGAAACATACATAAAAAAAGGTTCCGACGAATTGAGAACCTCCTCCTTTTTGAAGTCGGTTAAAAACCATACTAAAATACATGCGATCATTCTGATTTTTTGGCAAATAATTCTACAAGCAACATAATAGCATCATAGTGTTTTATATTTTTAGTCCAATCAATAGATTTTTGTAAATCGATCGAAACCACTCATTTCGCACTATTCGGCCCGTAGTGACTGACGTAACAACCACTTTGTAGTGCAAGCTGATTAGAACTTTATTCTAACTGTATTCAAACGAAGTTTGAACCACCACAAATAGAGTTGCTAATTTAGCTCCTGTAGTCCCCTTAAGTGCCATGTAACAGGGGCTTACCTATGTACCAAATTTCATAACATATTTGATTTGTAGACAAGTAAATAATATAAGAAGATACTAGATAGAAACTCGATCTAGTGTGTCAGTTATTGATGTTTATTTCTGTAGCTATTCATTGAATAAGTTAATTACGAATACCGTAACTGATGTTAATAATTATTTATCAATGTCGATCTCGTATGATTTAACATGTGGGCGTCTAGATGATGAGACGCACGAAATCTTTGAGTAAATAATCGTCTAAATGACTTTTGCGTTGGTGTTGGCTTGAAATCAGATAGCGTTGGATTTATTTGTACTATTCAGCTAGGCTAATTTAATCTTTTGATATGTACATTTATAAAATCACGCCTCATAATCTTCGTAGGGTTAGGCAAAGGTGTATCTGATAATCTTCTTCGTGCTCCTTACGCTCGCACAGTTTACTGTAGTAATTCTTTTTTCCTTCGTTCAATCAAAGCATTTTACGCAATGGTAACGAACGAACACCCATCAATCGATTTAGCGGCAATTAGTACTATTGTCTAAAACCCATTTTGTTTGTGATGAATTTAAATAGCTGGTATTTTTTATCTTCTTTAAGTCCTATTCTTTGTTATTATATTATGACAAGTTATATTATTAATTATGCTTGGATACAAGTTTGTGCAACAATAGTTTAGTGCTAAATGTGGAGGCTTGTAAATGGCTTTTCGTTGATTGCCTCACTATATAAGTATGTTTGTATTGTTAGCTGTAAGCCACCCAAACACAATAAAATAAAATAAAATAATAGAAAACCCGTATTTCGTAAGTTATGTTTAAGTCCTATGGCGAGCCCATTGCCGTTATCACAATCATCTCTTCCATTCTCTTCCTTATCTGCCTTAGGTATATTTTTTAAATTTAATTTAAATTTCTTAATTTATTATATTATTAACTCATTTATTTCAGATCATTAAAATCCATAAAATACAAGCACACTACAAAAAATTCAATTTTAATCATTAAGTAAAATTAAAACATAAATCAAGTAAAATTATGACTACCCGCCATTTTGGGAGTCCGCCATATTGGATTTAGAATAACGTCACTAAGTAATCATGCATTGTCATCAAAACTAAACTTGTATGCAAAATTTCAGCTCAATTAAAAAAAGGAAACTGGGTCAAAATTAACTTCTACGATTTTGTTACATAGTTGCAGATGAAACTAATATAAAACAGTGTTCTAGCTTTAACCTACTCTAATCTTTCGAGAAATGGCAGTCGTGAATCCCAACTGATCAATTTCAATTTCTACTAAATAAACAGGTTGTATCAAACACGTGTATCCGAGAACGTGTCCAGTCGTTTCCAGTCATGAAAGTTCTAATTTCACGTCACTGACAAAATTATAGTGATCGTTATTCTCGTTGAGATAAAGTTGCTTTTGGCTTGCTTTTGCCAGGGGTAAATCAGTAATAAGAGAGCTGGTAGTTGTCTGTTTCGGCTTCACACAAATATCAATAGATCACCACAATCCGGTAACACAATTAGGTACCCACTTACTACCTAAAATTATAAAATATATTTAGTAAATAGATTTTCACAGAAACAAAATAGATTTCGTATTGAAAACTAAGAACATAAATATTTAAAACTAGCTGGTACGACGTTTGTTGTTCTTACTAAATAAAAATCAATTATTCTCTGTATCCTGAACACTCCATTTTTCTGAGAAACTTTTCTAAATTGTACTCGAAAAACGGAAAATATGTTCTTAAAAACATTACAAAAGATATAATCTCTCCAGCCGTTGTCAAGTAACGCGTCTACAAATGAATGAAGCATTATATTTTTCTTTTATGTAGATTCTTTTACATAAAATAAGAATCCTTATTCGGATACTGTCATCATGTTCCTTTGTGGTTTTGCATTTAGATGGACAGAGGACAGGACATTAGATGTAAAAAGTGGATATAAAAGCTTGTAAAAGTTAATGACCTGTCATCGTCGGTAGCTTCTTTATTCTTTTGGGACTTAATGGTGACAAGTTCTAGATTAAAGTCTGGTACTTTAACTCTCTATTCCGTTTAATGCTGCGTCTCCACCAGAGATGATCGAGTATGTGTAGCGAGGGATTAGTGTGGAACTAACGAATCACATAGCTAGAATACTTCAAGACGTAAAAAGAAGCGATATTATTGGTTATTTTCACATACATCCCTTGCTTTGCTACGCATCCTCGCTCACCTGTCCGCATCGTACGCATCGCATCAAACGGATCGTGGTATTATTGAACAGATTCCGATGCGGACAGGTGGACGCATTTGTGTGTCTGTCTATACAAAGAGTACTACGAACCGTTTGATTCGATGCGTCCGATGCGTACGATGCGGACAGGTAGACGCTTAATACCGTTATACGGCGGTAACAATACAGTTTAAATTATGCAACTGTTTGCTCGAGTTCTTCTAACTTAACAGACAGATATGTTGTGCTTTGTTGCGCCCCTTTTCCCAGCAGAAAATAATAAAAGGCGGGTGACTTTGTTTCTCGAAAAGGTTACTAGTATTCGCCTAATTTTTTAAAATATTTTTTTTTTTATTTTTGATCTCATTTCAAGTCGAGAGTATGTCGCAGCATTCACAAAAATACTCTTTTGTCTATAACAGCGTAAGAAAAAACAAGCAAGTACAGACTTTTTAAGTTAATTACTATCGATTAAAGGATATTTTACTGTACAGACAACCTTCAGATGAAAACTTGAAAATCACAACCTAATTTTGAAAATATGTTAATGGGTGGTACCTACTTACAACAACGTAAATACTTGAGAATAAAATCATATAACAACCAAAGCAAGATAAAATAGCCGCCCCAGGAAAATTCAAAAAGCGAAATGTCGTAAACCGTTTTGGGCTTTGCGGTCGTTCAGTTTCCGGCCACGCCATTGTGTCATGAGTTCAACCAGGATCCGGTAGCAAAATTGTTCACAGCCACTAAACAGAGCACAGCTTTTCAATGATTTATGAAACTAGTTTTGTGAAAATTGAATATATTTCACGCCTCATTTTGCGTACTTCATTTATAATTTATTTCCGACGATTTCCGCGTGTGCTTTTGAAATATTGCTGTGTGTGCTCAACTGTTTGAGTTACCAAGGGTGTTATTTACGGGTGTTTTAGGGTAAGGTTGTTGTTGAATAATTGTGTTGTTTTATTTGAAGAGTTTTTTTTTTGTTTGACCAGTACACAAATACCTTCCGCTGACGAAGATATTTAATAAATAAATAAAAATCGTTTGTTTCAGGCAACGCCCATAAGACAGATAAAATTCAAAAATACCAGAATAACAAATTACATTACAATGAATGAAAATGAAATAAAATTAAAATGGAAATAAGTAAAAATTTAAATAAATCGAATTTTAAATGAAATTAAAAATTACGTTATCATTTAATTAATGTTGCATTTAAAATAAAATAAATTAAAACTAATAACTAAAAATTGTTTGCAGGAATTTATTAGGTCTTCATGTGTCACAAGTCACACGTCACAAGTCATACGGGATAACATGACAGGTGAGCCTGGTCTGCGTGAACGCCACATATACCCTGCATATAATTTTTTGTATTACCATGGACAAAGACTGAATTATTTAAAGTACTTACTAATATTATAAACCTACCAACTCTATTTGTTCCAACTGCTGAAAATATCCCACCTGGACATGAGCTGCCATGACTGACCTGGAAGTCTTTAAATGGACTTCGAACTCAGGTTGGCGGAAACAAAGAAAACCTGCGAAGTGAAGGTTCACGACTCTACCCTGGAGCGAAAATATTCATGGCCTGTCGAATTGGGGGTGCCAGCAAACTCATTTCAATTTAGATTGCCACCAACATACTAAGAACATGGTTACAAATGTGATAGTGAGTTTATTCCTTTGTCACACCTTAACGGGTGAAGCCACAGAATTGTAAAATTACTGTTTAATACGACCACAACTAAGTGTTACTTGCTCTCTATGTAATAATTATCTTCAAGCAAATTCCTTACGTAAATTGCTTCAAAGCCAGCGTTTGGCGTTGATATTCTTATGCAAAGCGTACAGGACGGTTAGTACCGAAGCTCTTCCGGTGCTTGCGGGTGTACTTCCAGTCGATCTGGAGGTGCAGCGGCGGGCTGCAATGTACTATAACGCGCGTGAGACCACGGACGCAGACTTTTTAACCGTACGTGATCGTGCTAGGATTTCTAGATTATTCAAACCACAGACCGACGTCTGGGAGGGACTTTTATCTGAATGGCAATGTAGGTGGGACAATTCCATCAAGGGCAGGCACCTCCACCAGTTCTTTCCATCCGTTCGTGAGCGGCTGGACAGGACATGGCTGGAGGTTGATCACTGTGTTGCCCAATTTCTCACGGGCCATGGCAACTTTAACAGTAAATTATTTTCCTTCAAGCTTGTTGACTCGCCTTTTTGTCAATGTTCAACATCTGACTGCGAATATGAACAATCTGCTCATCACATTTTGTGGGAGTGTAGTCTTTGGCAAAATGAACGCAATATTATGTTGGATAGTGTACAGGTTACATCCGGAGTTATTTACTATACGGACCTTGTGGAAACTAGAGCAAATTTCCGTGCGTTCAAGCGTTTTTGCCATACCTATTATTGGAATCAAATATAACAGCTCTCAACTAGGACCCATTAACGTTAATATTTATCCGTGGTGCTTGGCAACTGGGCCTATCCCAGTTGTAAACGTCCCTTTGTGCCTATTGGCCTTGTTTCGTTCTGTCTCCTGCTGATATGGAGGGAAGTGGAAATTACAGTTCTTTCCTACTCCTCCGCTATACTTTCTGATTAATTTCGTTGCGGGATCCAAGACAGTTAAATTCATTCTCTGGGACTTCGTCGAGCTTCATTGTCTCGGCGCTTTTCTGGTGGTCGCCACTGTTGATTCTGGCTTTCAGGAGTTACAGTGGTTTGGGCGTGTGTGGCGGGCTTGTCCCAAATTCCTTCCGTCAACGCTTCAAAGGTGCTTAGTACACATGAACGTGGGTGTCCTAACAAGAGCCATATCTTCGAGATACCTATGATAAGACGACCTTCAACGACGGCTTTGTAAACTATAACACTTCAATATAATAACATCGTGCTAAGATCGGTGCCGTATGTTGACAAACACGGAGTAAGAATGAAATGGAGTGCTAATGTGTGTGGCGGCAGCAGTGGCGTAGCTAGTCGTAGTAGGGCCCAGTACCAACTTCATTTGGGGGCTCTTTGCCACACTCGGGTTAAGTGGGGCGAAGCCCGACAACAGGAGAAAATCATAATGTCAAACAAATGCCTTTTGCAAAGAAAATGTCATCCTGACAATCGCAGGTTTCTGAGCTTTAAAGCTTTAGACACCTTGTTGAACTTTAAAAGAGATCACCACTTGTACAGACCTTTAGGTTTAACTAGAATCATAATTTAGACAATACATATATGATATGACTGACAGGGGAGAATGGAAGTAAAAAACGTGTTGCGTCGGCTCCTAAACATGGGGCAAGGCCAGAAAGATGATGAGACATATTTGTTTCGAATTATCGTGGTTTTTCAAATAATGTGCTTAAGTGTGCTATTTTTCTGTTAGCACTCCATTCCTTCCCGTTTCCCGGGGTATTATGACACGAGCTACCGGGACGTATCAAAATTTCTCGGAACATCTTAAGTTCTTGTTCGCCATAATATTTTAGTACCGCGATAACCGAACAACTTTACACTTTATCCGGTTTAATGGAATTCCAAACACATTTGCTGCTCTAACAATATAAATTACTGTTGATAAATGATTTATATCTTCCAGGGATTGTAATAATGAGAAATAAAATGTTTCCTTTAAATGACATTAAGTATTCATGAGAACTTTTTCTTTTATCTTAAACTTGGAGATTTAAAACCAAAAGATGAAGAAGACCTTTTAAAGAAAAATAACAAATAGTAAGTACTTTCTTCCCTCGAATTCAAATCAGAGGAAAAATTGCAAAATTTAATAAAAATAAATTATTGCTTGTGCAAAAAATATCAGAAATATCCACCGTAATGGTCTCTTGAGCCATCCCTGAATGCAAAACGCGATGAAAATATAACAACGCTATGTAGGTAACAACTTCTTTTAAAATCACGGAAAGCTCTCGGAAACCAATAATTTGATCTTGGATCTTGCGAACTTTATTGAAAAATATCACTAATTGCATCGTGGGAAAACACTGGGTTCGGTTCTAGCACTAATTGCAACAGACATGCGATTCAATAAAAATACGGTTTTATTCTTAAAATTAAATTCTTAGAACCGTCGACGTGAGCAAAAATGAGTAAAGAACGATTTTTGAACCAAAAATACAACTAACAAGTTAAATGAGTATTCACTCATTGTATTTGACAAACATTCAAACCCAATTTTGAGAAATTCGAACATATTGTGGCACAAGCAAACACAGGCCTTTAAGTACTAAGCAGTGATGCAATGTATATTATCATATTATTTTATTGTCTTCAAAAATAAATGTGCGAGAAATACAGGGCGGAATTTTTCAATGCCGTAATAGACAAACCAGTGGTCTGATTATGGTTAAATAATAAAATTGTCGGGAAAGCACTCAAAACGTAACGGAAAACCCGGAAAACGAGTGGAGTAGAAAAAATTGAAAAGTATCAAAATGTCCGTCCGCTGTCAATGCTGTCACAGATAATTTAATACCAATGATTGAATTTAATCGATAATGATTTTAGTTTTTCAGTTATTAATTGACTTTTTCTTTAGACCAATGTCAATATAATTAAATGCAATATAATATTGTATAAAAGTATGTATAATTGTATATTAATTTACCTTATGAAAAGCTTTTTTTTTTGTAATTCTGTAATCGATTAATTAAATCGATAATGTTGTGAAAACTATCATTCTCATTTTTAGAATGACCGGAATCGACGCGGAATCAGCTTCTAGTTATAATTCAGTTTTATCATTTTGAGCTTCTACCCTGAGGAAACAAGCTGCATTTACATATTTTCTAATTAATGAATTATGGGAATGCCTTGGATGGCTTTCTCGTTAATTGGCGAGAAGAGGCGCGACACCGAGAAAAGTGGAAGGAATGAAAGTGGAGGCCTTTGCTCAGGATTGGGGACACCTCAGGCTAACTAAAACACAAAACTGTGTTGTCAATGTTGGTATGGGGAAAAACCCACACAACCGAAAATCGAGGAAAAAACGCTAGTAGGTACTTAGATATTGCAATCAAGTTCATATTTTATAATTGTGTATTAAAGTGCATTTGACAGCATAATGTAAAGCTTATCAAGCACCTGACGCAAATACCCCACCGCAGTTGTACGATATCGATAATGATAAGAATAACGTGCATAATAACAGATTATATCTGATATCGGATAGATTATACCCAATGCAAACACTACTCCAGGGCTCCAGGCTTTGATGCTATATTTAGGTACGGATTTTATATGAAATATGCGAATACAAGGTTAAGCCGGAAACACACTTACGTGGTGTGGCGTGTCGCGCCATAACCCACCACCGCTCTGGCCAATCGGTGGTGAGCATTCAGCGCCACGCCAGAACCCGCCACGACACGACACGACATACAAATATGTCTCTAACCATACTAAATGTATGAAATTGATATACTTCTGGCGCGCCACGCCACACCACGCCACGTAAGTGTGTTTCAAGCATTAGGCCATTTTAGGCGTAATAAGTCTTCATCGTCATCGTCTGCCTAGCCTGTAAACAACTACGTTGGGGTCAGCTTCCAGTCTATCCGGATGCAGCTGAATACCAGTATTTTACATGGAGCGACTGTCTATCTGACCCCCACAACCTACTAAGTACTGGGAAATTCGATACCACTTGGTAAGATTGTTTGTCAGACTTATTTAGGCGTATTAAGTATTCTATTTTAAATCCGTTTCCAAAAACATTAAAGGTCACGCCTGTTTTCCCAGAAGGATTAGGCAAAGGTTTATATAACAAACATATTTTGTTCGTTAATTAGTATATCTCCGATCCGAAATCTGTTTCCACTTACCTATAATACAACCTTAGTTATCGTACACATCATTAGTTTATCTACATTTAAGTTTTTTTACTATTAAGTATGCGTGACCCATATTTTTGAAAGCGTTCGAATTTAAGATAAGTTATGGAATCAGGCGTTACTTTGCGGAAATCCATGGCATCAAATGCTATGAAAAATATTTAGTTTTAATACCGCTAGACAAAAATATCCAGGTCTGAAAGCAGGACACTAATCCCACCGTCATGCATATATGCACATGCACATATGGGCCCACCCTCCCGCCCTCAGCAACCAACAACCCCAACAACAACAACTCCTGAGGATGCCCCGTGGAGGGGCGAAACACGTGTCGAGTAAAGGTTTGGTTGCATGGCATGCTAATTATTTCTCACTTGTTTTGTATGTGTGCATATGCATGAGGGCGGGAGGGTGGGCCCATATGTGCATGTGCATATGCATGACGGTGGGATTAGTGTCCTGCTTTCAGACCTGGATATTTTTGTCTAGCGGTATTAAAACTAAATATTTTTCATAGCATTTGATTTTTTTGTTTTCGTTCGAATTTACGTTATAGTATAATTGCTTGGCGAACATTCGATACTTGAATTTGAAATCTCAGAAGTCTACTCGCTATTTTGAAATTTCGACTTAACCATAGTGCACAATTATTGTTTTTTTTTTGAAGTTATAACTTTTTTAGGCGCATTGAGCACTTCTTTCGTGAAGAAAAATCACGGAAGTCGCGTGACCGTCATCTATCGCTTCGTAGTGTTTCGAGGTAATGTTGCTGTGTGTCCCGTCCCATCCAGACTTATTAATATAGCAGCGTCCATTTGTCAGTAAAAGTGTTTGTTTCAGTGATAATAAATACGTGGCTAACGATGTTTTAATGAGGACCATGTTATTTTGATAGTAGGCAGCACTTTAGTACTTAGCATTCAAAGCGTTTTGTAACATGTCATATTAGTTATTTTAAATAAGGTTTGTTTAATTGGTCTAGTGCTCTTAAACACTCAAACGCAAGTGCTAGGCATGGAGCACGAGTAATCTGAATGTTTTGTTTTTTCGCAGTTGGCCAGTTTTTTCATAAATATTTATTTGAAAATCTTTTATCAAAACTAAAAACTATTTTATAATTAATGTCCACTTGTTAGGCCCCGTTCCCACTGTGTCGTGATGACAGAAAATCATGTAGCTTGTGTATTTAACAGAAAATCGTATAGTTAAGTGGCTTGTGTATTTAAATGGAGGTATTTACGTATGCCTAAAACTTATAAGGAGGAAAGCAAAAATAGAGGACGTATCACGTAAGATAAAAAGGCTGAAATGGAAATGGGCGGGTCACCTAATAAGAGACCAAAAGGAGAAATGGGCTAAATTAGTAGCTGAGTGGTACCCAAGAGAAGGCAAAAGGGACAGAGGACGGCCGACACGAAGGTGGGATGACGATCTCAAAGCTATAGCGGGGTCAATGTGGAAGAGGCAAACCCAAGATCGTGAAAAGTGGAAGAATATGGGGGAGGCCTATGCTACGGCAAAACAATCTTCGGAAACCGGTGTCTGAAGAATCATTTAATTTTATTATTAAGTAAATAATAAGTGTAACTTAGTTTATAAGATTGTTAATAAAGGCTATTCTATTCTATTCTATTCTATTTACGTATAGGACGACACGATAACTGTCGTCCATGATTGTTGCCAACTAAAAACAAACGATAAATTAACCGTCACAACATAGTGAGAACGGGCCTTACTGTACGTACAATGAAAACTAATGTCACACTTTTCGTCAAATGTTTTTTATTTCACGTAATAAAAGATAAAAGGCCATAAAAGAAGCAGAGATTTCCGAATAAAACCACATGCATGGTTGCCCTACACTTAAAAGCTATTTCACTAATTAGCACAGCTTATCATGTTGCAACGTGTAATGTAACGTTGCAATACACGAGCTTAGCCTCCCACACGAGGTTGCAGCATCACATGATCTCCGGGGATCCCTTTATACCGAGATAAATCCGCACCTAGCTTTTGTTAGGCTCCGGTCACACCGTTACCGATTACCGTGAAGCGAGTATAGTATGACCACTTTATGTGTGCAGTTCAAAGTGGCGTTGCTTGTTTCGAAAATATACATCGATATGTCAAACTTGGTATATTTTATTTTAGCTCTGTGTTTTATCGCCTTTTTTTTCGGATGGGAATTTATCAAATGACCCCCACTCTGGGCGGAGCGGGAGGTAGTGTCAGAATTTTACTGACTAAAAACCATCCATGTTCCTTCCTCGCCCTTTACGTTCCGGGGCCGCGGTATCTCTTTCGAACAGTCCCGCAGACCCGGCAGTGTTTTCTCGCCTGCACAGATAATTTGGTTGGATCGTCTAGGTTCAGAATGTCTAATTCCACGTTTTCAAAATGTCTATTTCCCAGAATGTGGAATTCCCAAAAAGTCCGTTTGTCAATGTAACGCACACAGAACATTAGATTGATGGGTGTATTGAATAGTACGGGGGTCGTGGAGGTATATAAAGTAAAGAAAACTCAGTAACTAGAAGAATTTTCCAGAATTACCATTTTCCCAGAATGTCCATTTCCCAAATTGCAGTTTCAGCTATGTGACTAAAATGAGTTCTTTGGCTTTATGTAGTGTTCTCGTCGGCTAGTGTGAACAGTCAGGGGTTTAACTATTAAACAATGTAAGGTAATCGAGTGGTTTGGTATGTGATGTGAAAGAATGAGGAAAATGTCGTGAGGAAAGTTTTTAATTTTGGGGGTATGAAGTGTTCTTCATACCCCCAAAATTCTCCCCCAAGATTAGAGAGGCAATTAGGAATAGAATCATGACGTTCTACATTTTTTAATAGTTAAACCCCAGACTGTTAAAGCTCTTCATCCCCCATAGAAAAGGGAGGATCCCCCAACCAGACGGGTTTTATGTCTGGTGGTCCACTGCCCGACGGTTGTTGTCGGGTGCTCGAAAGAATGTTGCTTGCGCGATGTAGGATCTGTGACGTGTTTTGCTGTTAGTTCATCATATTTGTCATAGATGGCGCTGTAGTACATTTTGTTAGTGCCGCTCCAGAGTAAAACGTGGATTAGGGTAGAGGAAGACCAAAGAAACGATGGCTATACTGTGTAATGGATGATATGGCAAGAAAGGAGGTGTTTTATGAGATCGACGAGTACCTAATATAGAAGTATGGAACAAGAAGATCTGTTGGGCCGACCTCAAATAAATTGGGATAAAAGCAGGAGGATGAAAATGACCCTTATTGCCCATCTCCATACCCAGCCTGTATACGTTAAGGTGAAACCGTCAGGGTGGCCCGCGAAATTCAAGTTTTCTAACGTTTTCTGCAATTTACAGGGCAGTGCTAAGTTTTTTGTTGATAAACATATCGGTCGCGGCTGTAAGACGTATGTAGTTACAGAATTATAATCATCAAAATCATCAATACAATCCTCAAAGTACATAAAAGTCGAAGAAAGACTTTGACCACGAAAAATTTTTTCATCGACTCTTATGAACTTGGAGGGTAGTATTGATGATTTTGATGATTATAATTCTGTAACTTAATACGTCTTACAGCCGCGACCGATGTGTTTATCTAAAAAAAATCTAAAATTTGAATTTCGCGGGCTACCTTGGAGCATCCCCCTGTATACCTTAAGACATTTACCTACCAACCTGTCGCAAGTATCATAACTGAAAATAAACGTTATTTGATTACCTACGTTTGAGTAAGTAAGTTCATTTCACTTAAGACAGCCCAAGTCTGCAAAGCATCAACTTTCGAGACCTTTTCAAAGTCATTTCTTTTTCCTTATTTAATACGAAACAGATGGCATTGTATTTTAATAAGTCGCCATTTATCACTCACTTACCTTATATTCAGGTGGTATTAAATTTACTCTTCACTTTGCAACAAAAATTAGCAATATTTTAAATAAAAAATATTTATTAAATCCATTGACAAACTCGGAGGAGCTCGTGGCTAAATAATAACAGCCGCTCGGGTCGATCTTTAGGTTAAGCCGTGCTTGCCTAGGTTGGTCTGTGGATGGGTGACCTCCCTGACATACCGAGTTTTCTCCGTGCCTCGGAAAGCACGTTAAGCTCTTGGTCCCGGCTGTCATTTGTCCATCTTTGGCAGTCGTTACAGGTAGTCAGTGGCCCAAAAAGTCTGACAACCAGTGTTTCCAAGTAGTATTGCATTACCCAGTACTAACTGGGTTGTGGAGGTTAGATAGGCAGTCGCTCTATGTAAAATACTGGTATTCAGCTGCATCCGGTTAGACTGGAAGCTGACCCCAACGTAGTTGGGAAAAGGCTAGGCAGATGATGATTGACATACTCGTATGTACCAACTTTTCACCCGACTACAACGAAGCCAAAAGGAAGGGTTTAGCAGTCTATGTATGTTTGTATCCGTAGCGTTTAAACTATTCATTTGACTTTGATGAATAAGGTGTCATTCGATTCGTCATTATGGCCCTAATAGCATAGGTTACATTTTAACCGACTTCAACAATAGGAGGAGTCAATTTTACCTTGTAAATCCCGAAGTGAATTAGAGCGCGATTTTTTACTAGTCAGGTTTTTTAGTTGTGTGTGGCCTTCGATCAATAGTACTATTATTGATCGAAGTGTGTGGCACACTAATTCCTGTAGAATAAGAAAAGGTTGCATTCTAAATTAAAGAAAAATCAAAGCGCTTTGATATTTTAAGCGTAGCAACGTGTCGTCTAAAAACTTATTATTCTGCTCAACTTAATAATTAATTACGACCCGAATGAAGCAGCGGTAGTGAGGCTGCCTTACGTTCTTAGAGTCCCGGGTTGAAATCCAGGTAGGAGTAAATGTTTGTGTGATGAGCATGGACATTTGTTTCCGAGTCATGGATGTTTATATGTATAATAAGTATATGTATTTACAAACAAAAAATTATTTATGTAGTATATCAACTATCTGGTGTCCACGACACAAGCCTCGTTGGTTAGTGTGGCACTAGATGGCGCTGTGTGTAACGTCCAGCGATGTTTATTTATTCATTTATTCTTATTACAATTACTCGTTATTTTGGAAAGACTTTAGGAAGAGAAAAAAATAATATCTCTGTATTATTTTTCTCCTTCCTAAAGTCTCATTTACTCACTGCAAGCGAAGCGTAAAGGATCGGAAAATACGGCCCAAATAACGGACACAGACACTAGCAGTTTACTTTTGTCCATACAAGTTAAGGTACATGCTCCAGAGCAGCCCGCGAAATTCAAAATTTCCTTGTTTTTTTTTGCAATTTGAGGAGGCTAAGGTTGTTGATGACATGAACTTGGAGGGTTGTATTGATGATTTTAATTCTGTAATTCAACGACCATAGGCTGTATGGTCGTTGCTGTAATTACATACTTCGTACAGCCGCGAATCATATTTTAATCATATTTTTTTTCTTCGAGTTTCGTTATAGACGCGAAAATAACTCAGACAGACTGCCAAAATACTTTTTCTTGAAAAAGTATTTTGTATTCCATCAGTAGGATCTTTTTTTTTCATTTTTGTACACTGATTTTTCTGTGATTACTGCTAATCCGATTTACGTGATTATTTTTCACTTGGGAGAGGAAGCTCGCACGCACTTCCATGAAATGTTTATGAACTTTATTTGGGTTTTATGGGTTTTCTTCTACAATTTGTATTTTTTCTTTTATGTTGTTGACAATGATGATATTATAGTAATTAAAAAATTGTCGTTGCAAAATAAAATTTATATAAATCAAGTACTCGTGTAGCGTACCTAAACACACATACAAAACATTACCAAACAACATTACAAACATTATTAAACATTACCAACTTACATTTTCAAAAAAAATACCGACTTGAAAAACACAAAAAAACAGGAAAAAAAAAACTTTCGAAAGTCGATTGCAATGAAGTCATTGAGAAAAAAGTGATTTCCACAGATTTCGTGTTTTTTGGAGGTCGTTATTTTTCATCGCGGCAGTTTATTTCATACTAGTTCCACCCTATTTCTATGTACTTACTCTTTTCTTCATTTTCATAGCAATGTCTACAAATAAAATTTTCTCGTATACAGGAGTGGAAAGCAAATTTGTTTTGCTTTGATCTTAGCTTCCCTCCCATAATATGAGCGATGAATATTATATGAACTAGACTAGGGTAAGAAGAAAATTAGATATAAGAAAATATTTACGGTTGACTAAATAAAGTGAGAATATATTACTGTTTATTCAACAACATAAATAAGTTTTAAGTTTCGAATAGAGGAGCTGGTGTGTAAGTGCTTTATCACACTAGCGAGTTGCGAGCGAGTTCGCAAAGTGTGCGCGGCGAACACTCCGCGGATGGTCAGTGAGTTCGCGGTGTGCGACCCGCGTTTTTTACAAACATATTCCTTTTGTTTTTCTTCGCGGCGCGGCGTGTTCGCCGCACACACGTTGCGAACTCGCTGCGCACTCGCCCCACTTTCCCCGCTTTCACTCGCAACTCACTAGTATGATAAATAATAGCAGCCGCTCGGATCAATCTTCAGGTTAAGCCATGCTTGCCTAGGTTGGTCTGTGGATGGGTGACCACTCTTACTTACTGAGATCCCTCCGTGCCTCAGAATGCACGTTAAGCAGTTGGTCCCAGCAGCCTCAGCTTGATTTTAACTCTATGGAATGCTCAAAACAAACATCAAATTTTTTCTTGCATTAGAGTGTTAGACTCTAAAAACACTCAAATACACGAAAAAGTGTGATAGCCCTCTCAACTATTAGGACGAAAGAGACATGTTGCGGCTACACCAAATAAATTGGGATTAGGGCAGGAGAAACATGCTTTTATTGAACTCATTATCTCTTCTTTTCCCAGATATTACCGGGACAGCGTGAGATGCCGTACAATTGGGCCGCCTACTTGCTGTTCCACATGCACTTTGCACAAATTTTCCATACGGCGTCGATTTGCCTGACACTGTCGCTCGCCGTATGGAGATACGTCGCTATCAAGTAAGTGTTACGTATTAAGTTAATATATTTTGAAAGGACAATGATATAAAGACGAGATATGAGGAATTTAAAATTTCTAAAATGTTGTACGAACCAAATCAGACACTCACAGTTAATTCGAAACATAATCTGTCCCAGTCCGTTTTCCGGAGCCTCGTCCGCAGTTTGCTAGAACCGTTTTTGTGTAATAATTTTGTCATACTGTGTTTTTGGCTGAAGACTTTTTGACAAGACTAATTAATTTTGATATAATGTGGAAAAGAAACCGACACACCAACGGGTGACCGCGTATTCAGTACATCAGTCTAAACCCCCTTTAAAAAGTGTTCCCATGGACCTAAAATAAAAGGCGGAAGAAACTTCACTTAAGAAACAATTGAAGCACCACATACCTGTGTGTGCGTGTGTAAAGGGATGTCAGATGAAGGAAAATTACACATTTTTAAACAATATTTCAATAAGATCTCCCTCGAACATTGGTTTTATTATTACAAGTTTTTGTGACGGATATTGTTAAAGCAAAGGTAAAATAAATAAAACACTTTGACTGTCTGCGGTGTGACTATGTGCGGTGTTTCCCTTTTTTTAGGCCCATGGCTGTTCCATAATGTTTAGCCAGCATTAAGCCATCTGCTTTAGACTTTGACAGTTAAAGGTGAACGCAGACCTGGCCGCACACACGCTGGAGCACACGGTGGAAGTCTGCCCTGCGTGGGCGGAGCACCGCCGTGTCCTCGTAGCGGCGATCGGCGGCGGCGACCTCTCGCGTCCGGCCCTGGTTCAATCCATGGTCCGGAGCGAGACGGAATGGGAAGCCGTCGCCTCCTTCTGCGAAGCAGTCATGCTAGCGAAGGAGGTGGCGGAACGAGAGAGGGAGACAGCCTCCCTTCCCGGCCGCCGCAGATGCGGGCCTGTGGACGGTTAGCTATGGGCTAGCTAGCCGTCCGTCCGTCTAGTGACGACGGCGCGTTCGTGTTCCACGCGCGCCTCAAAGAGATGTCAGCATAAGGGGAGGGGCCCGCAAGGGCCGAAGCCTGCCGGGGTTGCGGGCCCGTTCGAAAGAGATACCGCGGCCCCGGAACATAAAGGGCGAGGAAGGAACATGGATGGGTTTTAGTCAGTAAAAGTCTGGCACTCCCTCCCGCTCCGCCCAGAGTGGGAGAAGTCATTTGATGATTTCCCATCCTAAAAAAAAAAAATACAAAAAATAAAAAAACACCTGGCCGCACCGCAGTCGCCGCATTCGAATTCTTCATAATTATGAAGTTCTATGCAATCTCGCACACCGGGTGGGTGTCAGCACCGCAGTCGCCGCAGTACCTGAAGCGGCCGAGCTCCTCAAGCCGCAGCTGATGACGTCATCAACGCCGCCGGATAGAGAGAGAGAGTATTAATGTCTCGAGTATGTGTTTGTATATTCTGTGGTGTGAGGCGTGCGGCGACAGGAACGATTGCCGTGACTGCAGCGCAGACAAGTGTGCGATGTCATTAACAAAAACGATGACTGCGGCGACTTTGTCGCGTGCATCTGGCCACGTCTGCGTTGACCTTTAGTATAATACGTCTTCTATGGCCCTGAGTATTTAGTCAAGTTATCTAGCCTTATTGAGTTGAATAATAACTTTGTGATTTTCTTCTTAAGCATTATAAACAAGTAGGTAACGGAGCGTAATAATTCCTATTTACACGCAAACTTGGTAAACAAGTTTTGCTTCTAAAAACATTAAGGATAAAAGGGATCGGTGTGGTGGGCTTAGCATGAACGCGCCGCCGCACTGTGGAACGTCCCTATACATTAGGTCGGACGCGCGACACTGCGTAAATCTTTTTGCTATATCTTTTTAATCATACATAGGATGTGCATGAAAATTTATAAACGTATACTTCAATGTTAGTGCTTTGTTAATCCCTACTAATATTATAAAAGCGAAAATGTGTATTTTTGTCTGTATGTCTGGAAATATGTTTTGTTCTCACGTCAAAACGGCTGAATCGATTTTGATGAAATTTGGCATAGAGATAGTTTGAGACCCAGGAAGGAACATAGACTACTTTTTACCGCGGGAAAATATCTCATTCCCATGGGAAAATCAGTTTTAGATCGTGTGAAACCGTTTTTATTTACTTCGAAACCTCTGAACCGATTTAGATAAAACTTGGTATGAAGATAGTTTGAGTCTTTAGGAAGAATATATATATTTTTTACCGCGGGAAAATATCTCATTCCCATGGGAAAATAGGACTTCTAAAATGAAATATTAAATAAAATATAAAGTCAGTATTCAAAATAGATATTCATCTGGTTTATTTAATATAAAACAAAAATATAATCCTTAACTCATCTAGGTTTCAGTGCTTTCTAAATTGTCATGTGATTCAGGTAAATTATCTACAAATTTCAAATTTCTGACAATTTCGCCATCAAAAAGGCTTTCAGCATCTTTTAGAAATATTTCCTCCTTTTTAGGGTTCCGTAGCCAAATGGCAAAAAACGGAACCCTTATAGTTTCGCCATGTCTGTCTGTCTGTCTGTCTGTCTGTCCGCGGATAATCTCAGTGACCGTTAGCACCAGAAAGCTGAAATTTGGTACCAATATGTATATCAATAATGCCGACAAAGTGCAAAAATAAAAATTTAAAAAAACATTTTTATTAGGGTACCTCCCCCAGACGTAAAGTGGGGAGCGATTTTTTTTTTAATTTTGACCCTGACGTGTGATATATTGTTGGATAGGTATTTAAAAATGAATAGGGGTTTTCTAAAATCATTTTTTGATAATATTAATATTTTAGGAAATAATCGCTCCGAAAGTCAAAAACAATGTGTCCCCCCCCCCTCTAACTTTTGAACCATAAGTTTAAAAAATATGAAAAAAATCACAGAAGTAGACCTTTATATGAACTTTCTAGGAAAATTATTTTCAACTTGATGAGTTGAATAGTTTTTGAGTTATATAGCACTTTTTCAAAAAAACGCAAATGATAACTTTGTTTTTCATACAAATACTATGAAAAACAAAGTTATTTTTGCTGACGAAAAATGTTGGTATTTTTAATGGTCTGGGAAGCTACGGAACCCTACAGTGAGCGTGGCCCGACACGCTCTTGGCCGGTTTTTTTTATAAATTTTGCTCGACTTGTCAGTAATGGATCTGAAGATAATATCAATGCATTCATTAAATCTTTATTCCCTAGTGATCTTGACATTTTTCTTGTATTATGAAGCCTGTAATATCTGAACAATTTATGGTTGGCCTCCTGTGCATCTTCAGATAATAAACCAATAGGAACTATAGCATGTCTGATTATTTTGCTTCCGTGTAATAAGATTTTGTGGACGGTCACTGGCATGTAATACCATCCATACAGGTTGACATACATCTGGGCAGTTTCTTTGGCATACAGATCGAAGTTCTCAATGTGTATTTTATATCCCGAAGCAATCACCTAAAAATAATTATTGAGTAAGCTTTAAAAAATCGATCAAATCATTACAAAGAAAAGTGATTTAAGCTTTAAAATAAGTTCTGTACCTGTAATATTACATAAAATCTTTTTAGCAAATCTACATTAAGTTCTGTTATTTTAGCAGTTAATTTGTAATTTCTAAAAAATTTACGCGCAGTGTTCCCATCGTTAGTTTTTCCTGAGCCTTGCTTTACAACATCAATGAGAAGACCAGTTTTCTCCCTGAACTCGAGCTGTATCTTTTTTTTCCTTTCATCTCTTAATATTTTATTTTCTCCTTTCACTGACCAGCAAGCAAATGGTAAATTGTACGCTATATGGAGTAGGCATTCGAAGCATCTTATCCATCCATGAAGAGAAGACAATCCAAATTTATAATAGTTCTCATTCACTTCCAGATTATCGACAGCATTCAAGTTATTCATCAATTTTGGATTTGCATTACATAAGTAGCACCTCATAGATGAGCGATTTTCTGCCAAGTCATTACAAATTTTTGTGTCAATCATTGTGAATATCATTTCATATCGTACAGATATTTGTTTTTTCGTAAATAAGATTAAGTTTCGAATTTCTTCATTAATTTGTTCAACACAAGTCTTCACTAGTTCTGGAGTTTCTTTTGCAAATTTAAAAAGAATTGGTCTGCAATAACGTGTGGATGATGGAACAGGATTTTGCCAAATTGTTTCATTGTTCTCCTCATTATATAATTTTATTGGTACAAAACTACAGCAAAATACCGAACAGTCATCGTCAGAACTGTTAATAAATGTATGTTTATATCTTGACTGCCCGGATGATCCATCACATCCCCATTTACAAATCAATGCTAATTTTGTTTCGTTATCAGTGTCATAATTTAATGATCTTAATAAGCGGGACATAGTTGTATCTATCAAAGGCTGTAACTTATATTTCACTTCAGTTTCGGTAACAACTAATGATTCTGAAGGTGGATAACATTCTTCTTTGGATTTTTGGATGATGTAATAGCTCGGTAAGAGATTTTCTGCCTTTACATTGATAGTTGCTCTTATGGAATTGTATTGGTGTTTTGTGAGTTTACAAGTAACGTACATATTTAGAGCATCTTCATTCTCAACCTTAGAATTTTCATGGAACAACAACAACTCTTCACAAAATTTTCGTACTTTTTTGACATGTTCTGGATATTTACAAGTAAAGTCGAAAATATACTGAGCGTCCTCCGGGATAGCAGATACATTTTTTGATGCTGCATACTGTAAATATTCTGGTGGATATGCACGCAGATCCTCAGTTCTCCTTCTTTTTTGCCTATCGCTTAACTCACAGAATTTCTTTTTTAAATTACTACTATTTTCTAACGTAGTAGCAGAAGTCGAGGAAGAACAAGTTGGTACTAGGCAATATTGTTTTCGTATATCAGTTATCCATGTTAAACTCAAATCTAGCCAATTAGCGAATTTTTTCAAAAAATCTTTTTCAATGTGATACACAGATTTTCGTTTCTGGTGTACTTTATGACAATACATACGCACTTTCTCAGTTATAAATCTGAAAAAGAACAGTGAAAGTTTGTAATTGCTATTTTAAAAGAAAACACTTACCTACCTATAGCATAAAGAAAACGAACTCGTTCAACTCACTATTCCCTCCAAATTCCTTAAACAGCGCAATAGCTTTTTTAGCATTATCCTTATATATGTCATTTGCAAATCCATTTTCTTTAAATAACTCGTACAAATCGCGATTAGTGTTAATCCGGTTGAGATGATTCATTTTGAACAAACAATACTTAAATTAAAGAAAACAAAAGAGTCAACTTATAATCTGTCATATTATCAGAAATTTTAAACTTCGAATGTAAATGTTCCTTCAGCGTTTTCTTTTTAAATAAAATGTCATTTAAAACAAAGAGGTTGATTAGCTGATACAGAAAAAACTATAAAGATATTCGAATTTCAAAAATACTTTTTTGAAAGAAATTTAATAGATTGTTGTTTGCTGCACTGAACGTTTCTATTTTGTTCTATTACGCATTAAATTGAAGCTAAAATGTGCAAAAATTTAATAGAGAATCTTTTCAAGAGACAATACGGCCTCATCCCGAACCATATTTGCGAGACTCCGAGCAAATATTGTAAGTCAATAAATATGTGGGAAATAAATCTATTCAAGCGTCCCTACGAGGAGGAGGAGGAGGCAACTGATGAATCCTCTTCGTCTGCTTCTGTGGACGAAGCTGAAGTCGAAGAAGCAGAAGCAAGATATGAAAGAAAAATATTAAGAAAAGAAAAAGAAGACTTACTTCGTAAGAAATGGCGCGACAATCGTTTCGGGCTTACGACATTTTGTGTCAGGCTGAGCCACAAACCTTTAATCGAAAAATTCCCATTATTTAACGCAAGGTTTCAATTCCAAAGTGTGAGTATCAAGAAACCACATACGAATACTTTTATCAACAACGTGAACCCTGGTAAAAAAGTCGACCCTGAAGAATTACGAAGAATCTTTGATTTTTAACATAAACAACGAATTATTTTTATTATTTTATTTTATGTTCTTGTATGTGCTTGTCTTGAAAAAGACTACGCTAATTTTATAAAAAAAATACTAAACTATTTCACAGAAATATTGGTTTTTTTTTTCTTCTGTCCCATGGTATGGGATGTCATTGGACAGGTAGTAGGTATAAAAATATTGTAGGTGTGCCAAAACAATTTTTCGATTCAGAAATCGGTTTGCGAAATATTAAGCTTTCGTGCAAATTTTTGTCAGATTCAAGTGTCTTCACACCCTGCAAGCTAAACGGTTGCTTTTGGAAATGTAAAAATTCACCGAAGTAACATATACTTATAACGAAATTAAATGGAAAAATATTAGAAATAACAAGGCTTTACTTGCCGTATCCATATAAATCCAATAATAGTTACTTCAAATCCGCTCTCTAGTTATTATCATCTTCATCTATCTATCTATATTCTATATAGGATGTTTTAAATTGGTGCACGTGCCGTCAGGGTATGGAAGTACCCATCAAAACAAGCAACTTTTCCCAAGAAACATGGGACGAAATGTGAAAAAAAAATTTGGCTTTCCCATAGTAAAGCAATCACAGAGTGTATGGGAAGGCCATATTTTTTTTTAATATTTTTAAAATATTATATTAATATTAATATAAATAAAAGCAGGAAAAATATTACTAAGTCATCAAATTCTATATTTAGCTACGCTATTATTACTTAAATAAAGTCTCTGCAACCTTTAAATAGTATGGCTGTAACAGTAAGCTCTGTACTCTATATAGGTACAGCGATACTACTTCCTACTTCATTAAAAAAAAGAACTTTGTTCAACGCCTGGCGGAATCTGGAAGAGATTTTAGTTTCATTTTGTAGCTAAGTTTCTGGCCTTTCAATTGAAGTCAATTTTAGCCTGGACAAGTCTGGACATTTTTTTAAAAGTCTTCGTAAGTGTTTAATTACCATAGGATCAACAAAAAAAAAAAAAACAAACCAGTTATTAACAAAAAAAATGTAGAAAACAGTTACATTACTAGGTTAATATACAATCTACACAAAATCACTCATTTTTTGTTTCGGTGCTTTGAAACTAATGCAGTTCAAACAATTTTAAAGTATGTCAAATTTTCAGCAAAATGCATTACGTCATGTTCTAAGTTTTATTGTACTAAAAATAATACCAAAAAGAGAAAATTATTGACTAAATCAAATGGTATCAATCCTTAAATTAACGAATATATAAAGTTTTATAGTCATTTGACACATTAACGATTGAAGTTCAACGTCCGACCTAATGTATAGGGACGTTCCACAGTGCGCCGCGTCGGGTAAATGTTAAGTACTTAGTCAACGAAACTTCTAGAATATTCTAGGTCATAGTTCGAACAATTTCTCATTTTTTTTTATTGCATTTTGTTATTGTAACGTTACTATTAAATGTATTCATCGGTACAGTATTTTGAGTGCGTTACTTTGAGTCCTATTGTAAAGCGTGACAAAAACAACTTTAAAAAAACTAGCAGCAGCCCAGCAATAATTTATGCAAGTTTTCTGTACATCAAATTAAATAACTGACTGACGGCTTCGTGATGGGACCGTTTTCGCTTCGTACATTTATACAATTAGTAAAAAGCTGTTATTATGAAATTACAAACAGACATTTCACTTTTATTTATTCGTATTTATAATAAAGATTACTGTGTAGATTACTGTGTGTGAGTTTGGCCAACGAAAGTTGTCCTAAAAAAAAGGCGGGAATTTTAAACAGAGCTGTTAACCCTGGTATACACTGCTTAAACGGTGTTGATACTATTTATTATTCAGGAAGTAAACATTTTTATATGTTTTATGAGCTGTAATTTTCGAGTGTATTATTGTCGGCGACGAGACCCTATCTCCACACCAGGGTGCAAGTAGGGCTATCTAAAAGGTATTAAAAAATTAACTGCAAGAAACTTGAGGAGTTGTTTGGAATCACAAATAAAAAATAATCACGAAAAATTTTTTTATAAGTAACGTTCCGTTTCAAAGATATGCAATATTTTCACTGCCCACAAAATGATTGAATATGCGCATACGCGCATGACTGTACTGTGAGTGCACCGTGCAGGCGCCGCGCGCGTGGTCGTTCACCCCTGCGACAGCGCAAACGTAGACAGCTGATTCTAACTTTTCTCATCACATTTTGCAGACATTGGACTGGTAATTTTTTATTAATTTAATGTAAAAACTAAAAATGCTTGAAAAAAGTTTTTTTTTTTTGGAATAATAATATATTTGTTATTTGATACCGAGTACGTACACGAAATTCTTGCAGTTAATTTTTTAATACCTTATATATGTCACCGATATTGTAAACTCTCGAAATATTGACTATGTTATTCTTAATTATATTGGTACCTTGTTGGCAATATACAATATAAGTTCAGCGGTAAAATCCCTTTCAAAGTTTTGTTTCCATTCACCCCTGGATCCCTATTCCCCCAATTTTACTATCGTCACACTCGAATGAAGTTTCACTTCAAAAGTGATTTGGATCAATTCTGATCCAAATCACTTTTGAAGTGAAACTTCTAATGCGACTTCCAACAAGGTTGCGTTAAACGTTTAACGCTACCATGGAGCGCCCCCGCTATGCCCCCCCCCCCCCACCAAAAGGCCACTAGTTATAATTTTATTTAAAAGGGGAGTCAATAATTGTGCTTACCGTATTTTTTTTTAGTTCAAAAATCTTTTCGAATTTAAGTAAGTAGGTAACGTTTACGTCGCGCGCTCGTTCTAGGGCCCCGTAATCTTATTTAGTGTACCTATTACAACTTCGGAGAAAATTTTCGCCATAACACTTTCGTGAAATCTTTTCTGTAAACAAATAAAATATGACGCAGATCCAAAAATGTTTCAATTGAACATTAAGAAAAACTTTTGAATGAAACAATGCTGTTCCGAGATTTCTTGGCGAGAGCTTTTCAAATAAGAAATAAAAACATTTTAAGGCGCTACCCCAGGCAAAATTAGCAACTCTATTTGTGGTGATTCAAACTTCGTTTGAAATACTATTAGAATAAAGTTCTAATCAGCTTGCACTACAAAGTGGTTTTTACGTCAGTCACTGCGGGTCGAATAGTGCGAAATTAGTGGTTTTTATTCTTTATAAAATCAAATTTCCGTCTTTTGAAAAAAAAAAAACTAGCATTATGTTCATTATTAAATTGTCTATCCATTAGTATAAGAAGCAAATCAAAATAATGTTAACTTTACGAGAAGAAGCATGTTATAAATATTTTTTTCTCATTTTTGTGGTTTCATTGTGAGGGGATTTATTACACATTATGAGACTTAAAATAAAAAATAAAACTACCACTTTGCAGTCTAAGAATATGTAGAAATTTAATGTATTTTTATTACTTGGTATTTCTTTTGGATAAAGAGGAGTTGGCTCCAAAAAACTGCACAAAAAACGGCTTTTGCCTGGGGTAGCGCCTTAACAATAGACACGGAACTGGAAGCTAAAAAGCTAAAACAAGGCTGAAAACAAAAGCAAGAGAAGAGCTTTTTATTATTATTGTACACTAAGCGATGCGCGCGGGTTCGCCCGAATCCTATATACCTATGTAAAAGAAAGTTGTGTTAGTTACACTATTTATAACTCAACAACGGCTGAACCGATTTATCTGAATATTGGAGGTACGAGTAGCTTAGATCCAGGAGACGGATAGGATAGGTTTTTTTTTTACTTTTTAGTGGGTAGGTAGTGGGTAGGCAGTGGGTCAATTCGAATTCAATATTCATAGTTGACAGGACAACGTCTGTCGGGTCGGCTAGTTATATACTAAAACCTTCCTCGAGAACTACTCTTTCCATTGGTGAAAAGATCATGAAAATCGGTGCAGGAGTTTTTGAGTTTATCGCGAACAGACAGATAGACAGACGCGGTGGAGGACTTTGTTTTATAACACGTAGTGATGATAGTGATAGTGACTTTATTATCTATTTAGGTAAATACGAAAATGTCTGAAAATTCCGTGCGCAAATGCACAACTATGAGTAGGTTTTTAGAATTTTTATTTTTAATTCATCACCACTCTCAAAACGGTGAAGATAAGATAAGATAAGATAAGATAAGATTTATTTATTTCTGAGTATATGGTACATTAAGATCTTAAAATTAGTCAGTTTCACATACACTACCGTTACCGGTGTAGAAATATTAAAATTAAATTAACTTACAATGTGACCAAGTATTAAAATGTCAAAATTAGTAGTTACACAATGTCAAATGGTCAAATGATTAAAAGTAAAAATATAAAATCAAAATGAGCAATACAAGTCAATAGGTGATAAAAATAATGTCAAAATTTATAATTTAAAAATTCATTAACCGAGTAGAAGCAGTTGTCTAGAAGCCAGGGAAATATTGCTTTCTTGAATTTATTAGTGGGCAGCACTCTGATACGTGCGGGTAAATTATTAAATATTTTAATCGCCATGCAATTGGAATTCCTGCTATACAAATGTAGTCTCTGGCTAGGTGCAAGTAATTTATTTGGGCTTCTGCTTTTCACTCTTTTAGAAATGTGTTCATACAACGGAAACATGTGTGAATACCTCTTTACAAACATACATAGCTCAAAAATATATAGGCAAGGAAGTGGAAGAATTTTTAGCGCTTTAAACAATGGCTTACAATGGTCTAAATATTCTGCACCATACACAGCTCTGACACATTTTTTTTGTGCAATGAATGCTCTATTCACATCTACTGAATTTCCCCATATCACGAGGCCGTATCGCAGTACTGATGCAACATAGCCATGATATGCCTTGAGGGCTATTTCTTTGCTGGCTATTCGCCTCAGTTTTCGAAGAGCAAACACAAATTTGTCAAGTCGAGTACAGACTTTATCAACATGTTCTTTCCAATTTAATTTTTCGTCAATAACTATTCCCAAGAATGATGTGGAAGGTACGGGTTCCAAAATTGAATTATTTTGACATATTTGAGGTGGTTTTACCAAAGAATTATTTGTTTGAAATTGTACTAACTTTGTCTTATCAATGTTTACACGTAAATTATTAGATTCCAACCATTTAATTGCGTTCAATATATCATTGTTAGTGTCGGTTTCTAGATCATTCCTATTTGAACATTTTATTGTGATAGTAGTGTCATCAGCAAATAATGTACAGTTATGTTTCAGGCTCTTACAAAGGTCATTAATGTAAATTATAAATAATGGAGGTCCTAATACGCTTCCCTGAGGAACACCACAACTATTTATTTTTAGGTCAGAACTGTATGTTTTCTTTGTGTTTTTGGTAATTTTTGATACTACTGTTCTTTGCTGTCGACTTGATAAATAACTTTTAAGCCAGTCATGTGCCTTGCCTCTTATGCCGTATTTCTCCATTTTGCTAAGCAATCGATCATGTGGGACAAAATCAAATGCTTTACTCATATCTAGAAATACTGATTATACAGACATTTTGTTATTGAGGGCTTCAGATATCAGTTTGACTAAAGTAAAACAAGCAAGTGTCGTTGAACTATTCTTCCTAAAACCAAATTGGTTTTCAGTAAGTATGCTGTTTTTATCTAGAAAGTTGATCATTTTCCCGTACATTGCCTTTTCAAAAATCTTTGATAGGATAGGGATCATTGCAATGGGTCTATAATTGGACATATCCGTGCGGTTACCTTTTTTAAATATAGGTTTGACTATAGATTGTTTTAATCTAGAAGGAAATGTTCCGGTCTCAAATGACAGATTAATTATAAAGCTTAAAGGTGCCGCTATACTTTTACTGCTCAGTTTTATTATTTTTGTGGTTATTTCATCATATCCAGTTGCGTTGGTATCATTTAAAGTGATGATTATTTTTTCAATGTCTTGTTCATTTACAGGAGTCAAAAAGATACTGTTAGTGTTAGTGGTAATGTCAATGTTACTTACGTTAAAACTATTGTTAAATTTATTGGAAATTTCTATAAAAAAGTTATTAAATTGATTACATTATGTCATTAGGATCGTTAATTGTATTATTATTTATTATTAACTCTTTGATGTCATTTTTAAAACTATCATCATTAATTAAATTATTTTTTATAATAGACCATGTCGCTTTACATTTATTTTTTGAATTATTTAAATGGTTATTGTTATTTATTAACTGTGACTGTGATATACATGTTTTTAAAATTTTGGAATAGGTTCGGTATCTTTTTTTGTGATAATTTTTGCTTATGGCATCATGTTGGTAATTATAATATAAAGTTCTCTTTTTTATGCACGATATTTTTATACCTTTACTAATCCATTTATTTTTTATTGGTTTATTATATTTCTTAATTGTTATTTCAGGGAAACATAGTTTATAAAAGAGAATATTTAGGTCATGAAACATGTTAAATGCGTTGTTGCAATCTCTTTCTTCATATATTTCATTAAAACTTAAAGCTGAAATACAATCAAGAAATTTTTTAATATTATTTTTATTGTAATCTCTTTTGACTTCATAAAAGAAGTTTGGAATCTTCGGTTTATTATGAGCTATCGGAAGAAAAAACTTTAATGACTGTCCAGTATCATGATCTGAGAGGGCTAGGTTATGTAAACTGCTTTTTGTGTCTAGGGTTGAGATATTACTGGCTATCTGATCAATGCAGCTTTTTTTCCTGGTGGGCATTTTAATATGTGCCAATAAGTTGAAATTATTCAAAATTGATATTAATTCTCTTGTCTGTGTAGTGTCTTTTAGCATATCGATGTTCCAGTCCCCGCATAAAATGATACGATTTCTACTTTTATGAGTTAATTTGTGTAACAAAATTTTAATATTTTTGAAAAATATATTTACATCGGAGTCCGGGATTCTATAAACACATACTAATATTAAGTTATGACTCGGAACTTCTATGCCGCAGCATTCAAAAGAATAATCGCAAGACAATTCATTTGTTATTTGTAAAGCGCTAAAAACTAACCCCTCTTTCACCAGTATGCACGTGCCGCCTCGTTTTTTATTGGATCTTGAATAATACGCAGCTAACTTATAATTTGTCACCCTAAGATTACATTCATGACCAGATTGTATAAAGGTTTCGCTAAGACATATAAAGTCTATAACCCCTATCTCTTTAGTCAACTCAGATATTGTTACTTCAAAGAAATCTAATTTATTGAGTATTCCAGCTATATTCTGATGTAACAATGTAAGTTGTTGTTTCTCATACCTGGCATTGTTGTTAAAGGGTGGGACGAAAAAGCTTATTTTGTACATGAGGTTTGCTCGTCAGTGGTATTGGTGAATCTTCATTTTCATTATAATCTAATGGGTAATATTTAATGTCAACAAGTATGCGACTAAAAATACTTCTAAATATACACTTTATACCTAGTTTATTAAGTCTGCCCGTTTTATATGAGAACATTTCCAATGAGAGGTCACAATTTGTATCAAAGAAATATGCATAATTATAGTTTTGGATGTCCATGTAAAGCAAATTATTAAACAATTCTACTTGATAATTATGAATAAGGGCTCCCGTTATGTATGCCGCAGAACATACAATCACATTTGTATGATTAGTTTCTTCCAAGGATTCTCTAATTAGTCTCACAAGCTCGATGGCGTTCTCATTATCTTTGAAGTCCTTTTCTCCAATCATTATTATACAATAGTCTCCCATGTTAAAATCTTGGATCTTGTTCGTAATATTTTTAAGTATATCCTTCATTTTACCATTAGGTGATACATAGTGGCAATACTCAAACTGCCCACAGAAAGTTTCTTCTATAATTTCTACCGGCCGATAGTTGCTGCAGTTACTAAGAACGCAGAGTTTTCTTTTTCTTTGTTTTTCTTTTATTGCGTTACTTCCTTGCCGGTTCTCACTTTGTATGGTTTCTGGCTCGTTTGTAATTGAAGTTGATCCCTCGGATAAATTCTTTGAAATACGGTTGAACTCTAGAGGTGACCCATTCTCGCTCGTACTGAGTGCCGCACTCTCTGTCGTTATTTCTTTACCTCTATTTGTTTCTATATCTATGAAACTTTTATCAAGGTTTTTTTTGATAATACTTAATTTTTGCATCACACCACCTTTATTTTTCTTTAAAGTTGAGTGTTTTTTTGTAGTACTAGGTTGGCCGCTACATAGGTTTTTTAGTTTAGCTATCATAATTTCTTGTTCAGTTGCTTGTTTCTTCAAGGTGGCGTTTTCCATGACTAAGTTGCCAATTTCATCATGAGCAGTATTTAATTGCGCTCTCAACTCTTCAATATCTCCATTTAGTCGTTCACACTCTTCGCAACATAAGGTGGTAGTTTGTGGTAAACTTTTTGAAATATATTCCGAATTAGCGGAGTCAAAAGAGGAAGCCGGAGAGTTAGTTACTGTTTTATTTCTTCGCATGGTTATATTTTGAGAATCCATCTTTGTTTGAGATTACTGCCAGTTTCTACCGTAGTTTTAAAGCGTGGCGTAAGCTAAGTCTGCTATAAACGCAAAGCGTAAGCTCAAGATGTTGAAACAATCGACAAGTGTACGTGTAAGCGTTAAGCATGTGTGCGTAGAAGCGGCCGAACTGCGGGTTGCCCTAGGTCAGGGACGCAAGTCATTGCCAAATATTTATAAAAGTTTTTCACTAATTACTCACGGTACCGATGGAGTCCAAATATGTTGTATATATCGTTGTTTAGTCCGTTTCACAAGCTTTATAACGACACACAGCACTAAGGAATTGAGCAACTTTTAACCACTTTTTTAACAAATTTTACGAAGACAAAACAAATACGGTGTTAGCTCTTTGAATCGCAACGGCGTATTATTAAGGAAAACATCGTGAGGAAACCGGCATGTAACCGACCTTGATCAGCGCTGCTTAACTTTTGGAAATCGACCCGTGCGGCTGTTTTTATTTAGCCATCATCATCATCATCATTTCAGCCGAAAGACGTTCACTGCAGGACATAGGCCTCCCCCAAGTGTCGCCACATTGACCGGTCCCTTGTGACTCGCATCCACCGGATTCCCGCAACCTTCACCAGGTCATCGGTCCACCTAGTGGGAGGTCTTCCAACGCATCGTCTTCCGGTTCGCGGTCGCCACTCCAGAACTTTTCCCAACAGCCATCCGTTCTGCGAGCAATGTGCCCTGCCCACTGCCACTTAAGTTTAGCAATTCTTCGGGCTACGTCGGTGACCTTGGTTCTCTTGCGGATGTCTTAATTTCTGATTCGATCACGCTAGGAAACTCCGAGCATAGCCCTCTCCATTGCCCTTTGGGTGACTTTAAGCCTTTTGATAAGGCCCATTGTGAGCGACCACGTTTCGGTCCCGTATGTTATCACTGGCAACACAAACTGGTCATAGACTTTCGTATTGAGACACTGCGGTAAGTTGGACGAGAAGATACCGCGCAGTTTTAGCCATGAGCTCATCATACTACCTAGATTGGTTATGTCCAGTGAGGTAAACAGCATGATTTCCAGCGCTCCTCAACTAATTAGTTCTGACGTCACGAGCCCCCTCTCCCGAGTTTTGATGCGTTTTATGTTTGTCAATATTCATTGATTTACACGAACAAAAAATACGTGTCCATTGTTTTTCAACAATCTAACTGCAGGACTAAATAGATGTGTAATTTTTTGATACTGTTGTCATGGCTATTCTTGTCGAAACTAATTTTATCTGATAAATAAACCGGCTGTTCATATTGCTGGCAAAAACTCTATCAAACAAATTGGTTTTAGCTGCTACCTCTACTTGCTTCTCGCTTGTCGCCAGTGATTGGGCAGGTGCTTTAAGCGGTCTGTTGCATGAAGCAACAATTTCCGGACACGTACGATACACTCGTACCTACATAATTTCATGTATAGCTGACCGCACGACTGCGGTAGTGGTTTCTCTTTGATCTGGCCTCGTGTAGTGCTCAGTTTAAACAGAATAAGAGACCAGCTTTCGCTGGTTTTGTTACCATTGACGTGCAGTCAACTGTAAAATAAGCATAATTGTTATAATTATATACAATACTACTACTACGTAATATGTCCAGCTCGAGCGTGATACACTCCAATAGTATGTGGGTAAACAAAAAAAGCTAAAAGTACGTCTTTGATATGTAGTTAAGTGGCGTGGCGGCGGCTTACAATTAAAAATACTACTACTACAACAATTTAATTACAGAAGAACATTATGAAATACTAGCGAACGCCCCGGTTTTGTACGGGTGCTATTTTCTAAAGAAATTTCAACATATTCTGGCGTACAATCATGTCCTGATAATTATTGTTAAAAAAAAACATACAGGGCAGCCTTTGGGGACTGCCGATACAAGCGAAAACTCGAAGCCGATCCGCTAGAGTGCTACGAACTACGAAACGTTAGGTGACGGTCACGCGATTTCCATGATTTTTTTTTTTCACTCAAAAAGTGCTCAACGCGTATAAAAAAGTTTTCACTTCAAAAACACATGACAGTCTTTTGGAATGCCGATAGAATTGAAATCTAAGTAATCTATATTTGCTACGGGTTGTGCCCCGCACACGCCTAAGTGGTGCTACGCCGTAGCGGATTAGCTACGCGTTCCATGATTTTTGTTCATCCAAAAAGTCTCAACGCGCCTGAAGAAGTTTTCACTTCAAAAATGCTAAAACGGATGAGCCGTCCTCAAGCGATATCCTGGCATAACCTACATGTGGCAATTGATTTTTATAACACCAAATTGTGAAAATTGATTGGCTTTCGTTCTAATATTACTGCAGAATTCTATAACCCCGAACTAATGACCCCGAATGAAGCGGATGTGTGGCAGGATATGCTGGAACCAATATTGTAACATCTATTTTGTACCATATTCTGACAAATAAACATTTTTGATTTGATTTGAATTTTACTTATACAGCGTGTACCAGAAAGTTGCTCTATTTGATGGTCTGAATCACACCCTGAAATTATAGCAAAGTTGAAAAAAAGAAGAAAGAAACTAAATTAATAAAAATATAGTAATAATAGTACAAATAATAATACTTGAAACTTTCTATGTGTAGGGTTTTACATGTTTCGAAAAGACCATACCATTCATTATTCCATAAATATAATTTTCTTCACACAAAAATATCTTAATGTCATCTTCCAAAATTTGGTCATGAAGCTTTGCAGGATAGATACGAATCGCAAAACCCTTTTCTCTGAAACTTTAAGCTTTCTAACCAGTCATAGTTTGGACCACCCTGTCCCGGAAGGACCCGATATAAATGGTAGTATGTAGGTAGGTATTACTCATGGACAATTTGCTTCATTTTGTCCACTAATTATGATACATCGAGATGGACAGAAACATCGGATCCTCCTCATCTCGAAGTTTTCGAGGAAATATAAAAACAAACTACGCACAAGTTAGAGATTACTCGCTGAGCCAGAAAACTTTCAGATAGAATAAAAATGTTAACGTCACACTATTCAGCAGATGTAGGAAAAGTTCCCTCAATATGTGAGTAAAATAAATTACGTAAATAGAGAAACTATTTGAATAAGTTATTCAAAGGTTTTTTGCTCTGGATTTTACTATCTACAACAACTAGGTTCGGATATTTTAAATCGGAAAAAGTTTATCCGCAATTCCTTTGAACGGTTAAGCAATTTATTTCTCATTAACTAGTTTATTGGTTTTTCTTTTACAGGTATTTTTATTATGAGCTCAGAAACTTTAATACCTTTTTTTATTTTCTTTTGATGAATAGGGTTGATGACAAAAAAAATATTCCGTCAGTTTAGATTATCAACAAATATTCGACCCGTAGTTTTTCTTTTGTTACGTAAACCAAAATTGACGAAGATTCGACGTTTTTAAAATTCTCAATAACACCTAGGTATAATTTTTGGCTAGTTCTGACGTCATTGTCGTGACGTATTGAAAATTTTAGAACTCGCTAAAAAATATTTTATGGCGAGTTCTGACATCACGAGCTCCCACGCCCGAGTTTTCATGCGTTTTATCTTTGTAAATATTCACTGATTTACAAAAAAAAAAAATACGAGTTCATTGTTTTCCAATACTCTCATTGAGAGGAGGCCGTGTCCCAGCAGTGGGAACATTATAGGCTGATGATGATGATGATGATGACTCTAACTGACTTTTTTGAGACTGTCGTCATGCCTATTCGGTTTTAACAGAAATAAATATAATTAACACAAAAAGAAAAACACAAATAAATTAGTAAAACCAACCGGACTGGTCTGCGGATTCGCTGTTGTCTGGAACTTTAGTTTTAGTACCAAAAAGGCCAGACGATTACTGGACCCCAATGCAAATTTAATTACAAAAGTGCGTGAAACAATTAAAGAAAAACGTCGTGGAAAACTATCATTAGGCTTGTTGTTTCTTCACGATAACGCTCTTGTTCATCGATCGGAAGTTGCGGTCAATGCAATCCGCTGGCTGGCTTCAATGTCCTTGCTCACCCATACAGAGTGTAAATAACCTCATCACGAAGCCGTCAACCAAGCATACTGTACACCAAACTAAGTAACTTTACGCAAAAAATATTGCTAGACACTTTTTATTGGGATGAAAAATCATGTTTGGGGTAGCACTCAATGTAACGCACTTAAAACATTATGCTGATGGACGGATTGAATAGTACGGAGGTCGTGGAGTTGTTTAAAGTAAAAATAAAGTTGTCGAATAAAACTTGTATTTAAAAAAAAAACTTGTCACACAGTTGTAAATTTGACCCCAAAAATCTCCGTAACTAAAAGGTTCCCAGGTATGGTGTAGAACAAAAAAATCATCACAGTGACGGGGACAAATGAATTTTGGCTTCGTTAAGAGGTTTTTTCACCCTATATTCTCCGGACTTAGCCCTTTGTGATTTTCACTTATACCCAAAATTAAAAGAACATATTCGTGGAACTGAATTTCACGACGTCCGTCGACGCGATTATGCCTGCCGTAGAGGAGTTTTTTGAGAGTCAAGAAAAACTTTTTTTTTCCGCAAGGTATAAGAAGTACTGCATAGGGAGATTATGTAGAAAAATAGAATATTTTGGTTTATTTTTTTGCGCTTTTCGGTATGCTCCTGCCTGGACAAATTTTTGTAAGGTTCTATCAGTGAAAAATATTGAATTGAAGTAAGTAAGTATGTATTGGAGTGACACAATCTACCTAAAAGCTTATTCTATACACAAAACAAGGGAAATGGACGCACAAAACGTTTTACTACGTAGTCAGTATATCATTCCTCCCCACATAGAAATCTTCCATCGGGAATGGGGAAGAAAACTGTCAAATAGTTCCACGTAGAGGGCGCTGACTGTTTGTTACAAACAAACTGTCAAAGTCCATAGAAATTAAACAATATGTTATTGTTTTGTGACTTTGTTCAATGTTATGGGTCGTTGTTGTTGCCTTTGGATGCAAAGAAATAGGTGTTGTCGAATTTCCAAGAAATCGCATTAAAAAAAGTGGGAAAAGGCACTGAAACTAAAAAATGATGTGGAGCTATTAACATCACTAAAAACAACACCTCTTCTGGCAATTTCATCTGGTATTCAAGACCGTTACACACACTGTTGAAGTTGAAATTTCTGTCGTAAGCTTCCAACCTGTAAAGAAACAATGAAATGGGTTGTTTTCAAAAAACTCACATTTTGTAACATGTAACCAATGATCACCTTAGTTCGTTTATCATTAGATCATTAAAAGCAAAAAGTAAGTGACTGAAGTTTATTTTACAACCTATAGGTACATAATATTGCCCAGTAAACAGCTAACAGTGGATAAAACGTTTAATATAATGTATCTTTTGACAAGCTCGGCTTTCTTTCCATGTTGCGTTGCTTTTTGTTTTTTCAATTTCCCCTTCGACTGGGTGATACGTCATGTAGCATACTTTTTGCAGCAACATACATTGAGTAAAAAACACGCCAATACTTAAAAATCGTTCAAACAATGCACACGTTTATGTCAAAAACTTTTGACAGGTAACAAACTATCAGCGTCACCTTGCGGTATAATTTCCGGGAAACAACCCACTAAAACAACATTAAAAAAAAACCGGCCATGTGCGAGTTCGAAACGCTTAGACATTGATTCACTTCTATAAAAGTAGCTATCGTTTTCAATCCCTTGGTATTTCGCCCTCTAGTCTAGATTAAAATCTTCCAATTTTCAATTCACTGCTAGAATTAAAGTCTCTTTTGACTGCAACAATAAGAAAATCTGAAATGCAAAAGTGTGATCTGAAAGTTAATCGAAACTTCAGAATGTTTCACAAACTATTTTCATTTGAACTTAGCATGCAAATCGGAAATTATTATTCTAGCACTTTGAACAAGAGGCACTTTAATAATAGATTTTCTGCACTACGGAAGCCGTTGAGTCGGAAGGAAATAACTACGGAGAATGTTATTGCCGCCGGTGCTAGAAAGAGATAATACCATTAACTATGAAGCTTCATCCCTCTCGCTCATAGAAATAAGGGAAACTGACAAACGGAAGACAGACGAACATTCCAGACAGACGAGCATCTTATTTTGAAATGCTGTAACATAATAATGTTGTAATACCAAATGATTTGAAAAGAGTAACGATGGAGTCTCTTGTCGGTTCTTCTCCATGGAATCGACCAACGTGAACCGTGCACCTTTTTCAACGTTTTATGAGTGCCCATCTAGGCTTATGTGAAATGAAATATTTTGATTGATTGAAACACCCAGTATATTCAGTGATACAAAATGTTCCAAAGAGATGTTGGAGGTTCTTTGCAATGCTTTACGGCCATTGTTCACATGTGTGCTATTTATGTACTAATAAATGAAAAGAAGGGATTGTGTCACGCAAAAAAATCTATTGTATTGTACGAACTTATTAGAAGCCTGTTCTGGAAAATTCGAAATCTAGTTCAAAGCAAGAAAATTTTAATGGAAATTAAAACTTAGTGGTTGTTAGTTTTCACGTTAGCCATCTTAAACAGCGATCAGAAGTTAATTGAAGACGCACAGTACCTAAATGGCATTCTTATCCATATCCTAATAAATAAGTTTAAGTTAAATATACCTTATGGTTCCTATTATTACCATGACGTGCAAGTGCATGCATGTAAGTAATGCCTCAAGGGTAAGACAGAGTTTAGTACACACACTATTGCAGACTGAGTAGACTGAGTAGAGTAGATTTTGCAGACTACCGGAGAATGAATGTGACGGTGGACGGTGAGCTATGGGCTAGCTCGCCGTCCGTCCTTCTTATGACGACAGGCCGTGTTGACGGCGCCAGTGTTCCACGCACGCCTCAAAGAGGTGTCAGCATAACGAAGGAGTCCGCAAGGGCCGAAGCCTGCCGGGGCTGCGGGACTATTCGAAGGAGAACGAGATTTGACACTCGCTCTCGCTCCGCCCGAGTGGGAGGAGTCATTTGATTATTTCCCATCAGAAAAAAAAAAACACCAGACCAACGAGGCTCTCACACCAAACTATTAGCTTAGTTACTTAATTATGTTAAACATTGTTTCAGATACTCGGATAAAAACCACATCCTATGCACGGAGAGACGATGTAGCACTGCAATCCTCAGCAGCTTCATATTACCGCCTATACTCTGCATACCAACTTATATGGTAAGAATTTAACTATGGATACATTATTTTTAAGAGCTGTCAAAACGCGGTTGTGGGCCTTATCACACTAGCGAGTTGCGAGCGAGTTCGAAACGTGTGCACGGCGAACACGCCGCGGGTGTGCAACGAGCTTGCCGCGAAGGCGCCGCGAGTCGCAGTATGCGATCCGCGTTTTCTACAATCATTTTATTTTGTTATTCTTCGCCACGCAAACGTTGCGAAATCGCAGTGAGCTCGCAGCGCATTCGCTTCGGTTTCCAGTCGCTCGCAACTCGCTAGTGTGATAAGACTCATAGATTTTGTATAGCAATAGCACGCTGTGACGTCACTGTTTAGTCAACGCAATGACTCAATTATTTATTGATTTCAAAGCAACTAAAAATCTAATTTGGCAATTAATTAAAAATAAATCGGGTTTTCAGGTCCAAAATCACGATTTTTTTTGATTACCATGATAACACGCCTGTGTATCACAGTGTGTAGTACAGTGCCAGTTACGTTTGAGTCCCATGTACCTAAAAGGGGGCTAGCCTATTGCCATCAACCGGGCACAAATCCAGAGTCCGTGGCGGCTACTGAGAAATTCCTGATGGAAAAACCCAATAACACTTTTCCCGACCTGGGAATCGAACCCATGCTCTTCCAGGAAGCAGTAATGAGCGGTATTTTTTATTTAGTAGATAATGGTGTCGATTCTGTTGTGCACAAACTAAACTTAATTTAGGCTATTGCCATCTTTTTCTCTCTAATAATACGAGAAAGAGACTGACGTAATTTAGAGCTGTCAAATTTAATTGGAACTAATATTTCCATACAAATGAAAGGTGCACGTAAAAACATGTCGACTAAAAACACGGTGAAGCGCAAGGCATAAACTAGTTTGACATCTCTAACTTAGTTCATAGCTATAGCCTTCCTTTTCTCGCACTGCCTTTTAGTAAAAGATAGCAATAGCTTAAATTAAATTCAGTTTGTGCACAACAGAATCAACCCCAATATGGGTCATGACTGGCTTTTACCTTGGCTAGTAAGTCTCTTGGATTATTACCAGTTCACAGCGTAGGAGGAGCTTTTTGATTAAATTTTTAGTATAAATTGTTAATTTAATAATTTACTTATTATTGATGTGAAATAGAGAATACTTTATATTATAGCCATCTTCAATCTGGGAAAAAGAAGTCGTAGACTAAAGACGGAAATAAATTCATCCGTAACAAACATAAATACGACTGTGAAAGTAACCCGGTCTGTCTACTTTACTGTTTGTCTGTTCCTTTTCACGACTAAACGAATGAGGTGCGGCCGTCTTTGGGAATTGCCGATAGGAGTGAAAACTCGTAGTGGATCGGCTACGAGTGCTACGAAGCGTTAGGTGGCGGTCACGCGAGTTCATGATTTATATTCACTCAAAAAGTGCTCAATGCGTTTAAAGAAGTTTTCACTTCAATTTATTACGGCATACATAACCAGAATTAAGACCATATACTTTTATCTCGGTAGCTCTTGTGGAATGATTTCCGCCCACCACGTGAGCAAGCCAAGCCACTGGCTAAAGCCACTGGCTAAAGCCACTGGCTAAAAGCTAGTACATAAACCAGTACCAACAGCGAATTGACAGTCATAAATAACGACTTTACGGGGAATAAAGGGGAGTCTGCGTATGGGCCTATAAAAGAAATTATGCTTATTAGGAGCGATATATTTTGTTGTTGACTAGGTACATACTCGTAAGTAACTTAATATTCATAAATCTTCGAGTCTTTCCTTTAGAGCCACGATTTTTATTTTATAACAGTAATCATGAAGTTTCTATCCGGTTCTTCTCCATACGAGACAGTCAAACTGAACCATACACCCATTTTTTTTATATCAGCCTACTCTGTCCCACAGCTGGGCAAAGACATTCCCAATGGCTTTCTAATCCTTTTTGCAATTTTCTCCTACCAATCCGTAAAGCACGAGTCCAGATCGTCACGCATTTCTTGGGCCTACCTCGGCTGCGATGCCGTCGTCGAATATCTTAGCCCATCTGTCCGGCTTCATCCTAGTGGCGTGACCCACCCAGTCCCATTTCAGCTTCGCAGACTTATTGCCAACATCGGCGGTGCCTGTCTTAGACTGTATTAAGGTGTTGCGCATTCGAAAGTAGAGTCTAATATTTAGAATGCTACATTTCATCGCTCTTTGGCATACGTTGAGTTTGGACTTCTAAGCTTCAGTCAAAGTGTTTTGACGTATTATACGTAAAATAACCATTTGAATTTGGCAAAACTTTTGATATTGCCATTACGTCACCTCAAGGTCAAAAGTTTTACTGTGGTAAAACTTACTGGTGGTCACTGGTCACTTTTGACCTTTAGGTGACGTAATTGCTAGCGAAACTATAAAATAGTGCTCGACGTAGTTAGTTGCTAATCCGGGATTTCCTAAGCAGAAGATATTAGGATAGTATAGGATAAGAATCCTTGTTCATATAAACAAGGTCGCATATTAAGCTAGTGTAGACTAGGCCCGTGTTACAAAAGCGCTGCCGTGCGAGTCTTTTTGGAAGTTTTGGTGACTTTGGTAGATTATCAATGATCATCATTTAGTCTATCGAAGAGAGTTCTCTTAATCAGAGCATTGTTAAAAAAGCAGCCAAGTGCGAGTCGGACTCGCCCATGAAGGGTTCCGTATAGCAGCAAGTAACATAGTATAAAAGTTACGATTTTACGATCTATGACGTATTAAAAAAAACTACTTACTAGATCTCGTTCAAACCAATTTTCAGTGGAAGTTTACATGGTAATGTACATCATGTATTTTTTTTTAGTTTTATCATTCTCTTATTTCAGAAGTTACAGGGGGACACACATTTTACCACTTTGGAAGTGTCTCTCGCGCAAACTATTCAGTTTAGAAAACGATTGATATTAGAAACCTCAAAACTTTTTTAAAGATCTATCCACAAATACCCCATACGTATGGGTTTGATGAAAAAAAAAATTAAGTTTCAGTTCAAAGTATTGGGAACCCCAAAAATTTACCGTTTTTTTTTTCTATTTTTGTGTGAAAATCTTAATGCGGTTCACAGAACACATCTACATACTTACCAAGTTTCAACAGCATAGCTCTTATAGTTTCGGAAAAAAGTGTCTGTGACATATGGACGGACAGACAGACAGACATGACGAATCTATAAGGATTCCGTTTTTTTGGCATTTGGCTACGAAACCCTAAAAACGATACTGAACGGTCACTCGCGCGAATGGTCATATGCGCGAAAGGACACTAGCAAGAATCTATTTGGGCGCAAGATACTTGCGCGAACCCACTTCGGCAACTGGACACTTGTGCGAAATAATGACCAATGTGATTAACACGTTAAACGCCGTGGGGGACAACATATGGGCCTCAATTATTTAGTAAAAGGAGCCAGGTCAAAAATGCCCGATTGTTAAATTTTACGTTTATGTTTTTATTGCTTTAGGGGCTAGAAAATGTGCCAAATCTCATGAAATAAATCGAAGAAAAGTAATTAGTGAGTTTATTTTACCAAAATACTGCTGTCACTCAACAGTGGCCCCCCATGGCCCACGCGGAAATAAATCGCGTTGTTCGTTGGCGGGGGCCGCGGGGGTCGGGGTGTCGGTCATCCCCGCTCATGTCCTGCACGAACAAACAAGACGAAAAAACAAGACGAAAAAAGTTGTAACTTTTTGTGAAACCTGCCCTAACAAACCATTTCTTTGTTTTGATTGTTTCCATAAAAATTCATGAAATAATAGGTGTAGTAACGTTGATATTGATCTCAATAAGTCTGATTTAATTTTGTTTCAATTAAAAACTGTAATAAATAATTATGATATTTCTGATTTACAAACATGTAGTTTAATTCATCAAACTATCCCCGAAAAATTAAACCCTAACTATAGCCATACATAACCATAGCTATGTAGTACCACTTTAACCAGATTTTAACTACTTCAGTAAAAAGTAACAGTATACAGTATTTTACAACACATTTTAAATAGTAATTTTATGGAAAAATAGAAAATAATACATTATCATACGCACTTTTTCCTTTAGAACTTTCAAACAAGACGTGTCCCGAAATGATTTGTCATATTTTTCTAAGTCATATTTTTTACTAAAAACCAAATACAATCTATTTGTCTGCAGGGCCGTGGGGGTCACGTCAAATACATATTAGCTTCATATCTGTGCCCGACGGCCCAATAGAGACGCTTAAAATCGCCTCTGACTCGCGGTCATATGTTGTCCCCCGCGGCCCCAACGGAACTATTGTATGTCGACCATACGGTGTCCACCACGGCCCAAACAGAAAGACTGAAAAATTAAAGCGGCGTTCAACGTGTTAAAGTATCTTTCGCGCAAGTCTGTTTCCAAAACGAAAAGTGAGCAAAAATTCAGCCACTTAATGAAAAATTCTGTGAAACTCTTTTCAAAAGAAATTCTGGCAAATAGCCCGTATAACATTATAATGCTCTACACAAAAGTGCACTCTATTCTATCAAAGGGTTTTTGAAAAAACGCAAAAGCCAATAAAGGAGGTTTGTGAAAATTTCAGGCTGTTACTTGGAAATTTATGATGGAATGACTTGTTTGCGCCCTCCTAGCAATGGCGGCCCAGCAGTAGGTACTTTAAAGGCTAAATATGAGTATGGTGTGATATATTTTTTCTATTGAAGTTTCATTTTAAATTTTATTACGGAAACTTGTTTACCGTCTGGTCCTGGTCGGGGGAAAGGCGCTTAAAGTGAGTTAGTTATCTATGATGAGTCTACTAATGCGATTTGCGTGACTACGAGCGGCGATAACACAAGAAGGAACTTTTTTGCTAGTAGAGGTTAGAAGAGTATTTAATTGAAGCTGTTGGTTTTGGCTCAAAAGTCTACAAGACTGACAACTATTCTACCAAAGGGTATCGTACCCAGTATTAAGAGGCCACTTCACGCCAATGACCTTGAGCGAATCGTTTTTATTGTGTTTTATTCGTTGATGGCACGGATAAATTTAGAAAAATAATTATATAAGTACGTATATTACATATTTCACACTTTGATCTAGATATTTCTTAACTGTGGAGATCAGATAATAATAATAATAATAATATCGCTGGACATTAACACACAGCGCCACCTAGTGCCACACTAAGCAAAGCTTGTGTCGTGGACACTAGATAGTTGATATACTACATATATACTTTTTTGTTTGTAAATACATACTTATTATACATATAAACATCCATGACTCGGAAATAAATGTCCATGCTCATCACACAAACATTTGCTCCTACCGGGATTCGAACCCAGGACCCTAAGAACGTAAGGCAACGTCACTACCACTACGCCATTCGGGTCGTCAATTTAAGATAAGCAGTCGCTCTATTAAAAAAACTGATATTCAGCTGCATGCCGCTGCATTGACATATTTTGGGACAAGCTAGACCAACAAGGCTTCTGAACCAACATATTCCTAAGTCAAAGCTTACAAGACTGCAGAGTAAAATCCCTTATAAACGCTATTCAATGTTTGTCCTTCGTTCAGTTAAACGTGGTTTCATAAGTTTTTAGTAGGAGGCAGGTTTGATTAAATGACATGAAACGTTAAAACCACAGTATTAATAATTCAATATTAGTTTCGTGGCAGTGTGTGAACGTTATACGGTGTTCTACGAATTTATGATCGACAATTTGAATTCGCGGTAACTACCCTGCTCTTTCATAACCGTAACATAAGCATTTGTGATCACAACGGCCAATTGGGAACAGTTTCGATATAGAGAATAAGTGCCATTCTGGTCCACTGTGTACAATTGCACGGCCATTATAACATGAAATCATGCATAGATTCATTGAACGGTGACACAGATGTGTGCCTACAGTACGATCGCATTTCGCCACTTATGATTAGGTCTCATATAATAAGAGTAAGCCTCTTCCCATCACCCGGGCACAAATCTGGTCGGGATCTTGGTGTAAGTTCATTAAACAGGGTATATATGGATCCTTCACAAACTCGTCAACCAAGCATTCTGTACATCAAACTATAAGTACACGGTTTACGGCAAGACTAAATAAAACGCACTCAATTGTGGTGATAGACGCATGCAAATAGTACAGGGGTTGACCCCTGTACTATTTGCAGAGATATTAATAGTAAAATTTTCACATTTATTCATAAACTTGTATTTAAAAAAAAGTGTCAAACAATATCTTCGTAACAAGAAGCCTCCCATGCAGGCATGGTCAAGCACAAAAGAAAACACAACGTCGGGAAGAACCCGTGTCCGTTGGCTCCGATAAGGATTTTATCCGAAAAAATATCGTAAGATTTCAATCGACAATAACTACGAGACTTGCACGCACGCAATAAGTAATTTTGTGAATGAAATGAATTTATGAGCGAATCAAAAAAGTAGCAACTTTCACCCTCCTATTTGTGGATGATATATCTCTAGGTATAGCACACATACGGGCCAAACTAACCTTTAAGAACCTAAACTAGCCCGATTAGCATTTAGGAAAGTCAATGAAGTGTGTGGGTTTCATCGAAAAACTTCATGAGAAGCCTTCCAAATGGTTAAATAATACCTTATGATGCTGGAAAAATGTAGAATATCACATAATCGGGGTAGAAAATTTTAGAAAAGCCAATGAGGTTTTTGTGCAGAATAAAGTTTTGTGTTAAAACCTTATAAAAGTTATGTTAAATAGTGGTTATAACGTTCTACTCGTAGCATTGTGTAATTTGTATACTTACCCTTGTCTTTATCATACCGTCTTATCTCCAGAAATCAGTTTAAATTAGGAAAACGTGGTGTGTCTGGATTGTGAACGGAATTCGAATGGGGTATTTGACAGCAAGAAAAATACCTTACGAATTTTGTTTCGGACATTAGAACCCAACCAAATTAACGTGGGGGTGCCCCAAGTCCCTATTATGGGGGCAGAGATACTTTCGTCGCATGCATTTCACAATATTACGGTTTCACTTCGATAAATTACAAACACTGATGTTTTAAGCCCATAAGTGACATTTTAACGATAGATTACAATCTACCGAAAAATAATGCGTCATGTTGTAAGCAGTATGTTCGTTTGACAATGTTTCGAGAGTTTACAATCTCTCTAGTTATATTACAATCCAACGGATTTACAATGTGACGCTGACATATACGCACCTGAGTTTTCTGAAGAACCTCACCAATTAGGTCTGTTTGTGTCCTTCTAGAGCGTCCTCTTCCGATGTTGCCACGTGAACTAATAGTAAGAAAAAACATCGGAATTCAGATATTTAGGCCGGCCGCACTAGGTAGGTATTTTTTTTATTTGTTAAACTACAGCGGCGATCGCTCATCGAATACCTATATTACCTTCTTCCTCCTTTATTACCTTGAACTTATGATATTTAATTCTGTATTTTAATCAATTCTAATTTTCGACGGGCGTTGGGACGGATGGCGGCGCAATAAAGCCACTTTTCGAACAATTGTGTTGGAAAATGTATTGGAGAAATATATATTGCAAATTTTATTGTGAAAAGAGCACACGTGCCAATTCGATAATCTGCACGTGTACCTGTGTTCAATACTGTCAGAAAAACAATAAACGTTTACAGTTATAACTTTTTTGTCAGTTTTATTGTTTCATGATTGGACGCGACGATATACAGCGTGCAACGCATGAGTGGTTTAATGTTTAAACGTTAGGTTCAATACGTTCAATGTAGCGTGTTTTATTGTTTTATGCACTCGTGTTTTTCACTATGAAGAGCGCAAAGTCTCAATGTGTGCCGAATTTTGTCATACGTCATAGACATACAACTGGTCACATTGGTTGGCAACTGTATGGCACAGCCAAACGATATGCAGGGTGTAAACCACCTCATCACAAAGCCGTTAACCAAGCGTTCTGTACATCAAACTAAGTAACTTTACGCTAAAAATATTGCTGGGAAACAACTTTTTTTTTTGAGAAATAAATCATGTTTTGTGGTAGAACTCAACGTAACGCACTTAAAACATTGTCCTGATGGATTGATTGAATAGTACGGGAGTCGTGTAGGTGTTGAAAGCTAAAATCTTACAAAAAAACTTGTATAAAAAAAAAAAACTTTTCAAAAAGTTGTAACTTTGACCCCCCATATCTCCGTAACTAGAAGGTTCCCAGGTATGGTGTAGAACAAAAAAATGATCGCAATGACGGGGAGAACAAGTGCTTTTCGGCTTCGTGAAGACGTGTTTTACACCCTTTATACTTGTAATATTATCATGGAGATATAAACCATCGTTGTTCTGCCCAGTTTATTTGCACGCAACATATCTTCTTACGCTTCTCTCACACCGGGCACCGCAAGGCAGAGCTTTTATCTTCACCCAACGTAAATTCTTCTGTAGTAAATAAATAAATAAGAAACAGAGAAGAAGAAGAAGTAGAAGAAGAAGATACAGATTAAAATGTTTAATGCCTCTAAGCAAAATCGTCTTTGATGCCTTGGGGTCGATGTCTCATCATTGGAATCTATATCTTGTTACCACTAGCGACTTACGTTTGAATTTACGTTCGGCAAAGATAATATTCTTGTTGTCCTGCCGTTCCTAGTCTGCGCTGACCTTTACTCGTCGTACCGCGCTCTCGTTCTAGTGCCTCTAGTACTGTGAGCACACTTTGTGAAACTTGGAGAATGAGCTCATTAGAGTAACGAGCGATGGAGAACAGTGACCACCACTTGATTGACTTTCCGACGAATTTTACTCGGTTAGTTTCTTTAGAAACATTTTAGAAGTTGTGCTAACAAGTTTCTCAAAATGCATATCCATGCAGAATCACAAAACAATCGCCAATCCAATTTACCTCCGTCGCAATAATTTTATTAAAATGTGTATTAAATTAACCAAAGTGATCGTTGTAGGTGCGAACGTAGAATGACGCGTTGAGGTTCTCTAAACAAAGTCAAAGGAAGAGTCGCGTGTTCGCGCAACCATTGCTTTGGTTAGGACGCGACCTTAGGACGTGGTTAAGGTGTACACAAATCTACACATATTTAAGACAATTTCGGATGTTGTCTTTTATTCAACTGCACCCGGATAGACTGGAAGCCGAACCCAACATAGTTGAGAAAAGGCCAGGCAGATGATGACGTCTGGATGTTGATAAATGTGATTATAATATTCACGTTTTCGTATCATTAAAGCGATCATGATCATGAATTTTACAATAGTTTCAGATATTTACTCTGTAGAAAAGTTACATTTATATAATTTACATTTACATTCCTCGAATCTCGAGAGAAGATTCAATTAACAAATAAATAAGGTAGTTCCAGTAAACACTTCACGTCTAGAATCGTCAATTTAGGTAGGCGTTTGTTTTATTAATGGATCTGAAGGCTAAATACATATTCAGCTGTATCCAATGTCTCAATAAACTGATCGAAAATTTGGAAACCCGACCTGAAGTTCTCAAAATAAATAGAAATATCTCTTTTTTTACTTTTTGTTTGAGAAAAAGAATTATTATTAGATTTGTTGGAACAGACAATAGGCTATAGAATTACATAGACGTTCATTGTTGATTTTAGATGAATGTTGAATTCTCACTTAAACAAATTACGTTTTTGTAGAAGAAGACAAACCTACCTACATACAACTTATTCAATTTAGGACAAAAAGCCGTTTCTGCGAATTTAAACAATAATAAATTGGCTTTCCATCAGTTTTACTACGAAAAATAAAAATAAATCAATAAAGTACTCGTATTTGTTATTAAATTTTATTTTACTCTTTTTTCAGTACAATTCAAAACCAGCCAGACTTCCAATCCCTACAATACTTTCGAATTCATACCTTCATTTGTTTTTACCCCCAGGTATTCGACATCCACACGGCAGTAGTCCTAGAACCTTCGGGGCCCATGATACTCTACCACGTAGACTCTGATGAAGAGGGACAGCTATACCAGATCAACTTCTGGGTACATGCCGTTGTCATCAAGTTGCTGCCGTGCTGCATACTCACCATCATCAGTTTGTGGCTGATCCGAGAAGTATACAACGCGAATCAGCATCAAAAGAAAATCAGGGTATATAACAAATGCCCAACGAACACTAAAGCAGTAAAAAGACAATACAAAGCAGACAGAAGAACAAATAGAACAACGAAGATGCTGGTAGCAGTGCTACTGCTTTTTCTCGTAACAGAACTTCCACAAGGAATATTAGGTTTGCTGAGTGGACTACTAGGAAGATGCTTCTTCAAACGCTGCTACGATCTATTTGGAGAACTGATGGACGCGTTAGCGCTGCTAAACGGAGCAATTAATTTCGTGCTATATTGCTCGATGTCAAGGCAATTCCGGACGACGTTCGGACAAATGATGTGGCGGGCGAATTTACACCGATGGCCCCCACCGACAGGCTCGCAATCCGACGGACAAAACACGTAAGTAACACAGAAATATTCTCTGTTTTTTAAACATCGTAAGAGAAACTGCACAGAAACAAAAATAGCGGCTAGACTACGTGATTATTTAGAGTGGAGCAAAGTTTCAAGTTCGATATAGTTGAAGTGAGTTCTGTAATAAACACGCTGTCTATTAATAATTCACAGTATTGTTTAATTTACTCGTTTTTCTTAATGGAAACGAGTGTTATAATGTTCTTCATAATATAACATTGACGTGGCGTTGACGTTGACGTGTATAACTTTCGCGTCACCGCCTGAATAACGACGCCATTAGGTTCATGAAAGTGATTGATGTTCGACAAAGTGATAGAAGCTAATGAAATTACAGAATTTGTCACAACAATACGTAATAACTTGGTGACTTGACGTTATATTATAGCGTAGTCTTTTCCCGTTGTGACTTAAACCTTATTTAAAAAGTGGCCAAGTGCGAGTTGGACTCGCCCATGAGGGGTTCCGTAACGCAGCAAGTAACAAAAATAAATAAATAAAGTAACATAGTATAAAAGTTCTTTGTAAATGAAAGGTAAATTGCGGTTTACGATTTATCACGTATTAAAAAAAAAACTACGAACTAGATCTCGTTCAAACCAATTTTCGATGGTAGTTTACATGGTAATGTACATCACATATTTTTTTTAGTTTTATCATTATTTTATACTAGAAGTTACGGGGGGGGGGGGGGGGACACATTTTACCACTTTGGAAGTGTCTCTCGCGCAAACTATTCAGTTTAGAAAAAAATGATATTCGAAACCTCAATATCATTTTTGACCTACCCATAGATACCCCACACGAATGGGTTTGATGAAAAAAGAAATTGAGTTTCAGTTCTATGTATGGGGAACCCCCTAAATTTATTGTTTTTTTTTTTCTATTTTTGTGTGAAACATGATTTTGGTTCACAGCATACATCTACTTACCAAGTTTCAACAGCATAGTTCTTATAGTTTCGGAAAAAAGTGGCTGTGACATAGACGGACGGACAGACAGATATGACGAATCTTTAAGGGTTCCGTTTTTTGCCATTTGGCAACGGAACCCTAATAAGAGTAAAGGTCACTCTTTAATGCTAAATCAGAGGTAAAATAAAACTACATTATGTAGCGTTTTTTTAACGAATTTAAAAAAGGTGGAAGTTATGTCCAGTAGCTTCTTTTTTTTTTTGTTTTAAAATAATAAATTTATTCATATCAATGAATATACAGGGTGGAATTTTACAATGCCACCAGGAGGGAAAGTACTCTAAATACTGGAGATAACAAATTTTACTCAAAGAAGACATTCCTTTATTTTTAAAATGAAACAAGTCTGCATTCACAGTTTTTCGAAAATTATTTTGCCACACTCGGGCATCGAACCCGGGATGGATCGACCAAAGTTCGACAAAATAACATTCTGTACCTTTTTGACATCAATCGATAGGGTCAATCAAATGGCTCAAATCTCTCTAACAAACATGATAAATTAAATGAAAGGAAAACCATGAAAACGATTGATGTCAAAAAAGATACACAGGATGTTAATTTTTCGAACTTTAGTCGGTTCGATACCCGAGTGAGGCAAACGATTTTCCGAAAATCTGTGAATGCAAATTTGTTTCTTTTAAAAAATAAAGGAATGTTTCGTTTGAGTAAAATTGTCTATTTCCAGTATTTCGAGTACATTCCCTCCAGGTGGCATTGAAAAATTCCACCCTGTATAGTTCGTAAATACATACTTATTATTATACATGTAACGTTTTCATGTACGTTCACGGATTTTTTTGTAAATACTAGTCCAGTTTTCGTGATTCTTTTACCGTTTTTTAGAGGAGGCAAGTCCCATATACATTTTATTTACATAATGGGACACAGGCCTCCTCTTGATAGGGAAGGATTTAACACATAATAATATTTTAATAACTTCTCGTTAAAAAGCAGTATTTATTTAAGACAAAAATTTATGAAAGATATCTCAAAAACACAAGGTAAAATAATTTGTTTCATTGACTTTGCCGCCGACTTCTAATAGTAAAGTTTTTACATACTGCGACCATCCAACCGTGCAAAAAGTGTTGAAGTCTTATAAAAGCCTGTATTCTTCACCATTGCAATGCACCATTTTTTTTTCATGATAAGTAGGTAAATAAATATCTAATTATTTTCTTTTTCCCACATTTCAGGGCGAAATCGTCGATACCCTGAGGAAGGTTTGTACAAGAGAAACATGCCAATGTTTTGCAGCATTTCCTGTAAATACAAGTAGGATACGGCCACGCTACTTAATTAGTGAATTTTATAATAGTTTTAAGCCCGTTTGCACTGTTAATCATTTAATATTTAAAACAAAATTGTATTATCTAGAAGGGCTTTAAACGCCAAAAAGATAAGCTTGCCAAGATTCAGCAACATGTGGGCTTGCGTACGCGCTCAGTTGCCCGGCGACACTCAGCGAGGCGAAAAGGTGATGTGCAAGATTCGACCAATCTCAGAAGAGAGACGTGAGAGGTCATGTAGATTTCAACCAATGTTATTGGTCGGTTTTCGCAAGTCTCTTTTCCGCTCTGCTCGTCCCTGATTTAGTGATGTCCGGGCCTCAAACTCTTGTGTAAAACTAAAGCCGGAAACACACTTACGTGGCGTGGCGTGGCGCAGCGCGTCAGAAGCATATCGGTTTCATACATTTAGTATGGTTAGAGACGTGTCGGCGCGTTCTGGCGTGGCGCTGACTGCTCACCACCGATTGCGCCAGAGCGGTGGTGGGGGTTATGGCGCGACACGCCATAACAGGCAAATGTGTTTCTACACCACGTGCCTCCTGGTGCGAGCTTGCCGAAGAAAACATTATGCACGTTTGAACGCTGCAAAGGTTCAATATGTGCTGTTCAGAAATAACGCTAGAGCGCGCCACGGCACGACACATTAGTGTGCAGTCACCATCACGACAGCAAGCGCCACGCCACGCCACGTAAGTGTGTTTCCGGCTTAAGTTGCACATCTGGAGCCGTCGATAAAGTTTTTGAACTTGCAATGACTTAAAGCTACTTACTAGCCCGCCGGCTACAAAGTCGCCGTCAGATGTCGTCGGGCAAGCTTTAGCGTGTAGAGCTCATACGATGAACAGAAACAAAGCGATATCTTTAATTGGGGGATCATTTAACTTATTCATTGATTTATAGTGCAAGTGTGCCCTAGTCGTAATTGTATTAAAGCACAAAATGCAAATAATTGTAATTTAATATTTATTTCTGGTTCTTAATGTTAATTTATGGAAGAAATTGTATTGGGCGTTTGTAATACTGCTCAAAATTATATTCGTAGAGAACCTAATGATCACGAGAAAATATAAAAATTATGCGTTTATTATTTTAGCTATATTGCATTAATAAAATTCGTCATTCCCAATTATTTGCAACTGAGGATATATTAAGTATAATTGTTCTTAGGTATTTCATTTAAATGTTCAAAAAACCAAATAGAAACAATATTACTAAGATTGTGTTGTTGTTATATATTAAAGCGCTTTATTATGAATGTGTCATATTAAAAATAAGTTAATATAAGCGTTACTGTAATAAAATTCTGTTATCCAATATTGTTGTAAATAAACAGAATATAATTCAGTAGAAACTTTGTAAGGGAGAGGTTATATACGGGCTGGAAGGGACATCACGTATTCACTACATCATTACCAACCCCTCGGTAATTTAAAACAAAATCTGTTTTTACAAAAGTACCTATAATACCTGTACGATCAAAATGTACGTATGGAATTGCTGATTTTTTCCAAATAGCCCCTCCACTCAGGCCTAAGGATTTTGTGTTAGGTACAAAATTGTCCAACACCCAAGTTCAACGACTATTACTGCTAAACTAATAAAGTTTTCTTAACCGCTTTAATTTTCCTTAAAAGTTCATGAAATGCACTACACTATCATCATGAATTTTTCCAGATTTTTCAAACCAGCAGTTTACCTTTAAGAGGGGGGGCCCTACTGGAACAAATATTTACACTTTGAAGTTTTACAATTGGTAAATGGAGCATAAAATCGAAAAATAGTGTTACCAACTCCTATGTCACTTTAAAAGACCTATTCAACGGTACCCCACACAATGGGATAGACGACGAAAAAACAATTCATCCCCACTTCACATGAAGGGGAAGAAAATATATTTTACAAAGTTTTATTTTACCTGTTGGTCAGTATAATTATTATTGATATACACACCTCTCCAAATTACAACTTTCTAGTACTAACAGTCTATGAGCAACACAGTTCACATGGTTGTTTCAATATTTGCCCCCCCCCGCAAACAAAATGTTTGGATACGTGCTTGCCTCCACTGTATGGATGTATAATGTTAAAATCAATCCTTGTTTTGCTCCCAGATTACGCATTATTTCAGTTACCTAGTACTTACCTTCTTTATACATGTCTATTAAACCCAATGTACACATAATTGTATTGTAAGAGCTTTTAAAGGTTCTTGTTCTATTATAAGGGTTTTAAATTGTCTATGCTATACAAGGTTCAAGTGTATTTTCAACTTCTCAATTTCTCATCTAAAGTCTAGACCGCAAGGTGAAACTCCACCTTTTGGTTTCACTTGAACTTCAAAGGTACGAAAACTCAGTGAAATTCTATAAGATACTTAAAATGTAAAATAACCATGCATAGTTCTTAAAAACCTTAAGAGTCCTCGCAGATTGCTGACTTTTTATCAGCCAATTGTTTAGTCGGGGTCTTAACAGTAATAACATTTGTATGATAATGCGCATACAACGTTTACAACGTTTTGGTATCGACCGATAAATCAGTTTGATGGGCTACGCGATTGCCTCAAATTATACTATGGTCCAACTGCTAGATCATTATGGCGCTCTTTATACCACACTTGCCGATTGTTTAATTGGCTGATCTACGAGCGCTCTCTTCAAAAGCCACCTACCGACTAGCAAATTGTTCGAGCGTCGTCGACCGATTGCTGGTCTGGTTTGCGCAATCATCACCAACCCGACCGTTAAGTTGATCTAGCTTTGCACTAGCAGTCTACTCCACCAAACTATTGACCGATAGAAAGTCTGCAGTCTCTAAAAGTCAACACCAAAGGCACCGCAAACCGTCAGGGGCAAAACCGCTCAATCGCAATGATAAACCAACAAATAGTTTCCATGGTAACTCTCTGAAAACAGCAAACATGTTCGTAATGTACGAAATCGATTCTGGTAGATTAAACTCCGGAATAAAATTTTACCTTTAAAAAATCCAAAACTGTTGGTTCAAGTTTTTTTTTTTATTTTGTGCAAAATCAGTCAGACATAGATACTGGAATAGGAAAATCAATTCCTGACCTTATTTGTCCCAGTGTGGATCTTTTACATATCTCTAACTGTTGTCAAGAGTTCTTTCTGTCTATCAAATACATACAGCCAGTTTTCCAATTACAGAATTTCTACCAATTGTCCCTTATATCTTCAACACTTCAACAAAGTAGTCGTACAAATCCTAACGACTAGGCATTTGGCACGAAACTTCAAGACTTGCTCTCTCACCAGCAAATCCAAAGATTAACAAACTTCACATGTATTATTGGTTTTACATTTCCACTAACTTGCCGCTGTATCTTGTTTTGAGTCATCTTGACCCAATTTGAGCCAATTTTAGTGTTTTTCTCGAACGTTTAGGTATACAGGTATTTTTTTTATGCCACCCAAAAATGGCATGCTACTACATGAGCTAAATTAGCAACTCTACCAGCTTGCACTACAAAGTGGTTGTTACGTCAGTCACTACGGGCCGAATGAGTGGTTTCGATTTACAAAAAATCTATTGATTGGACTAAAAAAATGAAACACTATGATGTTGCTTGTAGTATTATTTGCCAAAAAAAACTTTTTTGCAAAAAATAAAACCGACTTCACACAAAAAAGTGAAAAATAACTTTAGCTTCAGAAGTCGGTGACCTTGATTTGATTGATTTAGTTTTTTTGTCACCGACTTCTGAAGCTAAAGTTATTTTTCACTTTTTTGTGTGAAGTCGGTTTTATTTTTTGCAAAAAAGTTTTTATTTTTCACTTTTTAGTGGTTCACATGTGCATACCCTTTCACAGCGTACCAGCGTGATTTTTTGTTAGGAACTGGTGTAAACAATAGACAGACATGAGATTTCAGCAATCCCAGTAAGAGACACACATTTGCTACATTTAATGAGGAGTTCCGTTGCCTTTCTCCGAAGTTTTTCATCTAATCTTTACCAAATTTAAATGGGATCACTCCGAGAAAGTAGTCTTTCTAAAACTACCCAAATCGCTTCTGGTGTGCCTATAAAATTTGAAAAGTTCTCTCTATTTCTCCAGGATCCCATTATCAGGATCCTGACTTGATGATTATGGGACCTTCTGGGAAGTATACCCTTTCAAACAATTAAAAAACAAATTCGGTCCAGTCATCTTCGAGTAATCGGGGAACATTGAATTGAGAACCTTCTCCTTTTTGAAGTCGGTTAATAACGACGTTATGGTACGTGACCCAAATATCCGGATAGCCTTTAAAAGATTTGGCCGAGGATCGTTAATTTGCTTCTAAGAATTGAAGAGCTCCGTTCCTTTGTCATGGATCCCATAATCAGAACCTAACCAAATTCTCATCAAACTACCCTTGAAGTACCCTTGCCAATAAAATAAAAAAAAACAATACATGTCAAGGTAATAGGCTTATCCCCAATAAATGGAACTTAATACACCTAACTGTCGAAATCTGGGAATATTGTACACTTCTGCGTACCCCCTCAGAGCATACAGGCGTGATGTTACGTCATGATGCTGTATAAACAATAAACATTCAAGCGATTGCAGCAGTTACTGCAGATTTGCCGTGTATTTTTGAAGAGTTCCATTGTATATCTCCGACGATCCGGATCAGATCTTCAGCAAATTAAAATATAACCACACGGGAAGCACCAGCTTTCAAATTAAAAAAGAATCATCAAACTCGGTTCACCCAGTCGAAAGTACTGAGGTAACAAACACTGTCGAAATCTGGGTGTACTGTACACATCTGCGTACCCCCTCAGAGCATACAGGCGTGATATTACGTCATGATGTTGTATAAACAATAAACCTACAAGCTATAACAGCAATCACTGCAGATTTGCCGTACATTTTTGAGGAGTTCCATTGTATATCTCCGAAGACCAGCATCAGATCTTCAGCAAATTAAAATGGGACCACATGGGAAGCACCAGCTTTCAAATAAAAAAAGAATCATCAAAATCGGTTCACTCAGTCGAAAGTTATGAGGTAACAAACACAAAAAAAAAAAAAAAAAAAAAAAAAAAAAAACATACAGACGAATTGATAACCTCCTCTTTTTGGAAGTCGGTTAAAAATCAGAACGATCGCATGTATTTTAGTATAGTTTTTACTCGTAAAAGAAATTTTCAGAGATGAGTTCGTGTTTTTTTCCAATCGAGTAAAATTAATTGTAAATATTATGTTTTCAAAACACTATCATAGTATCCTGAAGAATATCGTATTTTTTTTCTGGTTTTGTTTATTGCAGTGAATCATATACTTTCAGGCATTATAAAACTCACGTTTAGCTCCTGTAGTCGCCTTAACAGGAAATACATTAATGGTGCCCACGAGGGGCAACCAGTCCCACGCTGGGCGCCACTTTACACTGTACTAATAACACTGTAATAGACTGTAATCCAAGAGCAAGAAATACGTCATCTTAAGGCCTACGCAGACCGGGACGGCATGACAAGAGATGTAATTTTTTGCCAATGAACATTCAAACGTATTGATATAGAAATACGACCGTGGCGCGTCTTTCAATGCAAATCCCTTTCGATGCCTTAACATATCACGGGATCATTTTAAAGCATAGCAATTTTTCTCGTACCTATTTCTATAGCAATACGTTTCGTCCGTTGGTAAAGAAATAAATCCCTTGCCTTGCCGTCCTGGTCTACGTAGGCCATTACTCGCGTTCTCTTAGTTCTGCCGCCTAATGAGAGATGGCGTAAATATTAAAAAAGGTCGTACCTACTTCAATATTCAATTTATTGCAATTTTATTTTAGACTGATTTTAAGCCAAATATTATAATTATAATTATCATCATGTTTACGTATAATACTAGTTTTTTTTTGTTTGTTTATATGATTTGTGCACATAAGTTGCTTATCTATTCATGTTTTTATAACATTTTATAGTTATGTTACTCGTATATATTTTTAAACGTTTTAAGTTGCAACTGTCGCTGGTCGATAAGTTTTTTGTAAACCTACCTAATAAGAATAGTTACCTATTCCTATGTCTTAAGTACTTTGATATAGTTATTATTTAAAAAATTACTTTTACAAGTCTTTTTATACATAGTAAATAATGGTGTTCAATTATTATAATGAACATTTTGTACAAAATGTCACATAATTATGTAAATTATGACCCGAAATTCTCTGAAATGTACTGTACAAAATGCAGTAGAAGTGAAATGTAAAATAAAAAAATATAAACATAAAAATTACGATGTATTCTAGTCACTGTATATAAAATAATTAAAATACCATAGTATATAATATCTATATGTAGTATAAGTAAAAATTATACATAATTATATGCGTTTCTCTTGTACATGCAAGCACAACTTGTCTACTAAATATTATATACCTAACTCGTAAAGTACGCTATTCAAGCATTTTCCGTTAATTGTGGTCATAAAGTTTGTACATATCCTTTTATAAATAAAGATTTAATGTGAGTTTACATTATTTTATGTCCTTTATGTGCCCATTAAAGTCCAGCGAAGGGATGTTCTTAGAAGACCTAAGAATAAGAGCTTAGTGCCATTGAAAGCTTTGCTTTATACCATGATCTTCATCATCTGCAGCCTCTCTCTATGTTGGGGTCGGCTTTCAGTCTAACTGGATGCAGACGAATACCAGTATTTTACATGAAGCGACTGCCTATCTGACCTCTACAACCCAGTTAGTACCGGGTGATACGATACCGCTTGGTAAGACTGCTTATCAGAATTTTTGGGCCACTGACTACCTAACGACTGTCAAAGATCCACAAATGACAGCCGGGACCAACTCTGTGTAAAATGTGGCTTATCTTGAAGATCGATGATGTGAGTGGCTATTATTTTCTGGCCATGAGCTTTGCAAATACAGAAAAGAAACGTATTTTCAGTGTAAAACGTACACGAACTATACTAATACCCACTGTACCATTATAAAACGTATCTGTTTAATGGAGGTGTTCCTGGCACCCAAATAATCATTGTTTTTAATATTTCCCTTAACACAGGGAAAAAAATTGTCATTACAATAAATTAATTTTTGTTAGTACCGCACACCTCTCAGTATACCTATATTTTAAAACACAAAAATGTTGACACACATATAATAATTCTGTTCTCACAACACAATATTACATTGTTACCCTAGAGGTGAAAGTAACTTATTTAGTCCCGAGACGGGGTTTGGCGCCCAAGCGTAGCGCGGGTGCGGTGAGGCTCGCCTTAGTCAGGCTCGGGATAGATATAGAGCTGAGAGAGAGAGAGAATCTTCAGTAGAGCGCGAGCGTGAGGTTCGCCGCAGCCGAGATCGAGATAGGCATACGGTTCAGAGGGACAGAGAATCGTCAGTAGAGCGTGAGGCTCGACTAAGTCAGCTTCGGGATAGATATAGGGCTGAGAGAGAGAGAATCTTCAGTAGAGCGTGAGGTTCGCCGCAGCCGATATAGGGATAGACATCGAATACAGAGAGCCGGAGAATCAAATAAAAAAAAATAAACAGGTAAAATCAAAACTACTGGATCGATTTTAATCATTTTTTCAGTGAGTGACATAGGCTATATATTTTATACCCGTGCGAAGCCGGAGCGGGCCGCTGTGTTTTTATTTATAACGTTCACAGTTTTTCTGTAGTGTATTTAGTATCAGCATTGTACCCGTGCGAAGCCGGGGCGGGTCGCTAGTTACAAATACAAGGAAAAGGTCAGTGGGTCGGAAAATAAAAATAAAAACAACAACTCAAAAAAAATGAAGATCGGATTGCTGCTTTCCCGCCTATTTTGTTATTTTTGATGTGGCCGAAAAAAAATAGTAAATATTTTGCCAAAATGTTATTTTAAAGAAATATTTGTAACTAAAATATAACTAAGTTTTTTTTTAAATATAGTCTTTAATTAATTCTAAATTATTTATATCGCGCTGTTATTTAGAGGCTGTATGGAAGTCGGAACATGGTTCAATAGAAATGTGAAAATAGAACTACTTTTTTTTAATAATTTAATAGCTGTCAGTTGAAAGCGATTCTCCCTAGGGTTGAAAAAGTGTTACTTTCAACCCGCTCCTCAGGCAATTTCAGACCTACTTTCCGAATACGAGTTATGAAAAAATATTAAATACCAACCTACGTCAGTACATAAGCCATTAACCATAAAATAAGAATGGATAAAACAACTTTGATGTATTTATTTTCAAGCAAACAATGAACCCTTATGAATGTTCTCAATCAGGGTGAATCCTCACGGGGTTTTTTGTTCATTAAATGAATACATAATTAATTCCTGTTAAGCAGGAAGGTACTTACCATGTTTCAATCTTCGTAAAATGTTAATGAAAAAACCCTTGGTTGTATTTTTAATAATCATGTTATTTCCAATCATTTCTTTTGAATTTGCAAAGGCTATAGTGTTGTAAATACTTTCAGTTGGTATAAGTTTTTAGAATATAAAAGTAAACAAACGTAGAACCACAATTACATTCATTTAGTTTAATTGATGAATTGATGACTCAAATTCAACTTTTTCAATTAGTCTGCATACTTTTATCAAAAGTTAACCATTTTTTTTTTTATAAAACTACTTCGAAACCTTTAATATAAAGTTAGTGAAAGTTAACAATTAAAAATTTCTTAACTATATTTAATTAATCTATAAAAATTGTACACTTGCAATTTTATTTGAAAGCTTAAATGAAAGTTTTAATGAGGTTAAAAACATTTTAGAATTAAAAATAAGAGCTGCGTGCTTCAGTTTCAAAAAGCCAACGGCCATTTTAGTAGCCGGTGAAACCTGATTCTACATGGCATGATACACGTGGCATGATTGCGAATGATGTGGAAAGTAGATCTGGAATCTGGTACGCTCACATTTTGACAGTAATGTTTTAGTTCCTTGTTATAGGCGGCGAGCTTAATGCCACCGGGAACAAATATAAACACCGGACTACCAAAAAATTAAAAAATCCTAAGGGACAGGCCCAATAACACTGCCCGACCTGGGAATTCAACCCGGGACCTCGTGCAGCAGAAGCGTTTACGACCAGAAGACTAACGAGACCGATTTTCATTAGGTAATTAACTTAATTAACTCAATTATATTAATTTCGTTTCTTTGCAGTTATAATGACATTATTAGACGGCTATTTTCAACACTGGACAAGAAACTATCTATAGAATCTAAATGTGATTTTCTTAGAAAACAAATCTTGCTTTATTTTCTTGACTCGGATACTTTTCTCTGAAATACTTAAAGGTCAGTTGTATTGTATTGTATAACGGGCTGGTGACTCTACGTCAAAGCGCGGTGAAGATACTTAATTGAGTGATTTCTTGGAAAACCTTTTGTCCGGTATTATTTCGGCTTACGTAAACATAAATAAAATAACTAAATACTGTTTTGTGGGTGCATCTGTGTTACCCAATACAAAAATATGCCTCTGGTAAAAAAAGTTATTACGAAATCCGCTAATGATTTTGTCATTTTTCGTATCAGTTTTACGATTCCCAGATGTTACCTTTATCTGATTCGCAAACTCTCATTCTTACTTTTATCAAGGAACATTTGTCAAGGTTCTCTCAATAAAATATAACATCGCGTCGGAGGAGCAATGGGCAAAATTTACCACTCAGTGGATACCAAATAGCAGGAAACGACAACGCGGCAGGCCCAGAAGGAGATGGCGGGATGAGCTAGACTCTTTCGCAAAGGACTGGCCTTCAATCGCACAAGATCGCGAAATGTGGAAGGAGGAAGGAGGAGGGAAAGGAAGCCTTTTCCCTGCAGTGGTACAATATAGGCTTATAATAATAATAACTTCATGCGTCTAATCCACAAAGGGTCCACAAACACAGGTCTCAACTCACCACTCGTTAAAATGTGCGACAACCTTAACTCATTTAATAAGTCCGTACCCGAAGCAGATTTATTTAATGACCGTAAAAGGAAGTTTTAATAAAGAATCTTGGCCTCCCTACACGCTAACGAAACGTAGTGAACTTTTACTGTTAGTGAATGAATTACTCTGTTTTCATTTACATTTTCTTTGTTACCAAATTAATATCCCACTTTCCTTTAAATTGTACACCTAGACTTAATTTAGCAACTAAACGGTAATCTGCCGTCTTTGCTGTCAATGTTGTGTTTACCTGTAATTGGCATACATATTAGAACACTACCGTATGAGTTTTATGTATTGTTATGTATGTGCATATATGTGCTGTAGGTGAACCTTAAGTAAATAAATAAATAAGGGGTTAGACAGAGGTGTATCTAAAGCACACCCACATTTCGCCAGTAATGTCTATGTCCCATGTAATAGCAGCCTATTCCCAATGCCAACAACCGGGCACAAATTTAGACTCCGTGGCTGTGAGTGGTGGATTTACTGAGGAACTCCCAATCTGTCGCTATCAGCAATTCCTCAGTAACATCATCCACAGCCAGTACAGGGTTCCCCATACAGAGTGTAAACCACCTCATCACGAAGCCGTCAACCAAGCATTCTGTATATCACAAACTAAGTAATGCAAAATTTATTGCTGGGACACTTCGTTTTTTTTTGGGGTGAAAAATTATGTTTTGTGGTAGAACTCAATGTCAAACACTTAAAACATGTTGCTGACCGATTGATTAAATAGTACGGGGATCGTAAAGGTGTTTAAAGAAAAAATCTTACAGCAAAACTTGTATTTAAAAAAAAAAACTTGTCGAGAAAGTTGGAACTTTGACCTCCAATATCTCCGTAACTAAAAGGTTCCCAGGTATGATGTTTTAATAATTGCAATGAGAACAAGTGCATCCGAAAATTGTTACATAGATGGCTATTACTATACAACGTTATTTTTTAGTTGTTTTAGTTACTTTAAGGCTGTGGTATCTGCTAAATTAGCAACTCTATTTGTGGTGGTTCAAACTTGGTTTGAAATACTGTTAGAATAAAGTTCTAATCAGCTTGCACTACAAAGTGGTTGTTACGTCAGTCACAGCGGACCGAATAGTGCGAAATGAGTGGTTTTTATTTAACTGTAGCCTAAGAAATCATTAGATCAAAATTCTAATTGTACCATTTGTAAAGAAAATAGCGACAAATATTTGTGTGTAAAAAAATAACTAAAAGTTAATGCCGTTTAGGAGTAGTTACGAAATTTCAAAGAAAAAATGCTTTGCTTTGAACATTTTTTTCGTATAGTAATAATAAAGTTAGAATTATTTCAATTGTACCAATTAAAGTTTAAAGTCTAATAAGCAACATATATATTTTTTGCACATTTATATTCACTCATCAAAGAGGAGTTACATGGAGAAAACCTCTCGTTAGCAGATACCACCCCCTTAAAGGGTGTACCTACTCATGAAAATGAACTTTTACTATGGGACCGATAATGAAATCTCGAAAAAAGAATCAGCTGCTTCAGTTGGTCGCGTTACTCGAAAAATTTAGGTAGCAGCTGATTTTTCGTCCGGTCGTAAAAAGTCAAATAGTAAAAGTTGTTCATTTTCATGAGTACTATCTGCCCTAAAAAGTAATTAAAACGACTAGTAAATAACGGTGTATAATGCGCCATTACGTTTTAACTACGCTTTCTTTGTTCCTTGTTTCTCAATATCGAGAACGTCATGTGGTTGAAGTCACGTGAAGTTTGTGCCTATCCATTAAGGGGGTGGTATCTGCTAACGAGAGGTTTTCTCCATGTCACTCCTCTTTGATGAGTGAATATAAATGTGCAAAAAAAATATATGTTGCTTATTAGACTTTAAACTTTAATTTGTACAATTGAAATAATTCTAACTTTATTAATACTACCTATATGAAAAAAATGTTCAAAGTAAAGCATTTTTTTTTTGAAATTTCGTAACTACTCCTAAATGGCAATAAGTTTTAGTTTTTTTTTACACACAAATATTTGTCGGTATTTTCTTCACAAACTGTACAATTGGAATTTTGATCTAATGATTTATTAGGCTACAATTAAATAAAAACCACTCATTTCGCATTATTCGGCCCGCTGTGACTGACGTAACAACCACTTTGTAGTACAAGCTGATAAGAACTTTATTCTAACAGTATTTCAAACGAAGGTTGAACCACCATAAATAGAGTTGCTAATTTAGCAGATACCACAGCCTTAAATGTAGATATTACAGTTATGTATGTTACTTTGTGGCCTTCATCACACTGCTCGTTTACTTTGAACAGATAATAATTATTATGAATTTCCCATTTCATGTCAGCATGTGTTAAACACAAGTTTTGCTTGTTTTGCTCGCTCGTGTGCCACTGAGCTGCATCGCAGTCAAGCGGTAAGTCAAAAGCAAAGAGCCTTTGAAATAGAAGTGTAATTTATAATGTTATTTCTCCTTCCGTTTTATTCTTAGATTCAAGAAACTTGTAAACCCTACCCAGAAGGCAAATATACATGATGTTCACTAGAAACAATAGTGAGGGTTTAGAATGAAACCACCAATTTATCCGAAAGTAGGGACTAGTCAAACGACGAGACCTTAAAGCTCACGCTACGTTTAATACTGTTTTTAAAGTTACATTATGTTACATATTAGGGATATGTTAGGAATCCATAAAACTAAACTGGTAGTTTGCAACATAATTGATATTCACAATATATTTTCGGTTCCCCTTACCTTGGCAAAAAAACCACAAATCTTTCGATGCAAAGGACTTTTACATTTATCGGAAAAACATTAAAACGTACAAAAAGTCGTGATTTTCTCGTTGGAGAGCAGTTGTTCAGATATTTTTAATAAGTTAAACTTTAGTTGTAGGCAACCGGTACAATACGATAGATTTATCGCCTCCTCATCCTCATTTCAGCCGAAAGATGTCCACTGCTGGACATCTTTCGACTTTTCGATTTGTGGTTTTTTTTGTGGACCGGTCAATGTGGCGACATTGACCGGTCTCGTGCGACTCGCATCCAACGGATTCCCGCAACCTTCACCAGGTCATCGGTCCACCTAGTGGGAGGTCTTCCAACGCATCTTCTTCCGGTACGACAGGTTCATACGTCATACCCAGGCAGGCTACACACTACATATGTCATTATTTATTCACTGCCTTATTAATCGAGTGGTCGCAAGAGCGATTGCCGAGTCCTGGGATCGATGGTCGGGCAAAGTGTTATTGGGTTTTACAATCAGGAGTTCAAATCCCGACTCTATGGCTGTTACTGAGAGATCAGTTTTAGTCGGTGTCCCTATCACCTTGAAATAAATTACACAAAGTAATATGCCTGTCTGGGTTCGAACTCACGAATTACTGTTCGTGAGTCGGGCCGCCACTGCGCCACCGGCTGGTCTCTTAAACCACTTTTCATTTTCATGGGGGTACACCAAAAATAACCAATCCTTCCGCTTTGGGAGACAACCTTATTAGATTTAGAATGACGTCACTAAGCTAAGCATGTATTTCCGTGCAAAGTAAACGTTCTAGGCAAAAATCGGTTTGACCTCATCAAACTTACATACATTGCAAGTCCAATAAAACCTTGCAAAAAGCTACAAATGTGCTGAAAAGCGTCAAAGCGGCTATAAGTGTGGACTTGTAATTGCTATTCAGCATTTAAATTACTAACGTTTAACTTTTGCGAGGTTGCACTACTCCAACATTTGGATAAGTGCCCAACTCTGAGTAGATTGTGACCATTAAGTTCAGCTTAAAAGTTCTTTGTTATTTAAAATGTTAGACAAACGAACGTAAAATACGAGTTTTTAAACAAATGGACGCATATCATTTAGTAAAATCGGTTGTTTCATTGAAATTAATGTGTCTGGACTATAATGGGCAATAGGTACTTTAACAAAATCTGGCTACTACGCTTCACACCAACGCGCGGAGTAAACATAACATAAATTCGAACGATTTTGAAATTAAAACTTGTTTCGGCCCTTAATTTTGGGGTCCCGTATCCGAAAGGGATCCAACGGGACCCTATATTACTAAGCCTCCGTTGTCCGCCGTCAGTCCGTCTGTCTGACAGCGGGCTGTATGAGCTGTATCTCCTGTACCGTAATATGGACACAGGTCTTTGTAGAAACTAGAACAAATTTCCGTGCGTTCAAGCGTTTTTGCCATACCTATTATTGGAATCATATAACAACTCACAACTTAGGACCCATTAATGGTTAATATCTATTCGTGGTGCTAGGTAACTGGGCCTATCCCAGTTGAGGCGTCCCTTTGAGCCTATTGGCTTTGTTTCGTTCTGTCTCCAGCTGATATGGAGGGAAGTGGAAATTACGATTTTTCCTACTCCTCCGCTATACTTTCTGATTAATTTCGTTGCGTGATCCAAGACAATTCAATTCATTTTCTGGGACTTCATCGAGCTTAATTGTCTCGGCGCTTTCTGGTTGTCGCCACTGTTGATTCTGGCTTTCAGGAGTTACAGTGGTTTGGGAAAAGTGTGGCGGGCTTGTGCTATAAGAAAAAGATTACATGTCAAACAGAACTCAACGTGTTAGAATTAATGACTACACTAGTCAACAAGAAAATGTACAATTTGGCGTGCCTCAGGGCAGTATTTTGGGCCCTACATTATTCCTTGTTTACATTAATGACTTGAGTAGTCTCAATCTGAAACAAGGACAAATAGTTTCCTTTGCTGATGACACAGTACTATTATTTCATGGGCGCACGTGGACTGAAGTGTTTGGCTTGGCTAATGAAGGATTTGAATTAGTTACGTCTTGGCTCGATCATAATCTTCTCACATTGAATGCACAGAAAACAAAATATTTAACTTTCAGCATTAGAAATAACACGCAACCACCAAACAACTTGCAAATAAAGTTACATACTTGCAAAAATGCTGTAGCCTGTTCCTGCTATAGTCTCACAAAAGGATCCTCTATCAAATATCTAGGCTTGATAGTAGACCAAAACCTTAACTGGGGGGAACATATCGGTGCCGTAATAACTCGGGCTAGGAAAATGATCCATGTATTTAAAAATCTTCGTAATATATGTGACCTCAAACTACTTAGGACCATTTATTTCTCTCTGTGTCAGTCGGTATTATCATATTGTATCACTGTTTGGGGAGGAGCATCAAAAACTACTATGTTAAGTCTCGAAAGAGCTCAGCGAGCAATACTAAAAGTAATGAGCTTCAGGAAATTTAGATATCCTACGCATTTATTATATAAGAATTTAGCTATGCTCACAGTAAGACAAATTTTCATAAACAATGCTATTTTGCTTCAACACTCCAAGTTACCGGTACCTAATTTCAATACAAGGCGAAGAAAAGATCTGGTATACTCCATTCCTAAACGTAAAACGGTTTTTTCAGATAAATTTTTTGATCATCTCGGACCACATTTATATAACCAGTTATCTAAGACCATCAATTTACGCGATTCGACTATATCTGTTTGCAGAAAAACCTTAAATAACTATCTCATCGAAATGAACTATAATAACACAGAAAAGCTATTAACATCCATGTCATAAATACATTCACAGAAAGACATACACATTCTCATTCCATGCAAACACGTACACACGCATTCATCGACATACATACACACACTTACACCAATGTTTTATTTTTTTTAATATTTAAATTTACTTTTTTTTTTACTACTTCTTCTTTTTTTTTTATTGCTTTTGTAATATAAGCCATTATTGGCAACTTTTTTGTCATCTTGATGTTATAAGTTAATACCGTAAGTCATAAAATCCAAACTGTTTTTTGTCTGAAATTTTTGCTTATACTTTTAATGTTTTACAATTACCCTCACAATTGTTGTAATCAAGTCACCAAATGTCCAAATAATTACCCACTGTATCAGTTTTAACATCCTAACTCATAAACTAATCTATGTTCATTTAACAATTAAATGTACTTACTTAAGTTCTTTATTATTGTGAAAGTGTGTGAGTGTTTGTGAACGAGGAAGACTGATCTGCCGTGATACAGTTTTCACTAGTACGGAGGTCAGTGTGAATCAAGACCAAACAACCGCATAACCTACACAGGTATTTATTACGTATTTATATTTACGTCTATTAGCAGACACAAATCACAGGATTGTTGCGATTTGTATGTTAAGGTTGTTCTTTTAATGGTCAATAAACTTTTTAAACTTTAAACTATAAAAAAAAGGTAGACGGTTTCAATTTTCACATAAGTAATTGTGTATTTCTGTTGCCACGATAAATAAAATAAAATAAAATAAAGGGGGCACCCCTACTACGATGGTACCCTTCATGCGCGAATCCGACTCGCACTTGGCCGGTTTTTATTAGTTGTAAGACTTTGTTCATATCTGTAGGTTCATAGGTACCTAGTAAGCAGTAGCGAAGGGTAAATTTTTGTAACAGGTAAGCCGGTCCGGTGCACATTTTTAACTACATTGTTTTACTTTTGGCAATAGTAGACTCCAATACTATGAAAAAAATGGTTGTTCCGAAGGGAAGCCGGTAGGTTTCGAGTTGTTTGAACCCCTCGCCACTGACACTACCGTCCAAAAGTTTGGAAGCATCAACGTTAAATCAAATAAAGTCAAAGAATGCCATTATCATTTATTTGTATTCGATATTAAAAACAACAAAAACTAATTTAAACAAATTAAAAAAATCGACATACAAAATGAAAATGTAATTAAAGTTTAGCTTTATCGAAGTGTCCACCTTTTCCTTTTATTCCTTTTTTCTTTTATCGAGATGGCCATTGTATCTTTGTATATCTATTGTATCTTTAAAACCTTTTCATGTTTTTTTTATGTTTGAAACAGTTCTGTCACAGTTAAGATGAGTAATTTGGACCATTATACCTACTGTTGAAAAATGAATCCAGGACCTATGAGATTCATTCAGTCCATTGGGTGCGGCGAAATCCTGAAGAATTTTCAAATAACCTCCTTTGTTTAGTTTTTCGGTTTTCATCACATGATTTCAGGGTTTATTGTTGTCAAAACACACCCATACAATGCCGTTACCACGTCCAAGTTTGATAGTAAGCACTGCACGTGTTCATTCTTCGGAAACCCTGTCTTCTTTTGACCGTTGTACAAACACACGTTTAAGGGACCCGAAAATCTCAAACTTTGATTCGTCACTTCAAAAGACATTTTTCCATTGGTCTATTGTTCAGTTTTTGTGCACCTTTATCCGTTTTAGTCTAGTTTTCTTATGTCAAATTGCATTTTTTTGTTTTACGTCGTTTTGGCCCCGCAGACAGAAGACGTGTTTTAACAGTTATTACTGAAATGGGTTTTTATCGCGTTTCCTTGGAAGCTGCGGTAAATTGTGGTGCCGTTAAGCATCGATTCCGTTTAGAGCGAACTCTGATGAAGTTATTTTCTAGATTTTTTAGGATTTAGGCCTGCCACATATTTTCTTGACTATATTTTTCTCAATTTCTTGTTGTCTAGCATGGTTGTAGTGGGACACCTTTACAAGAGAGTCCGAGCCTTTCTGCTATTTAAGGTTCACTAACCTTCCTCACAAAGAGCACTAATAGCACTTCTGCTCAAGCGTGATTGGCTTGCGTTTTGCCATTTTCCGAGTGAAATCTTTCTATTGCAGATAGTGTTTATCACAACCTTCGTGTGCCAATGCTCAAGTGCGACTAAACAGGATCCAAAACATTTAAAACTACCAAATAATTTCAATAAAACCACGTCATTACATAAAAGAAAATACTTGACGGATTAAGTCATAAAACACACGTTTCCTCAAAATCAAGGAATTGACTAATACTGAATGATAATCAAATATTTTTGTGTTAACAACACTAAAAAGTCGTAAAGCTTCTTTCTGTTGCTAATTTTAACAAGCCTAGGTCGATCGATCCCGCGGGATTTGCCTGTGTGGGATGAGTTTACTAAAGAGCCATAAGGACCACAAAAAAAAAGATTATAGAAAAATCTTTAAAAATATAAAAAATTATAAAAAATGCCAAGACAATCTAAAATGTGCTCAGATTCCGAGGGTTTCTTATATTTTGTAACCCGATCACGCCTGTTATCCCCGAAGGATTAGGCAAATAGGCACCTACATTACGCCAGATATGTTAGTAATAGGGCGTGAGCCTAAACCACCGCCACTTTTTGCCGCCCGGGCAAAAATCCAGACTTCATTTACTTCTGAAAAATTCCTGACGGGAAAACCCAATAACACTTTGCTTGACCCGGGAATCGAACCCTCAGCAGTCACGCTTAAAACCACAAGGCGACCAACAAGGCAGTCAATCTATTCAATTTAAGGGGCCGGCGGAGTGTGCGTCGTTCATATAAACGTAATACCAAAATAATTCGTAAACCAAACATATTCTTAAGAAATTGTGTATTCATTTCGATTGGATTACATAATATCTAGGTTCCCAAATATATATTTTGAAAGGACAATGATATTTAGAGGAGATATGAGGAATTTAAAATTTCTATGGAAAACTTATTTTTCTCATAACTCTTGTTTAAATCAATGTCCATTCATAATATATATTTGGGAACCTAGATATTATGTAATCCAATCGAAATAAATACACACTTCCTTAAGAATATGTTTGGTTTACGAATTATTTTGGTATTACGTTTGTATGAACGACGCAGGCTCCGCAGGCCCCTTAATCCGATCTCCGAACATGTCAGCTTATTGGTTGTTGTTACTTCGGTCATCCAATCTGAGCGGCTTAAGTGCGGTTTGACATCAGCTTAACTGATCCAAGCCTTGATCTTGAGTTCGGTTACTTGAAGCTAGTTTAGTGAATATTTCACTATTAGTCTGCCTCGTTGGTCTAATCAACAGTGACATATTCAAATAGCTGATAATATTTGGAATGAATTCTAGACGCGCTGACGGTCGGTCGCTGACGGTCGGTCGTGACGACAGCGAGAACAAAATACGGTTGTCGGTCGCCGCTGACGTCAGCCTCGCAGTATGGTGCTAAGTACATAAAACACAATAAACAAACAAACGCGACAAGAAAGCCTTTGTGTTAGTGCTAGTGTGGGAAAATATTAAATAAAAAAATTACGACTTCCTACTGGGACTGGGAAGAAATGTTGGTGGAAGTCAATATTACGCGGGCTTTTTTTACATCATGCCCTGGTTTGCGACTAAAGCAACAATTTAATGTCCCAAAGAGCTTATCATCCGACCTACCATTTTTGAAATAAGTATAGAGCGTTTTATATGAATTAAATAAAATTAGGAGGCCCATACTTGGGGCCATACTTCTCAGAACCTAAATAGTTTCTAAGGTCAAGGCTAACGCGGAACTGCAAAAAAGAACAGATATCCGGAACAAAAAAAAATTACCATTGAAAATCTCTCAGCTCTCACTTTTTGCGCTCCAACTCCTATAACTCCGCCTCTAAGACCACCCACTGACCACGTATAGGATTACCCATGCAGCAACTGGGTTCTGGTGGTGAGATAGGCTGCCGCTCCAAGCAAAATAATGGGTACTCTTGGAATTTGAGCTTTAAACAACATTTATAAGAGATTGTGGTTTGGGTCTATTTGACAAAACTTCGTTCCTGTTATGTACCTCTCTTTTTAAATAAGTACACAAAACCACTTCACAAACACTTAATAACTGTTTCTACACGTACTTACCTAATAACGTCACCGCAAATCGGTTTACAACTGTATCAAGCCTTCAGGCTTCGTAATGGTAATTAATGCTTATAATTGTCAACTCGAGCCACAAGATACGAGCGATGCTCAGTTTGTGGCTCACCGATTATATTGACACTACTGTTTTGTTTCTATTGATAAATAAACTTATTTTCATTTGATTTGATTTAATTACACTGTCTTATGGTAGTTGTAGTCAAATTTGCGAGGTAATGAAACAAAGGAACCTTTACATTTGTATTTCAGGTCTCGTTTCAGTAAGTCAATCACTGAAAATGTGATAAGATTTTCAAGCTCGCTCAAAACGAAGCCACCTTTATTTTCCACGATATAATGTAACTGTTACATATACAAATATAGGTATAGGCTCATACAGTATTTTACCGGAACTCGTGCAATTTAATCAAAACAAAAACACCATTTTCATCCCCCCATCTCGGAAAGAGTATTTCTAGAGTCTTGAGAGAGTAGAGTCTTCGATATCTGAGTGCAAAAGCCGTTTTTATCCTCTAGAGGAGTAAAGTAAATTGAATTTAGAACGTCATGTGCATTATGTGTGTGAATTCAAAACATCATTAAACCTATTTACTTTTACCTCCATCGTGCCATATTTATCATTCAACCTTTTTTAATTTGTTAAAAACTCAGTCTCGGTGATTATGATATGTGTATAAATGTGATTATGACATAATGATGCGCGTTACTTAATTTTTTTCTTAATTATACTTAAGTATTATTTGTTATAGTTTAAAGATTATTCTGTAATATTTACCTATCATAATGTAGTAGTTAATACCTTAACTGAAATAAAATCACTGTTTTCTGAATCCAGCAGGCAAACGAGAGCCTTCTCAGATGCTTTTCGAGTCTATTGGCAATTTTTTTTTTGTATGGGAAATCATCAAGTGACTCTTCCCGCTCTGGGCGGAGCAAGAGGGAGTGTCAGACTTTTACTGACTAAAAATCATTCGTGTTCCTTCCTCGCTCTTTAGGTTCCTGGGCCGCGGTATCTCTTTCGAACAGTCCCGCAGCCCCGGCAGGCTTCGGCCCTTGCTTCATTTTGTTGACATCTCTTTGAGGCGCGCGTGCAACACAAAGGCGCCGTCGACACGGCCTGTCGTCATAAGACGGATGGACGGCGAACTAGCCAATACCTAGTGAGGTATGGGCTAGTTCGCCGTCCATCCGTCTCCACGTGGTAGCCACCACGTGGAGACGGATGCCACCGTAGAAGGCCACCGTAGAAGTGGTCCTGTGGACGGTGGTCCACAGGACCACTTCTACGGTGGCCGGTAGCCACCACGTGGCCCCGACGCCCGGTGCGTCTCCCGCGGCGGCTTGGGCGAGAGGCTCTCTCCTTCTCGCGTTCCGCCACCTCCTTCGCTAGCATGATTGCTTCGCAGAAGGAGCATGGATTGAACCAGGGCCGGAAGCGCGAGGTCGCCCCCGCCGATCGCCGCTACGAGGACACGGCGTTGCTCCGTCCACGCAGGGCAGACCACCACCGTGTGCTCCACTGTGTCCTCCGGTCGATCCTCGCAGTGGAAACACCCGGGCGTTTCCTCCTGCCCGATGCGATGCAGGAACCTCCCGAAACATCCGTGTCCAGTGAGGACCGGCGTCAGGCGGAAGGTGAGAACGCCTCTCAAGCCACTCCCCAAAGAGGGGACTTATCGCCACTTTCGTGGCGTGCCCTGCACGGGGTTGCGACAGTCGCTCTCTCCATTTCGCCATGAGATCGCGCCGGAGGTCTGTCCGCTGAGTGGCGGTTTGCCGTGGCAGCGGAGTTTCCCCCCGGCGTAGTGCCACCGTGCGCCATTCGTGCAGGCGCGTGGCAAATTTTCGGCAGCCTTCACACAATACTTAGTTGAAAAACTAATGGCATTATTTTCAAACTACTTCACAAATTCGCTGTCTGGTAACGATTTTTTAAAAGCATTGACAAAAATGTTATTTCAACCCTTCTTCTGTGGACCCTGACCGAATCGGTCCGACGCGATTGTTTAACTATGATTGTGTCAACTTCGCTAACAGTTAATGAATTATATAGCATGTACCAGAAAGGTGTGGTCATATTTCAGGGTGTGATTTAGACCATCAAACTTAACAACTTTCTCAATGGAACCACTATTAAATTCACAAAAATAGAACAGCTATCCGTATACTTTTCGGTAGTAGGTTATGGAGTTCTGTACTCGATCGTTGATACACGCTGTGTGCATGGTCCCAGCGGAAACATTTCAGGCTGATATAATAATACTAGGCTTCAAAATCAAATCATAGGAATACAAAGTGAGATTAATGTATTAACAAATTAGCTCGTCGCTCAAGCGTATTTGCAGTATTTCTCCGTAACATCTCGAAGGAAGGATTTGTAGGTATTGGAACGGCAATACCTTAACCTTCGGGGAAATACGGGCATAATCATATCATATCTTAATAATATTATAAATGCGTTTGTTACTCAATCATGCCAGAACAGTTTAAAGGATCTGGATGAAATTAGGCATAGAGATAAATATTATGGTGTGGAATAATTCAAATGCTATAATTATAATGTCGCGCTAATAACTTAGGGGGATAAGCAAAATTGCATTATGTTCATTCATTCAACAACATTCTTTAACTGTTTGACAACCTGACAACTGTCATTAAATTCCTTAGAATAGAACGGCTGTTATCTTCGATCAATAATAGTACTATTATTGATCGAAGGCTGTTATAGACCAATTGTCACAGGAATAAGTAGGCTAAAGCTGGGAGGCTATATAGCCTACTTAACAGGCGCGTTTAAGCGTTTCTGCGTTTTCGCGTATCTGCGTCCCAATACCTAATGTTATAAGAACTCATATCGCAATATCGCATTTTGTATTGGGACGCAGAAACGTGGAAACTCAGAAACGCTAAACGCGCCTGTGTGTGGGAGCCTTAACAGTTCAGCGGCCTCCCTGTGAACCAGGGTTCGCAAGTTCGAATCGCAGGGCAGTACCCACTTTTTGTGTTTTTTGTCGCGGGTAAAAGCTAAGGTTCATAGAAAAAACATCCGAAAATTAGACTTTGACTGCTTTGAAGTACTTATTATTTTTTTGTTTGAAAGGGCATACTATACTTCCCAGGTGGTCCCATAATCGTCAAATCAGGATCTGATGACGGGATCCTGGAGAAATAGAGTGAAATTTTATAGGCATTCTTGATGCGATTTGGGTAGAGTTTGGAAGAGTAGTTTCTTAAAGTAGTCCCATTTCATTTTTTTACAGATCTGATGAAGAATTTCGGAGAAAGGCAACGGAACTCCTCAATAAATGATAGCAAATGGACTGGGATTTCTGAAATGTCATGTCTGTCTTTTGTTTACACCAGTTCATAACATAACGTCTATGAATGTCGACACTTCCTATATGGCTATCTTACTGTGAAGCCCGTCTGTGATACTTTATTATGTGATCCTCGTGTGACTAAACCAAGTCTAATCAACGGTATCTTTTATTCAACCAACCAACGAATACAACACAGACGACAGCGGAACCAAGCAAAATTGGAAAAAAGCACGCCATTTGCCATGGTAGACGTCTAAGTTGACATTTCACGTTCTGTTGACAGTAGAAGTGTATTTTGTCAATTATATTGACATTTTTACATAAACGTAAAGATTTTTTTTTAATTTTGTGGAACGGAACGTGAAGCGCCACCAAAAAGTGCGCCAAGCCATCTGTCTGTCAGTCGTCAGCGTTAGTCATCGGATATTGCTCTTGCAGACTGCAGTTGTTTGAAAATAAAAGTCCTGCTCGCTGACGTAAGGAGCGTAGGCGGAACGAAGACGACATTTGTAACAGAAAGTGGGTGAGTAATGTAAAATGCGAGCATACCGAGCGCGCGTCATGGAGCTGTAGCTGGTTCTAATTTTGGAGATCGGGCGAAAGCGGTCCAAGTGGCGTCTGTGAACGAGACCCATATTTTCTTAATGCTGATGTAAAGAGTTTCACTTTTTTTACGGCGTCAAATAAAAATCTCTATGGAAAAAAAAGTTATTGATCATTTAAAATAAAGTATATAATTAACGATTGTATTAATTACATACGGCGTTGAAGGCGTGAAGGCGTGAAGGTTTTTCTTTGTTAAGATCACAAGCAAATCAGCGCCAGGTGTAAAAAGTTATAGACCATAATGTGCAATTAGCGAGCCCCTCAAAGTCTTCTAATTCTAGAGACATAGGGAGCGTCGGTGACTAACACATTTACACATAATATGTCATCTTAAAGATTATAAGAAGAGGGTTTTTCTTTGTTATGATCACAAGCAAATCAGCGCCAGGAGTAAAAAGTTATAGACCACAATGTGTGCAATAAGCGGCTCAAAGTCTTCTAATTCAAGAGACAAAGGGAGCGTCGGTGATTAACACATATGTCATTTAAAAGCTTATAAGAAGAGGGTTTTTCTTTGTTAAGCTCACAAGCAAATCAGCGCCAGGACTAAAAAGTTATAGACCACAATGTGCAATTAGCGACTCAAAGTCTTCTAATTCTAGAGAAAAAGGGAGCGTCGGTGATTAACACATATGTCATCTTAAAGCTTATAAGAAGAGAGTTTTTCTTTGTAAAGTTCACAAGCAAATCGGCGCCGGGAGAAAAAAGTTATGGACAATAATGAGAAAAAAAAGTTAGCCATTATGTGTGATTACGGTCAATACAACCGACAAGTGAAAGATAAACAAGGAGCTTCGGTTAATGTGGAAATCGAGACTAACCTCCTTCATTTTAGCGTGTTGTAAGTGTGTGTTTTTATTATACATATTTTAGTATAGACGTATAAATCAAAATTACAGGCCATTAATATCTATAAATAAAAGCAAAATCATTTGTCATATTTTGACACAATAGTTGTTTGCTTGTGCGTTCGCTGTTGCTCCTTTCCTTCATCCTAATCTTTTGACTTCAATTTGTTGCTCTGACGACTACTGTGGCTTTCTAATGGACTCCCGATATTGCACTCTGATTATGGAACCTCTGGCTGGTATGGTTTGTCTTGTTTGCAACAGATCCGTTCTGCGCAGAGAACGATACACCGTAAGTCGAGAACTCTTTGCTGCTCATCCGGGTGTGGCAGTATTTATTCGCGAAACCATTCATCTAATGCAGGTTGGTAACTTAATTAATGATTTGATTAAAAACCTGTGGTACATGATAACCAAAGGCCGGAATAGGTAGATTGATTTTATGTACTTGTAACACGAACAGTCATAGAAATCATAACATGGATAAACCTTTTTCCCGGGATTTCGTTTCAGTACTTACGGGATTAAATTAAATAAGGATGGTATTTAAAAGTACTTCAATTTATTCCCATTTCATTTACCTAATTTTGCCTGTGTTCCACCAAATATACTGAATGTGCACCAAAATGTGTTAATTAAAATATGTCATAACGAGCATCTATTTAACAATTAAACACTGTATATTCTCCTTAAAGCGTAGTCGACGGAGCCCCGCTTCGCGGGGCCCCTATTTTCGAGTGCAGGGTTTAAAGGAACCTAACTAACCTAACGGGGGGGTGCCCTAAGTCCTGATTATGGGGGCAGAGATACTTTAATATTTGGTGCACGATCAGTATTATTTGGTGCACGATCAGTATTTTTCGGGGAAGAAAAGATTTTTGGTGAACACAAAAATATTATCCATTAAATAATTTGAATGGATGGATTCTTAAACCACTACATGTATATATAAAGCTAATAAAACATTTTAAATTGATTTTTATGAATATAATTACTAATATTATAAAAAGGAAAGGTTTTTACTTTTGTAATGGATAATGACAAAAACTATTTGACTGAAATTCAAAAATTCTTTCACCTTAGTTGGAAAGGTACGCTTGTGTATTTATTATGCGTGTACTGGTTATAAACTGTAGTATTTTTTTGTTGTATGTCAGCTATGAGCTGCTTGTTTTTGTGCCTTGAATAAATGTATTTAAAAAGACTATCTATCTCTACTTTTTTTAAATGCACGTTGGCAAAGCCGCGGGCAACAGCGAGTGCTTAGTGCTTGTCTTCATCGTACATGTTCCTAACTATTTATAAATTCCGGAAAAATCTTTTTAAAATTCCGGAATCCCGGAATCTCGGAGGCATGTCCATATTAATATAAACGTTTCAGGTTATTGAACCCAAATCAATCTACCTATTCCGGGCTTTGATGATAACAGCCGTACGGGTCGATTGAAGGAAAACATACGCTGCTTTTTGACGAGAAACATCTATACGCGCGGGTAAAACCAAAAAATGGCGTCCGTCAAGTTCTCAACCCGGCCCGAACAATCCCGAATATTAACGACCTGTTGAAGCAGCATGAGATCTGTATATTGACTTCTAGTTCGATCTCAACATAAGGATTTTTCAGTCGTTACAGTCTGGAATTCGGACATCATGTTTTATTATTTTACCCATTTTGGGTTTTGAAGGTAACGTAAGCAGGCGCTCCATGTAAAATACTGGTATTGAGCTGCATCTGGTTCAACTGGATACCGACCCAAATATACATAGGTAGATTCAGGTACTATTACTGACGACCTGTATTTCCAGTGGGTTGTTTTGAGGTTTTATTGTAAATGAGTGAGAGAGCCTAAACATAACATGTAAGCATAATTATATTAAATGCGAGAATTGATCATTTTCAGATTGAATTCAACGATTACGGATTCATTTGCCGCCCATGTTGGTTAAGAGGACAAAGGGCTCAACGTCGCGAAAACTTAGATCCTATACCGGGACCTCCACAACCTTTACACCCACTTGAACCTAATGATGCTGTAATGCCGGAAGAGCCAATTCCTGCAGAACATCCACAGGAAAATCCCTTGCAGATACTGCAGTCGTTAAGTATTTCCGAGTTATCAAGAGCTCCAAATACTTCGAACTCGTGTATATTTTATGGGTGCAGAATGATGTCCCGACGGAGAATTTCCGAAAAGCTGAAGGCAATTTTTTTGATAAGACACAATTACTACGTGCCTCCCTGTGCAAGAGTTTGCAGTGATCATTTACAAACCAATAGCTGGGATGAGGTTTTTAATGCACCAAATAGATTGCATGATTTTTCTGGTGCATTCAAAATCAAAATCAAAATCAAAGCATTTATTTCAAGTAGGCCAGTTACAGGCACTTTTGAATTGTCGAAACAAAAATGAACATTTAATGTAGCTACAGTCCCAGTCACAAGACATAAAAACTGTGAAAGTACTGTAGTTGCCCATTCCCTAGCGTAGATCTCTATGGAGAAGAACGGGCAAGAAACTCCATGGACACTCTTTTAAATCAAAATATTGTTACAAAATCTTGGTCAATCATGTTGAGATGGTATATTATGTGAGAACAATGTAGCAAGATTTGCACGATAAAAGTGTCCATAGCAAAACAAAAACAAAATACAACCCAAAAACAAAATAATTAATTCAAATAAACCGTGGCGACTAAGACATGACCAGTCACAACTGACAGCGCCCGTTCACGAACATGACGCATGGATCAGCACCATTCAGCTCAACCATTTTGAAGGGAACTAAATGGTCCGACACACGCGCCACCATCAGCGAGACATTTGAGTGAGCATGACATACTCATAACCGCCAGGGCACATTCAAGTCAAAAAAAAATAAAAACGTAGGTTTCCAGCGAATGATAGCATTCTAGTACATAGCACTCACACAATATGGAATATGAGGTTATATAATACTAAAGATATTGAATTTATACAATGCAAAGATAGTTGTACAATCTTCAGCAGCTCCAACAACACAAATTAGCGCTATCCATTTATGCGCCCCTGTCCTTGTGGAGCAGGACCGGTATTGAGCCAAGCATTTTTATCAGCGATATAATTGTCCAATTTGTAATATGCTTGCTTACACAGTGTGCGTTTAATGCATGTTTTAAATTTGGTTCCATTTAGTTCAAGAATGCTTTGTGGAATTTTATTATAGCATTTCAAACAGATATCGTAACTATTTAAAAAAAAACGCTATAGATAACTTGGCGCACTTAGATTTTAAAAACCTCGAAGCCATGCATTCTGATGAGCTACATTACTGGACAGGACGCACCTACGAGCAGTTCAATTATATCTTAAACTAGCGGACGTCCCGCGGTTTCACCCGCATAGTTCCCGTTCCCGTGGGAGTACGGGGATAAAATATATCCTATGTTACTCGTGGATAATGTAGCTTTCGAATGGTGAAAGAATTTTTAAAAACGGTCCAGTAGTTTTTAAGCCTATTCATTACAACCAAACAAACAAACAAACAAAGTTTTCCTCTTTATAATATTAGTGTAGATGAAACTCCTTCATTGAAGATTAAGTTCTAAACCCAAAAAAGTGCCCGGTATTTGTAAAAGGCGGTTTCTTTTTTCGAGAGTATTATTTTTTTATACAACACTTACACTACGTTCGGTGGATCCTTATTAAAGAACCGATGAGCTCAGGCGATATTGACCCCGTTTAGTGCTTATAAGAGTGTTTTGGGCATTTGCATTGTCACCACTATTATTGTTCACTATAGTACTTCGCCCGCGACTTCGTCCAAGAAAATTGTGATAGCTCAGTTAATTTGCACGATATCAATCAATATAATTTATAGCTAATGTTACTCGGTAAAGATTTAGCTTTCTAATGGTGAAAAAATTATTAAAATCGATTGAGGAGTTCTTGAGTTAAATCGTAATAAATGAAAAATCAAATCTTTCCTCTCTAAAATATTATTATTAGTTTAAATATCAATAATGTAATGGGGATTTGTTCGATGTGGGCCAAATAAAAGCACTGATGATTATTATAAACTTTAATTTATTTTTTTACACGTCTTCGTAGCTGACGTCCTTCGTCTTTTCTCTTCGTATTCCTGTCTCTTACTTTTTCACCTTTCTTATCATTCACTTACCTTCTCTTTCACTCCTAGACTATTTTATACTTTCATCTCTTTCATTCAACATGCTTCACATCTGTCATTCTTCTTTACGTTTCATTCCACTCTCTATCATAACATTCCGTTCTTACAGTCATATTTAAAGATGTGACAGACAACCCAACTGCCAACCCGACACTCGGCTCGAACCCAACACGGTCTAGCGTGAGTCAAGTTTTATTCGTTGGTACCGGCTGTCATTTGTAGGTCAGATCTTTGACAGTAATTACTCATCAAGTCATCAAGGGGTATCATTTTATCAAGTAACTGCGTTGTGGATGTCAGATAGGCAGTCGCTCCATGTAAAATACTGGTATTCAGCTTTCATTGCCTATCTGACGTCCACAATCCAGTTCATGGGTAATACGTTACCCACTTGGTAAGACTGGTTGTCAGACTTTTTGGGCCACTGACTACCTATCTGTAACGACTGTCAAAGATGGGCTAGTGACAGCCGGGACCAACAGCTTAACGTGCTTTCCATGGCACGGAGGAAACTCGGTATGTAAGGGTAGGCAGGCATAGGGCACGCCACGATAGTGGTGGTAAGGTCCCTCTTTAAGGAGTGGCTGGAGAGGCGCCACGGCGTCCTCGCCTTCCGCCTGACGCAGGTCCTCACCGGACACGGATGTTTCGGGAGGTACCTGCACCGAATCCGGCGGGAGGAAACGCCCGGGTGTCTCCACTGCGAGGATCGACCGGAGGACACGGTGGAGCACACGGTGGAGGTCTGCCCTGCGTGGGCGGAGCACCGCCGTGTCCTCGAAGCGGCGATCAGCGGCGGCGACCTCTCGCGTCCGGCTCTGGTTCAATCCATGGTCCGGAGCGAGACGGAATGGGAAGCCGTCACCTCCTTCTGCGAAGCAGTCATGCTAGCGAAGGAGGTGGCGGAACGAGAGAGGGAGAGATCCTCACTTCCCGGCCGCCGCGGGAGACGCACCGGGCGTCGGGGGCCACGTGGTGGCTACCGGCCACCGTAGACGCGGGCCTGTGGACGGTTGGCTATGGGCTAGCTAGCCGTCCGTCCGTCTAACGACGACAGGCCGTGTCGACGGCGCGTTCGTGTTCCACGCGCGCCTCAAAGAGATGGCAGCATAAGGGGAGGGGCCCGCAAGGGCCGAAGCCTGCCGGGGTTGCGGGCCTATTCGAAAGAGATACCGTGGCCCCGGAATATAAAGGGCGAGGAAGGAACATGGATGGGTTTTAGTCAGTAATAGTCTGACACTCCCTCCCGCTCCGCCGAGAGTGGGAGAAGTCATTTGATGATTTCCCATCCTAAAAAAAAAAAAGGGTAGGCAGGCATGACTTAACTTAAAGATCCAAGCAGCTGCTATTATTTAGCCACGAGCTCCTCTAAATACACGCTGTTTCTCACGCGTATATTTACTTACGCTTTTTTTTTTAATTAATTTTTTTGTTTTTTTTTTCTTTTTTTTTTCTTTTTTTTTTGGTTTTTTTTTCGCGGGTAGGTGCATAAAAGTAAACACATGTTCTCTAAATTTTATTTTGATTTTAATAGTTTTTTTTATAATTAAAAATAAAAATTCCTACCAGGTATTCTATAAATCCATACCATTAAGCACATAATGTGTGGGCAGTAACATACACATGTCCTAAACAGTGAGAATTGCATTTACTTGCTGGCTTGAGCTGTCACATAAACTTTGACCTCACTGTACACTGCACTGGATCACAGAGTCACCATCATGAGCTCTATTGCTGACATTGCGGAGACTCAGCGCTTGGCAATAACATCCCTCAACCAACGGATGGCTGATTTTGAAGAACACCTGAAGGCATCATCGCCGGGAGTGGACTTGAGCGGGCTTCACAGAGATTTTGGTGCCTTCAAAGAGCATGTCTGGAGTGTCCTGAGTGCGTTGCAGCTGCAGATTGCGGAGGTGAGCAGGAGTGTCGACGTTATTGAGATGCGTCACAGGAGGAAGTTCTTGCTGCTTGGGGGTGTGCCTGAGATGCCTGATGAGAAACTCCCAGAAAGTGTGGTATCCATTCTGCATGGTAAACTTGGCCTTAGTCGCCATGGTTTATTTGAATTAATTATTTTGTTTTTGAGTTGTATTTTGTTTTGTTTTACTATGGACACTTTTAACGTGCACATCTTGCTACATTGTTCTCACATAATATAACATCTCAACATGAATGATGTAACCAAGATTTTGTAACAATTTTTTGATTTAAAAGAGTGTCCATGGAGTTTCTTGCCCGTTCTTCTCCACAGAGATCTACGCTAGGGAATGGGCAACTACAGTACTTTCACAGTTTTTATGTCTTGTGACTGGGACTGTAGCTACATTTGATTTTCATCTTTGTTTCGACAATTCAAAAGTGCCTGTTATTGGCCTACTTGAAATAAATGCTTTGATTTTGATTTTGATTTTGGCATAACTGATCTGGCACCCTCTTCAGTAATGGTATGCCACAGACTGGGCATGGCTTCAGAGGGTCACTCTAGACCAGTCCTACTTCGGTTCGCAGATTTACAAATTATAAATTACACTAATTGCACATTATAAATTTTTCCTTTTTCACTGGTGTGTTTCCTGATTTGTGGCGTAAAGCTTATATTATCCCTCTTCCAAAGATTCCCAGTCCTAGTTTGCCAAATCACTTCAGACCTATCTCCATTCTTCCTTTTCTTTCCAAGTTGCTTGAAGCAGCGGCTCTTAGACAAATAACTTCCCACGTTCTTAAGAACAGCCTGTTGTCCGAATTCCAATCTGGTTTTCGGCCTGGTCACAGCACAGCCACAGCCTTGCTTAAGTTTACTGAAGATGTTAGGGATGGCTTGGAGAATTCGAGGGTGTTGGTTTTAATAGATTTTTCCAACGCTTTTAACACCGTTGACCACGATATCCTTCTCGCCATACTGTTTCAAATTGGAGTCTCTTCGTTGTCACGTGATTGGTTTTCTTCATATCTTCGTGGTCGCCAGCAGGTGGTGCGTGCCGATCAGGATTACTCCGACTGGTGCGACCTGGTAACTGGTGTTCCTCAAGGCGGTATTCTCTCTCCTCACTTATTTTCGTTATTCATAAATTCTATTACTACTATCCTCAAGTGCTCTTACCATCTGTATGCTGATGACCTGCAACTTTACGCTCAATCGGATATTGCCAACCTTGACAATTGCATCTCGTCACTTAATGCTGATCTCCGAACCATCGGAGAATGGTCTGGCAAATTTGGGGTTGCTGTCAACGTCGGGCAGTGCCAGGCCATCCTCATTGGTAGCTCGTACTACCTGAGAAATTTGGACACTGGCCGGCTGGTGCCGCTTATGTTCGACAACTCCGTAATACCTCTCTCACCTCACGTAAAAGACTTGGGCCTGTACATTGACGATACTTTCAGTTGGAATAAGCATGTTGCTAAGGTTAGCCAGAAGGTCACTTACTCGCTGCGATCTCTCTATAGATTTAAACATTTTCTCCCATCTAGCATTAAAATCACTTTGGTCCAGTCGCTTGTGCTTCCGATTATCGACTATGCTGATGTTTGTTACTCTGATCTAACCCAAGAGCTTCTTAACAAGTTGGATCGTCTTCTGAACAATTGCATTCGGTTCATTTTTGGACTACGTAAATACGATCACATCTGTTCGCACCACTCTCAGCTTAAATGGCTGCCTATCAGGCTCAGGAGGTCCCTCAGATCTCTCTGCATGCTTTTCACGATTACGAATGATCCATGTGCTCCCGAGTACCTAAAATCTTATTTCAAGTTGTTGGGCAGTTCTCACAGTCGCAGCCTTCGAGCTTCCAAAAACCTAATACTTCAAATTCCCTCTCACCGTACTGGTTTTATGTCCTCGTCATATGCTGTCTCCACTATAAAGCTCTGGAACGCGCTACCTCTTGCCATTAAAAAAGCCGAAAGCAAATTGGCTTTCAAAAGAGCAGTTCGGAAGTTCTATTTAAAGTCGGACTAAATTGTTTTCTTCTCAGTCTTCACTAGAGTCATACTAATTAGTATAAGATTTCTCGTTTTTCGGTCTATTTGTATGTTTTTAATATATATTAGTTTATTTTATATGCCTATATGTGTATTAGTATGTATACCCATTTATGTGTTTTAATTTTATGCTTAAAAATGGTATTTTAATTTTTATTGTACTCTATCACAATGCTGTCTTATTTGACCCAAAGGTTGACTGGTAGAGAATGCCTTGTGGCATTAAGTCCGCCTATGTACCACTCTTGTACATGAAGTTTAAATAAATAAATAAATAAAAAATATTTAATACTTACCAGGTATTGAGGTAACAGCGGGGAATAAACAAATATTAACGCTACAACGTGGCATATGACATGCAGACAACGCTTATCTAGTACGATACGGTCACACCAATGCCTCACAGACCCGGCGCGCCGAGGTAAGCAAATGTGTTGCCAATGCTTCTAGCAATTTTTTTTCGGATGGGAAATCATCAAATGACTTCTCCCTCTCTGGGCGGAGCGGGAGGGAGTGTCAGACTTTTTCTGACTAAAACCTGTCCATGTTCCTTCCTCGCCCTATATGTTTCGGGACCTACGGCTCCGGCAGGCGTTAGTGCTTAGCCTGGAGTTATATTTATATAAATGCCGCTCTGGGCCTGACTGCTTTACAAGCCACCAAGAAATATCTCAAATCCATGCTGGTTTCCCTACGATGTTTTCCTTCACCGAAGCAAGTGATAATTATACAATACGCACATAAATCCGAAATGGGATCAGATCTGATCAGAGGTGTGTGTCTTGGGTTCGAACTCAATACCTGTGACAGTTCAACAGTCACACTAATTGGATGCCGTTTAAGATTAGTGACGAGTACCTAACAGAGACGTATGGATCAAAACAACTTGATGTGCCGACCCCGAATAAATTGAGATAAGGACAGAAGATTAACAATGGTTTTATAGTAGATAAGGAAAAGTAAGTTATTTAAAATGAATGAATCAATCAACTCAGCCTTTCACAGTCAATTCTTGGACAAGGACCTCTTCCAAACTGCGTCACAACCCTGAGTGCTTTGCCTTTTGCATTTATACATTCTAAGGTCTTCGATCCACCAATCTCTCTCGTCTCGCCTGCTCCACTGGGTATCAGTCCTTCTTCCGGCCCACTGCCACTTAGTCTTTAGCTTGATAACCCTGCAAGCTATGTCGCTAAATCAGGGATTAAATTCTGCGGACTACACCTTGAACTGAAAATAGGCATTATAGAATGCGTGATCCAAGATAGTGCATGCCTCTTGCAGTTATACTTTATCAATAAAGTAGGTATAGTTATATTTATTTAAAAATCAAATCAAATCAAATAATCAAATAATTATTTATTTCGAACAACAAGGTCCATATGGGTTAGTAAAAAAAAAAAAATACTTAAGAACTATGTTAGCGATGAGAAATTAGGAGAAATAATTACATTCATTGATCAATCTACAAATAATAATAATAAATTAATTAACTAATAGGTAATTCCATCATTTCGTGTTGTTAATTTTTATCAGCACTCTTATGTGATTGCACAAAATAGGGCAGTCAAATTTGTCCGCAATGACCGCCAGAATGCCATTGCCGCTAGCACGAACTCTGCTCAATAATGAACCAACTTTTTTGCGCAATATCGCTGCGAATCCGTCCGTTCGAGCCTCCATGAACATGGCAGATGCGCTGCAGAAACGTGGTAACCGCAATAGCATTCTGAAGGCATTGTTGTATTGGACGCGCAAGGTGTTGAGGGCTTTAAGAGAATATGTTGTCCACAAGCTACTGCCATAGAAGTTTTGGCAATACGCCTTAAACAGGGTAATGTTAACTTCTTTTGAACACGACGCAAATCTTCTAAACAACATATTAGCCCTGACCGTCAACGCCCTGCGCTCCCTATCAATATCTGCGTCATCTTTAAGGTCGGCACTCACCAAGTGACCCAAATATTTAAATTGACTTACCCTGTTACGAGTAACACCATTCAACATCACAGGGGGAACAGAGTCGGGCCCAAGATTGCCTTTTGAAAACAACATAAATTCACTCTTGGTTACATTGTATCGTAAGCCATGGGTTAAGGCATAAGTTTCACACAACTGTAACAACTTCCTCAGTGCGCTGACAGATGGCGCCAACAGCACCATGTCGTCCGCATAACTCAAATTGTTGACAAAGACGCCGTCAATGGAGCAGCCGACTTGCGTGCTGGTGAGGCCACCTATCAACGCATCAATGTACAAGTTGTAACGATGTCGTTTCATTTACAGTCTCGTGGACGTAAAACCTCCACGACGACTAAAAAACCTCCATAGTGCTTACGTACTCAAAGAAAGAAATGTAACAGTCCTTTCAAAATTCGAATTTAAAATTGGCTTGTCGCATTGACTACACAGCCATTTTTATCATCAGTCCTACCAAAATTATGTAACGATATACATCTTCCTAAGTTTCTTCCTACTACCAGAGTATTGAGTGTTTGCTCTAACTAGCACAGCTGGTTTCTATTTAATGAAGTTCTAAAAAAAAAAACCCGACGCACGGGGTAAGTTTTTGATTATAAAATACTATCTTGTAACTGCGGCTCCTCGCCGCCTATTAAAAATTTCGTCATACTAGGACTGTTTTTTTAACCATGTATTTTTTATTTATTGTTTCAGTTTTTTATTTTTAATCATACGATTTCTACAATAATAAACCACCAAGTCACATAAGAAACGTTTATTATTTCATCATCTGCACCCATCACGTCACACTGGCTCTCCGGAAGAACTACCCCGGGATGAGGTTGTAGAAGCTTGGCGAGAAAGCGCTGACACGCCAGACGAGGCCGACACGCCAGCTACCAGAAGCGTTTTACACCATCTCCCGCTACATTCTACGTGACTGCGCCGAGGACACTGACCACCCTAATTGGATCAAAAAATGAAGATTAGGGATTATTATTAGTGTTTACATGGTGTATTTTAGTGTTAAGTGTTTACATGCCCACGGATACCGTGTCGAATTTAACGGATTTTACGGACATCTTAAGCTCGGTGAGTGCCATTATTGATAACTGTAATATAGATTTTGTTTACATGTTGGGAGATTTTAATGCGCACCCGACTGAACAATTTTATGACGAACTTACCGGCTATTGTAGTGAACAAAGATGGACATGTATTGATACAAAAATGTTAGGATTAAGTTCGAACACATACACATTCCTGAGTGAGGCCCATGGGTCCAGGAGGTGGCTCGATCACTGTGTAGTGACTGAGGCGGCTGTGGCTTCTGTCAGGAATGTGTATGTAGTTTATGATGTACTTTGGTCTGACCACCTGCCACTGGTTGTTGAATGTGATTTGAATGTGATACTTCCTAAGATATGTGCCAATATTGTATGTGTCAACAGGGTAGTGTGGGGGGAGAGAAGTCAAAACCAGATCCAAGCTTATCAGCGTAAATGTCATGAAAGATTAAGACTAATTGACTTCCCACACGAACTTGGTGAATGCTGTGATAGTGTATGTAACGATCTTAGTCATCGAACTGTTATTGATAAGCTATATGCCGACATCGTACACGCCTTAAGTGACGCTGCTGTAATGGGTCGAGGAAGCGGCAATAGGCGCTCGAAGCGGGTAATAGTAGGCTGGAACAAACATGTTGCCGGGGCTCACAGAGAGGCTAGGCAGAAATATTTGTTGTGGGCGTGGTATGGTAAGCCTACCGCTGGGTTACTTTATAACGACATGTACGAGGCTAGAAGAGTTTTCAAGTCAAGGTTAAAGTGGTGCCAAGACCATGAAGACCAAGTTAAAATGGATATTCTAGCCTCACACCACGCTAAAAATGATTTTCGTGGTTTCTGGAAGCACACAAATAAGTTAAAATCTAAACCAGGAATCCCTGTGAGCGTCGGTGGCATGAGTGAACCGGAAGACGTTGCCAATCTTTTTAAAGAGGCGTTCTTTGTTAAGTCGCCTTTAGGACCCTCGCGGTCGGTGCCCGATATTGCGCCCGGTATGGAGTTAGGGGTTAAATTTAAATCCCAGGAGATAAGTAATACTATTAGAAGTATGTCAAGAGGTAAGTCCCCGGGCCATGACGGGCTCAGTATCGAGCACCTCCGACATGCTGGCCCTCACTTAGCTAGGGTACTTGCAATGCTCTATAGTTTCTGCATGAGCCATAGTTACCTGCCTGGCGAGATGATGCGAACAGTGGTTGTGCCAATTGCTAAAAACAAAACTGGTGACCTCGCCGACAGTAGTAACTATAGGCCAATTTCACTAGCTACTGTAATTTCAAAGGTTTTTGACAGCATGCTTAATACTCAATTAAATAAAAGTGTAACTTTGCACGATAACCAGTTCGGATTCAGAGCTGGGTTGTCAACCGAGAGTGCAGTCTTGTGTCTTAAGCATGCTGTCACTTACTACACGCAGCGTGAGACGCCGATTTACGCCTGCTTCCTGGACCTGTCTAAAGCTTTTGATCTGGTTTCCTATGATTTGTTATGGAGTAAATTAGAGCGGGCTGATTTGCCACTGGAACTCATTAACATTTTAAAGTTTTGGTATGGAAACCAGATCAACACTGTGCGATGGGCTGGGGCGTCTTCTCGTCCGTACGGGTTGGAGTGTGGGGTGAGGCAGGGGGGGTTGAGCTCACCAACGCTTTTCAACCTTTATGTGAACGGACTGATTGCCGAGCTCAGCAGTACCAGGGTTGGATGCTACGTGGACGGTATCTGTGTCAATAATATCAGTTACGCTGACGACATGGTGCTGCTGAGTGCGTCAGTCTGTGGCTTGAGGAAATTGGTTGCCCAGTGTGAGGCGTATGCCAAAGTACATGGTTTGGCGTATAATTCCAAAAAGTCTGTGGTCATGGTCTTCAAGGCTGGGGGTAAAAACCCTGACAATGTGCCTCCAGTACTTTTGTATGGCACACCTTTACAGAGAGCACAGATTTTTAAATACCTTGGTCATATATTGACCCCTGACCTTAAAGACGATGATGACGTTGAACGTGAGCGGAGGGCATTGTCGGTTAGAGCGAACATGTTGGCTCGCAGGTTTGCACGATGCTCACTTCCAGTCAAGATCACGCTCTTTCGAGCGTACTGTACTTCTTTTTACACGTGCAGCCTGTGGGCTAGGTGTACGCAAAGATCGTACAGTGCTCTCCGCGTTCAGTATAATAATGCGTTTAGGATGCTGGTGGGGCTGCCCCGCTTCTGTAGTGCGTCGGGGATGTTTGCTGATGCGCACGTGGATTGTTTTTACGCAACAATGCGTAAAAGGTGTGCCTCCCTGGTGCGCAGGGTGTGGGGCAGCACCAACAGTATCTTAAGCATGATTGCCAGTCGCCTGGACTGTGTTTATGTGGGTCGCTGCTGTGCAATTACTCATGGGTTGTCGCAGCAGTGATCCACCTTTATTATTATTATTATTTTTCTTTTTGGTGTCCTATTTGTTTTTATCAGTGCTTACTAACATAGTCGTAAGTTTTACTAACAGCTTTTGAGTCGTGGATACTCGAATAAAGAAAATTCTATTCTATTCTATTCTATTATTAATATTTACAGCGCGTATATAACAACGACGTAATAGTGATTACTTTATATTTGTACCGATACTATTAATATGATATGTGATTATTAAATCAATTAATTTTACCTCGAATTGCCTGAAACACAGGATTACCTAGAAAAAAAAAATCCTTAAAGATTTTTTTTTTTTTTTGCGCCGGCCACCCCGGTATTGTAACGATGTCGTTTCATTTACAGTCTCGTGGACGTAAAACCTCCACGACGACTAAAAAACCTCCATAGTGCTTACGTACTCAAAGAAAGAAATGTAACAGTCCTTTCAAAATTCGAATTTAAAATTGGCTTGTCGCATTGACTGCACAGCCATTTTTATCATCAGTCCTACCAAAATTATGTAACGATATACATCTTCCTAAGTTTCTTCCTACTACCAGAGTATTGAGTGTTTGCTCTAACTAGCACAGCTGGTTTCTATTTAATGAAGTTCTAACAAAAAACCCGACGCACGGGGTAAGTTTTTGATTATAAAATACTATCTTGTAACTGCGGCTCCTCGCCGCCTATTAAAAATTTCGTCATACTAGGACTGTTTTTTTAACCATGTATTTTTTATTTATTGTTTCAGTTTTTTATTTTTAATCATACGATTTCTACAATAATAAACCACCAAGTCACATAAGAAACGTTTATTATTTCATCATCTGCACCCATCACGTCACAAAGTTAAAAAGTTTAGGAGAGGTTATTCCCCCCTGCCTCACTCCACATCCCAAACCATATGCATCCGAAAATTCCCCTGCCCACTTAACATAGTTTATCTGATTGTCATACCAATACTCAAAAACAGAACACAGCTCTTTTGGCAAACTAGTTTCCTTATAATAAGCTTCTTCTAAAGCACATCATAAGCCACCATGTCGAAAGCCCTCGAGAGATCCAGGAAACACGCGTACACTGGAGTCTGTCTATCGACATATTACCTTACGGTGTGCTTTAGAGTTAAAATGGCACTCTCTGTAGAAAGACCTTTTTTAAAACCAAATTGTCCGTCATGCAGATTTAGGTGCTTGCTTAGGTAGTTGTCCATCAAACGGTCGAGAACCTTTGCAATAACTGTGGCCAGCGATATCGGTCGCGGTATCGGTATTTAAGGTCAGCGTGTATTCATTCTTATTAATAAAAGATATAAAAAGTTGCTGTTAACGCAGGAAATCATTATGAACTACCAAAAAGAAAGGAAGAGATAATTTGCATAACAAATTAAACAAAGGCTGAGGGCCTTCAGGAAAAGCAACAATAACAAAAGAAAAAAAGTACAAGAAACAACATTACCTTCTACTTTGAGAAAACGAATATTGCCATAAAATAATTAATAATAAAAATGTACGAATCTGACCTGAATCACAGAATAGATAATAGTACTACTAGCGATAGCATACAGAAGTTGCACTCCTTTGATCTTGAAGAAAGCCGACATTTTAAATACTTACACTGGGCGCGATCGATCTAAATTGTGCCTTGACGCCACGCGTTAGCGTATGTTATTCGGCGTCTCGCTGCTCACTGGTCAATTGGTAGGGTTGACACAAGTACTAAAAATAACATACTACCATATTTTTGGATTTTAATATATTATTGTATTATTTTATTTTAATAGTATACATTAATTTAGTGTCTCATATATTTCTAGCCTTCTCAATTTTTTTTTCTACATTTATTAAATGTGGAAAATATGGAAGGACCCATTCCTTTCCGAGAGGCCTTTGCCCAGGAGTGGGGCAGATCAGGCTAAAAAAAATGTAAGTATATAAACATCCATACACGCAACAGTTTACCCGGCTTGTCGGCTTGTAAAATGAGCAAGCATTAAACATTTAAAATATTTTTTCCTCCAAGTACTAACAAATTAGATGTTGAAAATCAAACTTGTTACTTAAAATCTTCAAGTCATTATTAATCAGGAATGACTCAATCTAGACCACAATAAATTGCGAATATTAGTAAAAATTACGCGACATAAGTATCTAAAACTACACAACTGGTAGTGTCGTGGAGATGGATCTTGCAATAGCATTCTCCACCGCTAAAGTACTCGTAGTTGTGCCATCCAGTTGGTTGGTGGTGATTTGAAAGCGCGCGGTAACCATACCAAAGCTGCTTTGAAGAGATCTCGCGCACTATGTGTAGTATGGCCGCCAAAACTCAGATTGTGGCTGTGGCCACAACCTGACTTTTGGCTGCAAAGGCTTCGACCTGGAAGAAAGTTTGGTCACGGGTCCGGACGTCCGACCAGTTTTTGTTCGAGATAGCGGCTGGTAATGCGGCAAGTCGTGACCAAGGTGGTAGCATCTGTAAGATCCCTACAAAGAGCTGCCACTGACAAAATTCTAGCCATGACGACACTGACAGAGCCATTGCCAGTGTAATTGTTTCTAATTTACACTTTATGAGTTTTCATTATTTGATACTTTACGTGTTCCAAGAGGTTGCCATACAACAGTCTCTTGGGGCCCTAATTGAGAAAGAGTTTTTAAAGGTATTTTTTTGTTTATTGTTGAGTAAGTTATTATAGGCTATTTTAATTTATATTGTATGTATAAATTGCCCTGAAATAAGTTTTCATTTCGATACAATAAAAACTACGTCATAACAATAAAATTAATTAATGAAAATACGAAAAACCCGACTGCGTAAAAACTAATTTTAAAAATACGTGAAACAATTATCTTAAGTAAATAAAAACTAAAAACAAAGAAACAAGCCCAGTAGTTTAGAATTCTGTAACAAATCATAAATTCTAATGCAGAACAGAACGACTCACAGTCGGGGCCCCTTGGGAAGATTTGATTGGTAAAATTTGAATGGTACTGGGCTTGTTTCTTTCTTTTTAGTTTTTATTTACCGTATTTTTTTAAATTAGTTTTTACGCAGTCGGGTTTTTTGTTTTTCTTGAAATTTTTTATTTTATTTTATACTTTTAGTTACGAATAAAAACTTAAATCAACAAGTAAGAAAATTAGCGAGAATGATTGTTTTGTTAAACAACTTTAAATCGTTATATATCATAACCTACTAAGTAAAATGAAAAATGATAAAAGAAACCTAAAGATGATTTTAAAATACCTATTCAACGACACCCCACTTGACATAGTTCATCTACTTTTTTTTCATTTTGACAATATGGCGCCTGGTTGTCGCTGTAGTGAATTTTATTTACTGTCATGTCTTTAGTGACACTCGCAAGGTTAAGACGAATCGATTGACGTAAGAATTATCAAAATCGGCCTACGAATTTGGTTTCTATAACGCCACATAGAAACAAACATACATACATAGGACTGATAAACACATGACCCTCCTTTGCGTCGCGCAGTCGGGTAAAAAGAGCTCGTGATTCTCTCAAATTGACAATGGAAATGAAATGGATTGCCCCCAACGAATTTGATGTGCTAAAAGAATCATGTACTTACTCATTTTCCTGTTACGAAGCGGAAAGGCAAGGGGCGGAACGGAAATAAAACAACCAAAAAAATATAAAGTCGATAAGCTGGAAAAATACGAATATCTAAGTCATTTACTTTTGTTATGTTTTGTTCCGCATCTCAAATAAAGGCCAATTATAATGTTATGATATTATGGATTAATGGATTTACTTTACGCTTTCACTGCCAAGAAAGTCATGCGTATCAGTCATGTAGGTATTTCTGTGTTGATTTGTGTGTATAAAACAAATGGTCTTGAAGGCCAAAGGTCTGTAAGATAATAGTACATTGTTATCCAAGGGGTGAAAGTAACTTATTTAGTCCCGAGACGGGGTTTGGCGCCCAAGCGTAGCGCGGGCGCTAATAGCTCGAGGGACTAAATAAGTCTTTAACCCGAGGTAAACACTGTGCTTTTCATTACGAATACAACGTAAATAAAAACAAAAACACGAAACCACTCGAAAAAAATGAAGATCGGATTGCCGCTTTCCTGCCTATTTTGTTTTTTTTAGGTAGATTTCCTTTTTTTGAAAAAAAAAAATCTACCTATTGGTCTCTCACCTACGGGGATATTTAAGAATACGTATGTATATGGGTGACAAGCAAAATTTAGCCACACTCTACAGGTCGCAATTATGAACCGATTGCTTTCAAACTTGGCCAAAAAATCGAAACGGTCAAAACTTAGGCTAAGTTCGTGAATGGGCGGAATTCGTCCATGGGGGGCGGCGGGGGGGCGGTTTTTCTAAAATCAGTTTTTTGGCCATAACTTTTTTCCTATGGAAAATTTTTGAACCGTTTCTCATTTTTATCATTCTGAGTACAAATACGGACATCTTTAAATTAAAACTTTTTTGATGCAACCCCTAAATTGGGGAGGGGGTTGAAAATTCCAAATTTTTTGCGAAAAAAAATCATATCTCCGAAACAGTAAACATTTTGAACGTCGCAAATATTTTTTTTTGAAAGCAAATTGTTTACTTTACAATTGTTACCTTCAAAGCTTAGCGATAAAACTTATAGTTTTCGAAATAAAAAATTATAGCTAAACATTTGAGGGCGTTTCCGTGCTAAACTCTTATGAGAGAATTTAAAAAGGGTAAACTTTCCATTACAGGACAACGATTTTGAAATCATATTTTTTTTTGTAGATTGTACACATAAGTACAACTCTTTATACAAATTTTCAATAGTCGGACGCTCCAGCACCTTCTTCGAAATCTACCTCCTCCTGCGGCTTGCCGGAGGGATTTTTTTCTGTGGCCGGCTATTCAGCCTTTATTTTCACTATAGTCACTGAAAAAATAGTAAATATTTTGCCCTAATTTTTGTTATTTTAAAGAAATATTTGTCACTAAATTATAACTAAGTTATTAAATAATTATATTCTTTAATTAATACTGAATTTTATGTTATTTCAATTTTACATCGCGCTGTAATTTACAGGCTGTATAGAAGTCGGAACATGGTTCCAAAGAAATGTGAAAATAGAACTAGTTTTTTTTTTAATAATGTGACAGCTGTCAGTTGAAAGTGATTCTCCCTAGGGCTGAAAAGTATTACTTTCAGCCCGTTCCTCAGGCAACTTCAGACCTACTTTCCGAGTATGAGTAATGAAAAGTATATTTTGTATCAGTGACAAACATGATGGAAAAGTCAAAAAAACAGCCAAGTGCGAGTCGGACTGGCATCCAAAAAGTTCCGTTGCACCAAACAATTTAATAACGATATTTTTAGAAAGAAGAAAGAAAGAAAAAGCATTTATTAGCCCGTACAGGACAAAACACATAAAAATTAACATTATTTACAACTATTGAAAACTAAACATAGATAAAAATTAAAAATAAAAAGAAACGAAAGGTCCTGAACGAGGCCAAAAGGCCCTTATCTCAGCATGGTGCTGTAACATTAAAAAACGTCACAGCGCTGGTATTCTGATATGGGACCAAAGTGAAAGTGATGCCACGGTCAGATACGGATTAGATTTAACGCTCGTTCAAAGAAAAACTAAATTAGTTTTTCGTAGTACTTAAATAATAAAAACAAAGTTACTGCTACAGTTTCACAAAAAGGCCCATGTCTCAAAAGTTAAAATAATATCAACTCTTATTCATACCAATTGGACGTTTGGACGGCAGCCTCTATTTTTGTAACTTCGTGATTTCACATCACATTTATCTAGCGATTCATAGTAGAATAGGTTCTGCCAGCGGCTTCGCCCGCGTGAAGTTTGATTTTGGTCCCATGGGATCTTACTACTGGGATAAATAAATAAATAAATATCGCTTGACATTAACACACAGCGCCATCTAGTGCCACGCTAAGCAAAGCTTGTGTCGTGGACACCAGATAGTTGATATACTACTTATTTACTTTTTTGTTTGTAAATATATACTTATTATACATATAAACATCCATGACTCGGAAACAAATGTCCATGCTCATCACACAACCATTTGCTCCTACCGGGAGCAAATGGTTGTGTGATGTGTGTGTGATTCGAACCCAGGACTCTAAGAACGTAAGGTAGCCTCACTACCGCTACGACATTCGGGTCGTCCATTAAAAGTATCCTATCTTTTAATCCAGGTTATTTAAAGCTATCTGTGTGAAAAAAAACATGCAAATCCGTTCAGGTGGTTTTGCGTGATAGACAAACAAACACCCACACATACATACATACTCACAAACTTTCGCATTCGGACAGCACGAATTTATATGTACTTATTCCATTTTTGCTATTTGACAAGGGCACCCTAAAAATGCCCAAACCCAAAAGTATTGTGTCAATCATGTTGGAATTCGAGTCCGAAACAATTTGAAGGCCACTTTTTTAGGCCCTCTCTGGAAGTCCCAGTTGTATTGAAGCAATAAAATGTTATGAATAGCAAAAATATAGTTATGGATAACAATCTATTTGTTAAAATTATCCCACGGTTTTCTAGTCAATTAATTACTCTTGTAATGAATATAAAATTCATTGAGATTCAACATCTCGCTAAAATATGAATTCGTTATAGTATGTATCTAGATTCTGATGTCTAAGTGACAATAACTATGATCATACGTTGGAATCTTTTTGTTCAAAATATCTTTTATATCATTTCTTATTTGACATTCTATTTTTAGTCTTTTCAGGCGTATTTTATCAACGATAAAATTAGAAAGGCTGAGCAACAAAGTTAGAAAGTTCTTTGATATCTCAAAAAACTATTGACATACTTCAATGTCAAAGTACTCGTAGCTTAGACAGACGCGAATTCGGACAGCCAGATATATGGTAGATTAATTAGAAGAGTTTTCCAGAGTCCTTCCCAATTGTTTTTTTAGGCCAATGAATCTGCATTGCCATCCAACCCGGCAATGCCGCCAGCCTTCTGGGCACTGTGGACAAATTTTTCGACAACCTGTAACCCTATTTTTTTATTTATATTATAGAAATAATTACTAAATAAACTTTTTGTACAATATAGTTATAGGTATTTTCAAATGAGATAAGTCTCCGTAATAGCTATTAGAAGAGTTCGTTTTTTTAATTTGATTACGGAACCCCAAAAAAGTAATGTACCTTGCTTCAAAACAAGTGTCAATTACCATGTCATACCTAAGAGACACCTATCGTTTCCTTAGAAATGAATACACGTCAGAAAAGATTACAAGAACTATTCAGAGAATAAATATAAAAAGAATATTATAGGTGTCGTTCGCTTCAGATGGCGACAAGAACATTATTGTCAAAGGAAAAAATGTTAGAAGCGAATAATCAATCAGGTTTTCTTTCCACGAATATATATATTGTCATCAAGTTTGACTAAATGAACTTGTTTTATTTATTTATTTATTTCACTATTTATTTACAGTCGCCAGCACACCAAATTGTCAAATTTCTCCAAATGATTTATGTGTGTGCTTTAGTAACTGACGTCAAACAAATGTTTTTCTTTCTTTCTTTCTTATTTAAAAAACCCGGCCAAGTGCGTTCGGGCCACGCGCAGTGTAGTGTTCCGTAGTAGCTCACAGTCAGTTATCACAATATGAAATTATGATAATTTATTATATTTATTCTTAAACTTATGATAATTTATTAATATTATTAATATTGAAATACTACGGCAGCGGTCGAGGTTATGGCGTGGCAAGGAATGCAAAGAATCCCCGGATGGGATCCAGCTGCCTATACCAACGACTGGACCTGGCAACTTACAACACGCGCACACTCCGGACCGATGAGAAGATAGCGGAACTCGAAGAGGAATTGAGCAGGCTGCGATGGAGTATTGTGGGATAATCTGAAGTCCGAAGAGAGGGGGAGGACAAGATAATCCTAAAATCCGGCAACCTGCTTTATTTCCGAGAGGGTGACCGCCAGTCCCAGGGTGGTGTTGGGTTTATCGTCCACAAGTCCCTTGTGAACAACGTGGTGAAGATCGAGAGTGTGTCGACCAGGGTGGCCGTACCTTATACTCAGAATATCCTCAAGATATTCGCTGAAGGTCTTACAGGTCTACGCCCCGACCTCGGCACACCCCGACGATGAAGTGGAGACCATGTATGAGGATATCTCTAAAGCCATGCATGGTTTCAAAACTCACTTCACCGTTGTCATGGGGGACTTCAACGCGAAACTGGGCAAACGAGACGGGGATGAGCTGCAGGTGGGGCAATTTGGAGTTGGACGTCGGAACCACCGGGGCCACCAACTGGCTAGTTTTATGGAGAAGGAGGGCCTCTATATGATGAACTCCTTCTTCAAAAAGCGTGAGCACAGAAAGTGGACCTGGCAGATCCCAGATGGTGCAACAAAAAACGAGATTGACTTCATCATGTCAACCAAGAAGCAAATGTTCAATGATGTCTCTGTGATCAATTCGGTGAAAACCGGGAGCGATCACCGCATGGTAAGAGGCACATTGAACATCAATATTAAGCCAGAATGGTCTCGACTGATGAAGTCTACGCTCCGTCCAGCACAGATCCAAATCCAAAACCCCGAGAGCTTTCAGCTCGAACTCCAGAAGTCTAAGTTCTTCAAGACACGTCGTACAGATCAGAAAAATAGGTTCTCCGATCGAGAGCTTCTATGGACAGTTGTACACGTCAACCAGCAAACCTATTGTCGACCTAGCAAACGACCCAAGAGGTAGACTAACCCGACACTATACCGAAGACATTCCGGACGTCAGCCTGTACGAGATTAGGATGGCTCTGAAACAGCTCAAAAACAACAAGGCACCGGGTGATGACGGAATTACGGCCGAACTCCTGAAGGCGGGTGGAAAACCGGTACTTAAGGCCCTTCAGAAGCTGTTTAATTCCGTCATACTCGAGGGGAAAACGCCACAGGCATGGTGCAGGGGTGTGGTGGTGCTCTTCTTCAAGAAGGGTGACAATGCACGGTTGAAGAATTACAGGCCCATCTCACTTCTAAGCCATGTCTACAATTTGTTTTCAAGAGTCATCACGAATCGTCTCGCGCGCAGATTTGACGATTTCCAGCCACCCGAACAAGCCTGTTTCTGAAAAGGCTTTAGCACCGTGGACCACATACATACGCTTCGGCAGGTTATATGAAGACCGAAGAGTACAACTTGCCTCTCTGTTTAGCGTTTGCGGATTACGAGAAAGCCTTTGATTCGATCGAGACCAACACGCGCACAGTCTCTCCAACGCAACGGTGCCAAATTTACTATCGGTACATCGAGGTGTTGAAGTGTTTATACAAAAATGCCACCATGTTAGTCGGACTTCAGGACCAAGCCTTGGAACCTATCCTTCTGCAGTGAGGTGTAAGACAGGGAGACGTCATATCTCCGAAACTGTTCACCGCTGCACTGGAGGATGTCGTCAAGGTTCTGGACTGGAGAGGGCTAGGCATCAACGTCAATGGCGAGTACATCACTCACCTTTAGTTTGCCGACGATATAGTGGTCATGGCTGAGACCATGGAGGACCTCAGTACAATGCTCGATGACCTCAGTAGAGCTTTCGAAAGAGTGGGTCTAATAATGAACATGGAGAAGACGAAGGTCATGTTGAATGCCCATGTCACACCCATTCCTATCAAGATCGGAGACTCGACACTCAAAATTGTAAACGATTATATATACCTAGGACAAACGGTCCAGTTAGGTAGGTCTAACTTCGAGAAAGAGCTGAGGTCAATCGTCGAATCCGACTCGGCTGGGCAGCGTTCGGGAAGCAGCGCGGTATCTTCTCCTCCAACTTACCGCAGTGTCTCAAGACGAAAGTCTACTACCAGTGTGTGTTGCCAGTGATTACATACGGGACCGAGACGTGGTCGCTCACAATGGGCCTTATCAAAAGGCTTAAAGTCACCCAAAGGGCAATAGAGAGGGCTATGCTCGGAGTTTCCTTGCGTGGTTGAATCAGAAATGAAGACATCCGCAAGAGAACCGAGGTCACCGACGTAGCCCGAAGAATTGCCAAACTTAAGTGGCAGTGGGCAGGTCACATTGCTCTCAGAACGGATGGCCGATGGGGCCGAAAAGTTCTGTAGTGGCCACCGCGAACCGGGAGACGATGCGTTGGAAGAGCTCCCACTAGGTGGACCGATGACCTGGTGAAGGTTGCGGGAATCCGTTGGATGCGAGTCGCAAGGGACCGGTCAATATGGCGACACTTGGGGGAGTCCTATGTCCAGCAGTGAACGTCTTTCGGCTGAAATGATGAACCGTTATCATCATCATCGTTTCATCTTAGGCCGAAAAAAATAAAAAAATTCAATTAAAAAATTTGGAAAAATTCATGATGATTTTTTCCAGACTATTGAAAAATTCACGTTGATAGTGTATTTCATAAACTTAAAAGGATTTATTCCTAGGACTTTGTATTCAGTTTAAAATTTTCCTACATCCAAAGTTCAACGACTCTTACTGCTAAACTAATGAAGTTATTTTAACCGCTATCATTTTCCTTTAAATTTTATGGAAAGCACTATCATCATGCATTTTTCCAGATTTCTCATGCCAGCTGTTGAGCTTTTAGAGGTAAGTTGTAGGGGAGCCCCCAAAAAAATATTTTCCAAAAATGTTATGTTACCATTTGGTCGGCGTAATTAGAAAAAAAGAAAGAAAGAAAAAGCATTTATTAGCCCGACAGGACAAAACATAAAAAAAAAATGTTTAAATTATGATTATACTTACCACTATTAAAGAGTGAAGAGAGTAAACATAGTGAAAAAAAAACACACTACAAAAACACACACTCTCTCAATTCATAAACACACTCCTACAAAATTACAGCTTTCAAGTGCAAGGTCTTTTAGCAAAACCTCGGACGGGCGGACAGACGGACATGACGAAACTATAACCCTAATCAGGACTACGGAACCCTAAAAATAAAATATCCGTGATGAAATCTCCGTGTACCGCGGTGGGTTTTTTTAGCCTTTACGTATTACGAGTATACTCCTTTTGTCTCGTCCGCGTTAATACATCAAGTCACGCAAAGGTTTTTTTAATCACAAATACCACGATAAAAAAAAATGAAGTACCACAAATTGTAAATTTTATGAAAATACACGTTTGGTATAATAAAACATTAAAATACCCATACAACGCAAAAAAAAATAAATGATTTGATTTAAAAAACAGACTATTTCTAACTTGAATTTGGCCCGTGAGTGGCCTTGACCGAGAGAAAAGGCATTAAATTAAATATTAATCACGAAGAAACACTTGAATGAGTGAAAAGGGTGCAAGAAAAGTGACAGATGGTGTAGTGGTCTCGCACGTGACCAGAACTGCTGACATCAAGCCCCTTGGGGGCTCCTTGATTAGAACCCGACCCCTAAAAATTGCTCGATATTTTCAGAATCATGATAATATAACAACGTAGGCGGAACATGTGTATTTGATAAGATGTTCTAATATTAGCGGACTAAAAGACGAGTAAGATTTGACTTACTCGTCCTTCAGACCGCCATTTTTATTTTTTATTATTATTAGAACGTAACATCACTCCTGTTATACCCGAAGGCAAATGGAAAAACCCAATAACACTTTGCTCGACTTGGAGGTCGAACCCAGGACTTCATGCTCAGTAGTTGCGCTTGCGATCAATCAATGAGGCAGTCAGTCTTATTACTATTGTATGCAAAAGTTTGCTAGGAGGGATGTTAGGTCCCCTTTCACTCAAAAACTACTGAACGGCTTAGTTGAAAGGAGAAGTTCCAAACTCCATAGAAACTTGGACCTGGCTTTACATGGCTAGAATTTTGCCATTAATTAGAGCATTTGGGAAGGTTTCAAGAGCCCAATTTTCACGTCTCCCAGCAATGGCTAAATTAGACAATGTTTACATTTTAGGTTATTTTACAATTTCAGATTGTGATGTAGTTTCTAATTAGCTTTTAAGAGTTACTTAGAGTTTGTATCCTTATTAGAGACATTACAAAACTGATTTATGTTAATTTAAAAGAAAAAAGTGAGTTAGAAAATCCATCTTATACAATTACGTTATTTGAAAATGACATTTTTCAAAGCGTCACGGTAGCCCGCGAAATTCAATTCAATTTGTAGACCAGTACTAGGTTGCATGTTGATAAAAATACCGTTCGCGACTGCAAGACGCATACGTCTTGCAGTCGCGAACGGTATTTGGGGTTGTATTGATGATTTTAGTAATTATAATTCTGTAACTACATATAGTTACAGAAATATAATTACTAAAATCATCAATACAACCCTCCAAGTTCACAAAGGTCGAGAAACGAATTTTTCAAGGTCAATGTCTTTAATATCAAAATAGCCTAATGCTATCGGACTATAGGGCAGACGACAAAAAAATCTAATTAGTCCGTCAGATAGATTTCCAAAAAATATTGGATACATATTTTTTATTTTTTCACGGAAACAAAAATTGAAGACAATACAGTGCGTCGAAAACTAACGTGACGTCACATTTCTATACATTTTTTACTAGAAAGTGACTAATATAAAACGTATCAAAGATCATGGGTATCCATGACCTTTGGTACGTTTTATATTAGTATCTTTTATTACTTTTGAGAAAACAAAAAACATGTATCTAATATTTTTCGATAATCTAACCGACAGGGCCTAAACAGACTCATATTTTTTATGTCAGTCATCATCCTTATTTGTCAGATGGTACGGATAGTCAGCACCTGAAAGACTGGTAATCTACCCATGTTAGTATCGATCGCCCAGACCCAGTAATTGGATTACAGAGTTCAGATACGCGGGAATCTCCATGTAAAGTACTGGTATACAGGCTACTTCCATTTGGACAGGGAATCAACCCCAACCTAATTATTTGGGGTTAGATTTGGCAGATGATGAGGATGTACTCAATATCTGTAGTGAAGCATTCCGTTATTCACTAGATGAATGAAAAACAGAACAAGTAAATAACACAAACTTTATTATAAAATAAATACAATATTTAATTTTCCAGTAAACATTATTCCTAAAACAATTTGAGCTCAAACGCTAGAGCTGCCAGAGAAAGGTTTGATGTTAAAACTACAGAGAATTATTTCCAAACTTGGCGAAAGAGCTCGATAAAAGCACATTCTTTTTTCAATTAAGTTATTTTTTTTTTCATTCCAGAGATCTGATTGGTTTGATGGTCAGCTAACAAAGAGATTTGAAATACTGTGACGAGATTGTCAGCAGAAGCTCTTCTTTAAACAATAACAGTGGCTCTGCTCGATCTTTAAGTTAAACCGCGACTACCTAGGTTGGTTCGTGGATAGGTTATAGGACCCATAACATATCGAGTTTCATCCGTGCCTCAGAAAGCACGTTAAACCGTTCGTTGAGTCCCTTTGTAGATCTAAGTAGTCTAGGTGGTGGTCCAAAAATCTGACGACCAGTCTGATCAAAGGGGGACGTATTGTCTAGAGTATTGACTGGGTTTAGTAGGTCAGATAGGCAGTCGCTCCATGTAAAATACTGGTATTCACATGCATCAAGTTAGACTGGAAGCTGTCCCCAACATAGTTAGGGTTAGAAAAGGTCAAAGAAATGATGATGTGGTCAAAAGAAACAGTAACACCATAAAGTTGATGACATTAAGAGGCCTGCGAAGCATGCGAGTTTCATACAAACGTAATACCAAAATAATTTGTAAATTAAACATATTCTCACGGTAGAGTGTATTTATTTTGATTGGATTACATAATATCTAGGTTCCCAAATAAATATTTTGAATGGAAATTGATTTAAACAAGAGTTTTGAGAGAAATAAGTTTTCTATAGAAATTTTAAATTCCTCATATCTCGTCTAAATAGCATTGTCCTTTCAAAATATTTATTTGGGAACCTAGATATTATGTAATCCAATCGAAATAAATACACACTTCCTTAAGAAAATGTTTGGTTTACGAATAATTTTGGTATTACGTTTGTATGAACGACGCACGCTCCGCCGGCCCCTTAATAATTGCCAAGATTGACCCGTTCCAGTTGTATTGGACAGCACCCAGTTGGCTCCTGCAAGTAGATTCCGGTTTTGTTTACGTAGTCCCATCGTTCGTAAGTACATATATTAAAATATCTTTGTTAGAGGAACCGTTGTATCGTGTCAGCCTGTCAACCATTGAATTTAAGGTGCGTATTTCTTTATGTACTTCTTCAAACTCTCCGTATGCTTGCCCTCGGGATCGACCTTCTTCGCCAGTACCTCGTATTCTTCAGGAAGCTGCTCCTGTAGTGCTTTGATACATTTAGCTACGAGAACCTTTTGTTTCTCTGTACATTTTCCGCAAGATGTTTTGGTGGCTTCGGGGATCCAGGCTGTGAAATAAAAGTGCGTTTAGATTAGGGTTTAACGTCGTTCAAATTGAATTAAATACAGTTTTAAACATAACAATGCATCATGTTTTCCCGAGATTTATTCAAAAAAGTACATATTTCACTTAGTTCTTGGAACCTCGTGAGCCTATTGCTATCAACTGAGCGCAAATGTAGACTCTGTAATGCTACTGAGAATTAGAAAAACTCACTGTAACCCTAAATCTTTGACCGAAGTCGGATTCGAGCCCAGGATCAAGCGCTTACAATCTTCAGAACTATGAAGTTGAAATAATGTTTCAGTCTGATTGGAACGGACAACGAATCTAATACAGTCATAAACGTCCGTACATCACTATCTCAGGTCCAATTAAAAAACAGCGTCGTGCACAAAGCGTACCTATTTGGCGCAGCCGTGAGACACATAAAAAACTTCTATTTTTTTTTTGGGATATTTCTAAAATTTTGCACTTGTAGCACGTCATGTGTCAAATAAATCAATTTTCTTTCTTTCGAGATGGAAACGGCACGGACGATGATAAAACAAATCCCACCAAAAACATTCTATAAAAAACTAGCCAAGTCTCGATGGAGCTGCTTGTTTATCTCTAAAAAGTAATGAAATCTAGACAAAGTCGTGCCAAGGCTAAGGTTCCTTACTGCAATTTCTTTATTATTTATAGTTAATGTTGTGTGACTTGGCCGTTGAACATTAATTTAGTTTTCGCGTAATGTTATATCTATTGTAACTACAAAATTGACTTGTAGGTACCCACTAACGTATAAAGAATGTTCAACGGCCAAGTCACACAACATTAACTATAAATAATAAAGAAATTGCAGTAAGGAACCTTAGCCTTGGCACGACTTTGTCTAGATTTCATTACTTTTTAGAGATAAACAAGCAGCTCCATCGAGACTTGGCTAGTTTTTTACAGAATGTTTTTGGTGGGATTTCACTTCTGTTTGTAGAAACGTGGGGCATATTGATTTATTTTATTAGATTTTCTTATTTGACACAGTTTTTTTTCTTTTTAGGAGTAGTTTTTTTATTATTACAAATCTTTCTTTTCTTTTTTTCCGGTTCAGATTATTGTATACAGTAGCAACAGTTTTTCGTATGGCCCATTCGCGTTCATTATTTATTCTTTTAGACGGTTTAATTTCTGAAAGATCGGCGCGGTATTTACGCCTGAGCCGGTTGTATTCGGTGATCGCTGAAGCTTGAGCTTTTATACTCTTGAAGTCAACATTTATGAGGTGCACCACATGAAGATATTGGTTACTCGTGAAAGCACCACGTAGGCTTAGCCACAAGAGAATATGGAGGTGCCAATGTCCATGAGGGCATTTTTTAGACTTAGACCTTGGCTCTTGTGAATTGTTAGGGCATACGCCACACAGCTTGGGAATTTTTCTCTGTACACGTATGCCCGGGGTATGATCTCAAATTTTGACTTAATAGGCAATAATTCGTGAATCAAATTATTAGCGAATTTTCGAAGTACTATTTCTTCATAAAATTCCTAACCTATTCAAATCTTCGAATTGTTATAATAACAACCTGCTAACCTTAGCAAACCTCACGAAATAATAAGCGAAATCAACGAAATGCAAATAATCCCTCCTAATCCCTAGTAAACGTTTTCAAGCGCAGTAGGAGAATGTCGTAAACGACTGTAACGCGGCCGGTTGCCACTTCGCCATATAAGGTTATCGGAAAAACAAACGTAAGCGCGTTTTAAAATACAGTCAGCGCTATCTAGCGACGTTTGCGGGTATCACCGAGTCCAATGCATTATATTTTGACAAAATTTTGAGCGAATTTAAAAGTCCAATGCATTATATTTTGACAAAATTTTGAGCGAATTTAATCATCATCATCATCATCAGCCTATTAATATTCCCACTGCTGGGACACAGGCCTCCTCTCTATGCGAAATTAATATTTTAGTGTAATTTGTTTATTTAATTTGTGTAATGTTCGAGTAGAATAAAGTTAATCGTTCGACTATTTCTTCTTGTAAACTTGTAAGTATAAGTATAAAAGCCAGTCTAGTCTTATCCAGAGTTTTCCTTCAATTTTATATATATGTGTATTAAAAGCAGAAGGGGAGGCATTCGCCCAGCAGTGGGACGCTATAGGCTAGATTAAATTAGAAGATGTGTCCCACTACGCTGGATTTTTGCAATGACAGTCGATTTTTTTTATGTACAAATAGTAGAAGGGGGCATTACCATACCTTTTTTTTTTTTTTTTTTTTTTAGGATGGGAAATCATCAAATGACTTCTCCCACTCTGGGCGGAGCAGGAGGGAGTGTCAGACTCTTACTGACTAAAACCCATCCATGTTCCTTCCTCGCCCTTTACGTTCCGGGGCCGCGGTATCTCTTTCGAACAGTCCCGCAACCCCGGCAGGCTTCGGCCCTTGCGGGCCCCTCTCTTCTGCTGACATCTCTTTGAGGCGCGCGTGGAACACGAACGCGCCGTCGACACGGCCTGTCGTCACTAGACGGACGGACGGCTAGCTAGCCCATAGCTAACCGTCCACAGGCCCGCATCTACGGTGGCCGGTAGCCACCACGTGGCCCCCGACGCCCGGTGCGTCTCCCGCGGCGGCCGGGAAGAGAGGCTCTCTCCCTCTCTCGTTCCGCCACCTCCTTCGCTAGCATGACTGCTTCGCAGAAGGAGGTGACGGCTTCCCATTCCGTCTCGCTCCGGACCATGGATTGAACCAGGGCCGGACGCGAGAGGTCGCCGCCGCCGATCGCCGCTACGAGGACACGGCGGTGCTCCGCCCACGCAGGGCAGACTTCCACCGTGTGCTCCACCGTGTCCTCCGGTCGATCCTCGCAGTGGAGGCACCCGGGCGTTTCCTCCCGCCCGATTCGGTGCAGGTACCTCCCGAAACATCCGTGTCCGGTGAGGACCTGCGTCAGGCGGAAGGTGAAGACGCCGTGGCGCCTCTCCAGCCACTCCTCAAAGAGGGGACTTACCGCCACTATCGTGGCGTGCCCTGCACGGGGTTGCGACAGTCGCTCTCTCCATGTCGTCATGAGATCGCGCCGGAGGTCTGTCCGCTGAGCGGCAATTTGCCGCGGCAGCGGAGTTTCCCCCCGGCGTAGTGCCTCCGCGCGCCAGTCGTGCAGGCGCGCGAGGACTATCGCCTCCAGATCCCATGGCGGCAATCCGGCAAGCAGGCCCGCCGCCTCGCGGGAGATCGTGCGGTACCCACGGACCATTTTTACGGCCACCACTTTCTGGGGCGCGTTCAGGTAATGGGCGGCTCGCCGCCTCAAGGAACGCGCCCACACTGGGGCCCCGTAAAGGGCCATGGACCGCACGACCCCCGCATAGAGCCTGCGGCAGGGGGCGTTTGGCCCCCCAAGGTTGGGTAGGAGCCGCCTGAAGGCAGCCCCGGTCCGTTCCAGCCTGGGGGCCAAACGTCGGAAATGTTCCACGAAGTTCCATCGGCTGTCGAGTACGAGTCCCAGGTACTTCAACGTCGGCTCGACGCCGATGGATACCCCTCCCACCGTCAGTGTGGATCCCGATGGTGGCGCATTCCGAGGCCCATGAAAGCACATGGCCTCGGACTTGTGCAATGCCACCTCGAGACCCAGTTGCCGGATCCTCTCAACGACTATCGCAACCCCGCGTGTCATAACTGCGGCCGCCGCCTCGTGCGACCTCCCCTGTGCCAGCACCAGGGTGGGCATTACCATACCTGTACTTAATATTATAAAGCAGAAGAGTTTGTTTGTTTGTTTGGTTGAACGCGCTAATCTCAGGAACTACCAGCTCGAATTGAAAAAATATTTTTGGAAACGTATACGTTGGATAGTCCATTTATCGAGGAAGGATATATAGGTTATATAACATCACGCTGTGACCAATAGGAGCGCAGCAATAAGAAATGTTGCAAGCGGGAAATTCACGCGAACGAAGTCGCGGGCAGAAGCTAGTCTCTAATACAGCTGAGACCAGCTGAGGGTTCTTCATCAGATACTTCAGACCTTCGATTTTTGACATCAAATGAAGCGGCCAACCAAGTTGAATATTTTTTTGTAAAGGCGGTATGTCGATCTCTCTAATAGTTTGGTTGGGCTCTTGTGTTTTCTAATCAGGGTCACCAGGTACTCCAGATCTTCGGTTATCCTAGTTTTTATAGTTTTCCCTTTATGTGGCCATTAAACCCTAACTCTGTACCCAGCTCTCTGAATTTATGGGAAGTACTAGTTCTATTTTGATGATCATGAGTGAGTGAGTGTCATAAATGCGAAACTTTGCTTTCGCTTAACTTCGGAACTAAATGACCTACAGACTTGAAATTTTGGATTTTAAGTATGTGATTATAGCTTACTGGATGACGAAAATTTCTGCGTTCTGGTCTTATCCAAAGGTTCTCAAATAGGGGCCTGAAAATGCGGCGAAATGGTTCCAGTAAAGGATGGTACGGCAGTGTTTGCTTCGCGCTCGACTTGGCGGGGGCACTGCCGTGCCCGCAGATAAATCGGACCAAGTGCACAGGGTGTTCGTTCACAGACATAACAAGTCATATTTGATAGTCAAGCTTCTGAGTTTTAACATTATAGGATGTAGCAAATAGACGAGTTACATTTTTTATTACTTCTGACGTTGCCACGTTTTGGTATAATTACTACATTTTTACCTTTATATCAACATTTATAGACTAATTACGTTTTGATGTTTGTCACCATCGGATTTTTATGTCATTTTGTCTTTTATCGACCACCACTGTGGTTTGTTAACATCCATTGTTACTTTAGACGGCTGATAAATGTCCTTGAGATGATAAAGATAAATAGGTTCCACATCTTTTCTTTTGCAAAAATACTCCCAAATTACAAAATCTAGGGGTTGCATGGTGATTTCCCTAAGGATTTCGTTGATTAACAACTTCTGTATAAATTATTAATTTTGTGATAACTGAATAAGTTCCTACCTTATAAAATTAACTCTGCTATATTTCTGGTGGGATTTATTTCAATTAAATACGCAGACTAAACAATTATCCGCTGAATGAATGGTTGCTTGAATTATATCCCTCATCCTGAAGAGGAAAGTCGGAAAAAAAATGGCGTTTTAAGTACTTATTTAAGGCTCGCGCCAAAATTAATCATGCAGCACGAGCACAATAAAATGTACTCTAATGCTGGTTATGATTTAAGGTGGAAGCGCCCCGCTGTCCCCCCATACTAAAGTACTAATGCTGTAACCATAATAATATTGCAATACCAAATGATTAATTTGAAAAGAGTAACCATGGACCGGTTTTTCTCCATGGAAACGACCAACGCAAACCGTGCACCTTTTTTGACGTTTTATAAGTGCCCATCTGGGCCTATGTGAAATAAAATATTTAGATTTTGATAACCCGCGAAATTCAAACCTTCTTACATTTTGTGCAATTTGTCTGTCAGTGTTGAATAAATAATGATTCGCGGAAAAACGCCGTCGCTGCGCTCGTGATTCAATTTTAGAATCCTTCGCTTGCTCGGTCATCCAAATAGAGCATGCGGTAAAAAGCAACTTTGCACTCTTGTACAACAATAGATATTTGTTATACAAGAGTGCAAAGTTGCTTTTTTTTTTGCTTTATCACAACAGGAATAACTATTTTTTGCAACAATTTCTTATTTATGCTCCGCTCCTATTGGTTGTAGCGTGATGTTATATTATAGCCTTCCTCGATAAATGGACTATCCAACACAAAAGATTTTTTCAATTTCAATCAGTAGTTCTTGAGATTAGCGCAAACAAACCAACAAACAAACTCTTCAGCTTTTTAATATTATAAATGTAGATAATAAGTATTTCCTGCCTGTTCAGCTTCCTCAGATTTTATAGCAGTTTTTTTTTTATTGGTTAGTGTTACATAAATACAGACTTGATCAAATAAAAGGAAATGACTGGAATGTGGCAGCGTTTCTCCAAGCAATAATTTATATCGAATCGGATTTTTTATCAAAATTTTTGCTTTTATTTCTAACTTATGTTACCCCACGGGTCAGTGGATGATCTTAGGCCTAGTTCAGACACGGCGGGAACCGCGCGATTTCAGAATCGCATGGAAATCGCGCGAGTCTTATTTGTATGAGTTATTAAGTAATCGTTCAGACATAACCGCGCGGTTAATCAAGCCGCGCGGTTTCGGCAACCCAACCGCCAGAAAATAGAATCGCGCTGCTCCCGCGCGTTTCTGTTACTATGGAGTCTTTACTTCGCGTTTAGTTGCGCTGCGGATACCGCGCGGTTAGCACGTCACAGCTTGTGAGTTCGCCACCTAAACACACTTCTTCGTCGACCTCCATTTTCAAACTGACGTTATTCCTGCACGAAAATCGCATAATAACCGCCGGTGTCTGAATAGCATCACAATTTTGCGGTTTGAAACCACGCGATTCGTGAACGCGGACTCTTAGGGGCGGAACACAGTTTCTAAATAATAAAAATCAACTCACCCTTTATATCTTTTCCTTCAGTGGTACATTTGCCGTCTCCGATGAAGCAATGTGCATACGCCTTCAGCAGCCGTGGGTTTGCGATCATCCCATCGACGTCGAAACTGTCGTACTTTGCGTCGTAGGTTCCGTCATCTGGACGGGCCACCGCCGCCGCTACCAGCACCAGAATTATGAGCAGTTTCATCGTGATACTGGTAACAGAAGAACAAATTATTGCCCACTAGCTTGTACCTGCGACTTCGCTCACATTGAGTTCGGTATCTGTCCCACGAAATCGCACTACTGACAATTCCTATATCCAGGTTATAAACCATATCTGTGTGCTAAATGTTGTTTTTGCGTGAAAGAGTAACAAACATCCATAAATAGGTACTACATACATGCTCACAAACTTTCGCATTTATAATATTAGTAGGATTTGAAATTCGAACCATAAAATCAAATCCGGTTAATAAGAATCGGAACAGCGATTTTTGAACGTCAAGATTACACGAGTCAGTTCTACCACTTCCTATTGTTTGAACTGGGAAGAGGAAGTAGCAGAACAAAGTCTCCAGCTCTAGATGTCCGTATGCGGCGTTTCTCCACAGACAATGGCCACCTGGTGCCGCATGCCCCGCAATCGGACACTTGATGATCGATTACCGTTTATCGTGTTGCTTTTGGGCCAAACAGAATTAGACTTTGAGCTGGGAAGAAGGTAGCAGGGCCACGTCTCCAGCTCCAGATGTGCGTATGCGGCGTTTCTCTACAGACAATGGCCACCTGGCGCCGCATGCCCCGGGCACTTGATGATCGATGACCGTGTTACTTTTGGGCCAAACTGAATTAGACTGTTTTGACATCGATACTCTATCTAAAGTAGTCGAAGTGCAAGATGTGAGATTTTTTTTCTCATAATTATAGAAATGTCACTGGAACATACCATTATGATCTTCTGTCAGGTAGAAAAAAGAAAACAAAGATAGCACTACCCCAATGTTCACCGAAAAGATAACCGTCTGTTTATCTAAAAACAGCTGTCAGTGTGACATGTTCCCATACAAAAATGCATGCTAAACAGCTGTTTTAGATAATCAGACTGTCATCTTTTTGGTGAACATGGACCTAAGTTGCAAGTTTTGATCAATACTTACTAACAGGGCAAGTTGAATAAAAACTTATAAAAGAAGATAACGATAACACTACTACAAGTAACGTTTCACTACTTCACTACACTACAAAGTCCTCCACCGCATCAGTCTGTTTGCGATAAACTCAAAAACTACTGCACCGATCTTGATGCTGGAGGAAGGCTTTAGTATATAATATGTACGCGGGCATAGCCGCGGGCATCAGCTAGTTAAGCATAAAATAAACTGCACATCAATAACCTTAATTTAGAAACACTTCCTTAGTTAAATGTTCTACACTTGCAATTCATTAAAATAAAATTTAATTTAAATTTTCAAGTTATATTTGGTAGTAGGTACTTACAGTGAATTCCTTGAGAGAATAATGAGGAGTGCATTAGCCGGAGCCTTTATATACCGCTCATTAAAACTAGTCCTTGAGTAAAAAACTTTTATTATATGACGTCTCCGTGAAAAAAAAAACTAATTGTTTTAGTTAGATTTGACATCATAATTTTAGGGTTCTGTGATGGATGCTGACGGGTTGCCAGTCCGATTATATTTCAACGGTGTAATTGTGAACGATTCGAAAGTTCAAAATACCTAAATAAAGGGTGTAAATAACCTCTTAATTTACCAAGTCGAAAGGCACTTGTTCTCCCCGTCTTAGCGATCATTTTTAGGGTTCCGTAGCCAAATGGCAAAAAACGGAACCCTTATGGAATCGTCATGTCTGTCTGTTTGTTCGTCCGTACGTCACAGTCACTTATGATGTTGAAACTTGGTAAGTAGATGTATTCTGTGAACCCCATTAAGATTTTCACACAAAAATAGAAAAAAAAACAATAAATTTTGGGGGTTCCCCATACTTAGAACTGAACTTAATTTTTTTTTTCATCAAACCCATACGTGTGGGGTATCTAATTATCTATGGATAGGTTTTTAAAAGTAATATTCATCATCTGCCTAGCCTTTTCCCAACTATGTTGGGGTCGGCTTCCAGTCTAACCGGATGCAGCTGAATACCAGTATTTTACATGAAGCGACTGCCTATCTGACCTCCACAACCCAGTTAATACTGGGAAATACGATACCACTTGGTATGACTGATGTCAGACTTTTTGGGGTAATATTGAGGTTTCTAATATCATTTTTACTAAACTGAATAGTTTGCGCGAGAGACTTTCCAAAGTGGTAAAATGTGTGTCCCTCCCCCTGTAACTTCTAAAATAAGAGAATGAACTAAAAAAATATGTGATGTACATTACCATGTAAACTTCCACCGAAAATTGGTTTGAACGTGATCTAGTAAGTAGTTTTTTTATAATTCGTCTTAATTTGTTAACCGCAACTTACCTTTCATTTTCTACGCACTACAAGAACTTTTATTATAATGTTACTTGCTGCTACGGAACCTTTCATGGGCGAGTCCGACTCGCACTTGGCTGCTTTTTATTTTGTTCTACACCACACCTTCTAACTACGGAGATATTGGGGACAAAGTTCCAACTTTTTGTCATTTTTTTTTAATACAAGTTTTAAACGTAAGAATTTTACTTCAAACACCTCCACGACCCCCGTACTATTCAATCCATCTATATCAACACAATGTTTTGAGTGTGTTACATTGAGTTCTACCACATAACACGATTTTACACTCCAAAAAAAAAGTCGTTTCCCAGCAATAATTTTTGCGTCAAGTTCACAATCCTCACCATCCTCTCCGGGTTAAGTTTGTTTTTTTTAAACAATACAACACACAAGCATCAAACATCGTCTCCATATATTGCATAGGTATAGTAAAAACTATTGAAACAAGAATTTCTCTAACATAAATTATGTAGTAAGTACTGAACCTGTAGTGCAAGAGACCGATTTGCGCTTGTCTGATATTATAATTCCTCGTTCGTCATTGTAAAAACCCAAATCTAAAATGACAGTTGAAAAAGTGTAACTTTAGACAAAGTGTTTAGGTTCACAATGCAATATTTTTAAAACGCGTTCTTTTAACTTTGCATCTACGCATTTGGGCGGAAGAGTACGCCAGACAGCAAATCGATCGATACAGAACAGAACATAAATTCATAACCATACACTTGTCAGCGATGTGTGAATCTTGACACGACTAAAAAAAGGAAAAAAATATATTTTAGGTACTTATCTACTGGAAAATCGTAAACAGGGTGTATATGGGAAACCGGGCAGTAAGGGGAAACACATACCTTAACCGTTACAGCCACATGAAAATAGTCTAGGAGACAGAATTGTTGATTAAATTATTAAGCGTCTACGTATGTCACCGTGATAGATGCCAACGAAATAATTTACTAAGAATATTTATCAAATGAAGTGAAACGGGTGGGCAATAATAATTCCTTCTTGTTTAATAACTATGGTTATTCATTATAAAGTAATAAAAGTAAGTAAGAAAGTAGTAGTCAACTATAAAATCTTCGACAGAGTTTTTCACTTAGACCGCTCAATCTTCGTCAAAAATGTGTGGTTTCCCGCCATTCACTCGCTTTGACAACTTTGGCTCCAAATGGCGATGGCTTGGCCTGGCTTGGCATGGCTGTACCGTGTACACATGGCATGGCATGGCGTGGCGTTGATCAATATATTACTGTAGCGTTACAGAAGCTTAAGGCCTATCGAAGTTTGGAAAAAAATTGTAATAATTAAAAGCTTAATTGACTTGAATAATGATGATAATAAATAATAAGACGTCAGGACTTTTGGCTAAACTACACTTTTAATAGTTAGAGAGCTCACGACACTAAACTTAGTTCGATAAGACTCCCAGATGGCGTTAGAACACAAAATGGCGAGGCTGCAATGCAAAAACCTGGTGGCGCTAAGAAAAATGCAACCAAGATAGGCGCAAAAATAAGTTAAGTCAGAGTAAAGGAGAGACTAATAACTGATTATTTATTTACTATGTCTTTATTACACATATTCCGTTACTCAAGTTCATGGCACGTAGCTATGGAAGTACCTACACATACAAAATAATTGCCCAAATGTCACTCTCGTATTTAGTTAAATACTATAAAATTATTCTGACTGATGATTTATACCGACCGAACACAGTCGGCAGATTGCTTGTGAGGCTTCGGTTGGTGATGTACCATCATAAGAAATCTCATGGAAATTATATCAACGAACTCCAAACACAATCCGAATGGCAAATTGTACTTCATTAGTGAAACACAAGTTGCTGTTCAGTTACTGAATTAATCGAAAGTCCAAGTCTAAAACAATGAATTCAGTTGAAAAATCAACATTATGAGACGAAACAGCAACATTTCCAGGTAAAAATTATTGAGGTTTGTATCAAATGCATAGTGCCTTGCTGGCTGTTTTATATTTATATATTTTTATATTGACATGTTCTTCTGTACTTCACTTATTGTTGATACCATGGTTTGACGCTTGTACTGAAAATTTCGCATATTATAAAAACTCTTATTTACTTGTGTTTATTATTGTTCTTGTGCAATCTATCGCTTGTTCCACGGCGCCTATTCTGCCCGCATACTCAACAATGGTTATGGGCCCAGAATAGATTAAACAAAATAGTGAAATGAACCTGGATTGACGTCGGGGAATTTCTTGTGAGTTATCTATTATAACTTAGCTAAAATGAGCACTGTACGAATTGATCCCTTATCTAAAGAAAATTACGAGAGTTGAAAATTACAAGCGGAAGCTATTCTTATTAAAAATGGTCTCTGGATGTACACTAATGGGAATAAATCTAAGCCAATAGAAGAGGCTGATTTAAGCAAATGGGAAGCAGAAGATGCTAAAGCAAAGGCTGATTTAATACTTTGCATTAGCTCAACGGAACTTCGTCATGTACGGAATTGTAAGACTTCGAGAGAAATATGGTTGCGACTAGAGTCAATTTATGCCTCTCGTGGGCCTGCTAGGAAGGCCATGTTACTAAAACGTCTACTGTTACACAAGATGGGTGATTCTGGAGATATTCGTGAAGATATTGGTGCGTTCTTTGATGCGGTAGACAAACTAGAGGCTATGGATGTAAAGATTCACGAAGATCTTTTGTCGATAATGTTATTGTATACTTTACCAGCGAGTTTTTCAAATTTTCGATGTGCTATTGAAAGCCGTGACGATTTACCAAAGCCAGAGATTCTTAAAGTGAAAATCTTGGAAGAATATGCATCGAAGAATGCGAATAATACTGAGAATGATGTACTGTATGTACGGGACAGAAAGAAAACTTTGAATAAATGGCGTGCTGATGTCAACTCTAAAGGATCACCAGGACAGTCACAATCTAATCGTTTATCGTATAAGGAGGACAATTACGCTAACGAAAGGAGAGTATTGACCTGTTATCGTTGTAACCGTGTTGGTCATAAAGCCTCCGATTGTCGGGAAGATTATCCGAAGTCGAAACAACACTGTAATAATGTAGATGAAGGATTAATGACTTTAAATGTTTCAGGTATAGAGGAATGTAGCATTGTTGACAATTTAAAACAACAATGGGTGCTTGATTCCGGGTGCACATCCCACTTATGCAATGATGTCAATTTATTCCGTGGTACACTTGAGGAATATAACGGTAAATTAAAGTTGGCTACTAACTTGAGTGCCGAGGTTCAAGGTAAGGGATTAGTTACACTATCGGTATTAAAAGGTAACTCGGCACAACTTGTTGAGTTTAAAGATACTCTTTACGTACCAGACTTAAGGACTAATTTAATTTCGGTGGCAAGACTTACAGATAATGGCTACGATGTGAAATTCACACGTAATCGGTAAAGTTAGGCTAACTGCACACCGTAAAGGTAATCTATATTGTCTTCCAGAATGCGATTCTGTCAATGCAGTAACAGATTGTAAGACGGATCTGAAACTGTGGCATGAACGCTTGGGGCATCTCAATGCCAAAGATGTAATTAAATTGTTAGGAAAAATAGGTCATGGCGTGAACTCAAGTGAGATCAATTTAAACACTTTGCGTAGTTGCAATATTTGTGCTAGAGGCAAAATGACCATGTTACCATTTACTGAGTCAAACGGTCCGTGTAATGAAAGATTGCATATAGTATATTCCGACATAGTGGGTCCGATGAGATGCGAGTCAAAAACGGGTGCTAAATATTTTATCACTTTTATTGACGACAGTACTCGTTGGTGTGAAGTTTATTTTCTAAAGACTAAAGATAAAGCTTTAGAAGCATTTAAACTGTATAAAAATTATGTCGAAAAATACGTTTAGGCGCAGAATGTCCAATTCGCAAAATGTCCAGCGGTCGAAAACTGTCCTTTTCGCAAAATGTCCAATTCGCAAAATGTCCATTTCGCAAAATGTCCAATTCGCAAAATGTCCATTTCGCAAAATGTCCAATCCGAAAAATTTCCATTTCGCACAATGTCCAATTCGCAAAGTGTCCATTTCGCAAAATGTCCATTTCGCAAAATGTCCAATTCGCAAAATGTCCAATATTCATCATAACGGTACCACCAATTACTAATGAGAGTTTTATATAATAAAAAAACCGGCCAAGTGCGAGTGTCAGACTCGCGCACGAAGGGTTCCGTACCATAATCTATACAACACTAGACAATACGTCGTCGAAAAATTTTGTTGTATATGTTTTTAACCCCCGACGCAAAAACGACGAGGTGTTATAAGTTTGACGTGTCAGTATGTGTGTGTCTGTCTGTGGCATCGTACCTCCCGAACGGATGAACCGATTTCGATTTTGTTTGAAAGGTAAATTAGTCAGGAGTGATTTTAGCTATGTTTGATAAAAATGGTCCAAGATGGCCGCCACCACAAAATGGCGGATTGGATTGAATGGCGGATCAAAAATAAAATACTTTCAATCAGATAATGGTGGGGAGTATGTAAATGTAGAATTTGACGAATTTTTACGTAAGGAGGGAATACAAAGACGACTGACCGTACCTCGTACTCCTCAACAAAATGGGGTCGCAGAGAAAAAGAATCGTACTCTGGTTGAGATGGCCAGATGTATGCTTCTAGATAGTGACTTGTGCATAAGTTTTTGGGCTGAAGCTATTGATACGGCGTGCTATGTTAGGAATCGCTGTCCAACTTCTGTCCTAAACGGTGATATTCCATATGAAAAATGGTGTCAAAAACGAGTGAATATTTCCTATCTGCGTAGATTTGGAGAAAGAGTATATGTTCTGGATAAAAATCCGAACCTAGGTAAATTCGACGCTCGTGGAATCGCAGGAGTATTTGTAGGATATCCAAAGACAAACAAAGGCTTTAGGGTATGGATCCCTGAGCAAAGAAAATTTGTTGTCTCCAGAGACATAAAATTTGTTGAGATGTTATCAACAGATTCAGCGACAAGATCACTTGATGAAGCAAAAGACTTCATGGAAATGATTTCTTCTAGAAGTGATATACAAACTAGTGTTGATAAAAGTCATAGTCAAAGTCAGACATCAATGGAGATTGTCTTCACTAAAGAAACAAACAGACAAGAACTTGAACTAAGTCCAAATGAAGGACCAGAAAATGTAGAAAATAGACACGATTTTGAACTAAATCCTGATCAAGGACGTGAGGTGGTATTAAAGAGAGGATCCGGTAGACCAAAAATGGTCCGCACAGGTTGCCCAGGACGACCAAAGAAGGTTTATAACTACGTCGAAGTGGAAAAAAGAAATAGAGAGCCTGAAGCAGAAGAGTATAGAGAATGCAACGAATATGAAGAGTATAGAGAATGCAACGAATATGCAGGCGTAGCTTCAGAAATATCTTTGGATGACGCTTTACGTAGTTCGGAATGCTCGGAATGGGAAGACGCAATTTTGTCCGAAATAAGAAGCCTAGTGCAGAAGGGCGCTTGGACTATTGTTAAAACACCATCACATACAAATGTCGTTGGCTGTAGATATGTATTGACTACTAAAATAAACGTCGATAAAACCGTTAAGAAAAAGGCCAGGTTAGTAGCACAAGGATTTAGTCAGCGCTTTGGAGTAGATTATGAAAAAACATTTTCGCCCGTTGCCAGATTAGAAACAATACGATTAATGATGGCAATTGCTGTAGAGATGGACTTGGAGATTCATCAAGTAGACATTAATACTGCATACTTGAATGGAAACCTCGACGAACAAATTTACATGCGTATTCCTCGTTTACTAAAGGAATGTTTGTTAAAACTTGCACATGATAATGACGAAGATTCTGTGGTAGTGGAAAACGCAAAGGAAATGCTCGAGTGCTTGGAAACTGGAGGTGATACATGTCTATTAAAGAAATCTTTATATGGATTAAAACAGGCTGGGCGACAGTGGAATATACGACTTGACAAGAAACTTAAAGCCATGGGGTTAGAACAGTCTCTTAATGAACCATGTCTTTATATGAGACGTCAAGATGGTAAATATTTATTTGTCCTTGTCTTCGTCGATGATATACTAATTATATCAGACTGTGAAGGCCGGATATGCCGATTTAAAAATGAATTGAAAAAGGAGTTTGATCTCAAAGACTACGGAAAGGTTAAATACTTTTTGGGAATTGACATACAAAAAAATGAAAATGGCATTACGTTGTCACAGGAAGGCTATGTCAAAACTATTTTGGAAAAGTTTAATTTATATGACTGCAATTCTTGCAAAACTCCTAGTGAATTGTCCGATATTTTCTCGAACGAAACCAGAAAAGAGAAAGTCGACAAAAAATTGCCATACCGCGAACTAATTGGGTCGCTTATGTATTTGTCAGTAGCAACAAGGCCTGATATTACCAATACTGTTGTTAAACTTGCTCAGTTTGTAAGTAATCCTAATTCAAGTCATTGGAAGGCAGCAAAAAGGGTTTTACGCTATCTCAAGGGCACGGCGAGTTATGGTCTGTTTTATAAGAAAACTGGTAAGCCTGTTCAAGCATACTGTGATGCGAATTGGGGTAGTTGTCCAATAGATCGGAAATCTTATTCTGGGTATTCATTTATTCTAGGAGGCGCTAGTATTTCTTGGTCTTCTAGAAAACAGAAGACAGTAGCAACTTCTAGTTGTGAGGCGGAGTATGTCAGTCTTGCGGAAGCATTGAAAGAAGGTTTATATCTTCAAAGCCTGCTAACAGAAATGAACTTACCAGGGTATGCCACTATCTATATTAATACCGATAGTAGATCAGCGATGTTCCTTGCGCAGGACCCCGTCTTTCATGGCAGAAGCAAACACATTGATATTAAGTATCATTTTATTAGGGGCGTTTTAAAAGACAACAAAAATATAATGTTGGGACATGTACCTACGGAATCTATGCTGGCAGATGTATTGACAAAAGCACTGCCTAGCATAAAACATAACAGATGTATGGACGGTTTAGGTCTTGTAAACCTTGCCAATCCATAATTTTATTTCTTTGCTGACGAGTTAACTTTCGTTTAGTTTTTTCTTGTATCATTTATGTGCTTAAGAGTAGGTACTTATGCATATTTATTTTATTTGTTATGTTGTGTTGATTAACTTATGAAAAGCAGTAACCTTTGCATTTGAGAGGGCGTATTGAGGTTTGTATCAAATGCATAGTGCCTTGCTGGCTGTTTTATATTTATATATTTTTATATTGACATGTTCTTCTGTACTTCACTTATTGTTGATACCATGGTTTGACGCTTGTACTGAAAATTTCGCATATTATAAAAACTCTTATTTACTTGTGTTTATTATTGTTCTTGTGCAATCTATCGCTTGTTCCACGGCGCCTATTCTGCCCGCATACTCAACAAAAATGCTAGTTGATAATTTGAAATTGAAATGAGTAGACAAGTAAAATGTTTTTTTTTTTAACTATTTGAGAAATCGGTGTTATACAAAAAAGTATATTTAATCAAGTTGATAATGTCTGTTAAAGATAAACCCATGTGGGACTTTTAAAATGAATAGATCTTTGATTCGCCATTGCGTATTTTACACGCTAATATAAGGTACCCTTACTGTGCGTGTGTGTGGTAAGTGGGTATTTCTATATTTCTTTTTCGATTCATAACCGCTAAAACTTCAAACTGTAATATCTTTCATTTCTGACTTCCTCTAGAAGTATAACTAAAGACAACACTGTTCAAAAATTCAAACTCTATACTTTTACCTATTTTTGATGGGAAAACGCAAAAAAAATTACAACAATTTGTTTGCGCCACTGCCACTGTTCTTTTGATTCCCATTGACAGATTTTAGAAAAAATGTAGGTACAGTTAGGAGGAAACTCTCTCTTCTGCCTAGCCTTTTACCAAACTATGTTGGAGTCGGCTTCCACTCTAACGAAATGCAGCTGAATACCATAATTTTATTCGGAGTGACTGCCTATCAGACCTAGAAACAACACTAGAAAACGAAGATGAATATTCCGACAAAAGATCAATTAATTGGGAACGAAATTCTGGCGGAACGTTTTTTAATTTGTCAAGCCATTCGACATACAATTCGGCAAACATATTATTCGACATTATATAATTCCGGGAAAATGCGAAGTCTATTTTCCCGGAATTTTAACGCTATCACCACAAAAGCCCTTTTTTATTCGGGATGATTTCAGATTAAAACTGTGTGTACACATAAAAGCGACCACTACCCATTGACAAAATTTAATGAAAAGAACTTCGCTAAACCAATAAAATCATTAGGTAGGTACTACAGTGCTCACTGGCGGTCGATCAAATTTCAGCCTTACGTCCTAAATAATATAGTTGAAAAAGCGTTCGTCCGTCAGTGCCTGCCTGATTTTCCTGCAAAATAGAAGCCGTGAATTCATGACGTAGTTGTTTCTTTGTTTGAAACAGAAATTAAACATTCTTAGAGTAAATTTTTCGTCGAAAATACCTCACGACTGGTTACGTTATTGTTAAGGGTTTCTATAAATAACTCAATACACGTTTTACGTAGGAATCCGTGTTTGCGTCAGAGGTATCGAAGCGTCTATTTACCGAGCTAAATTATATAAGAACTCGTTTATTTTTAACTTAAACAATAAAATCATAGGTGTGACTAATTTAATCCTTACCTATACGGTGATCACTGTTGATTGTTGCTGATGGTCAAAGTTAGCTTCAAAGTTATTTGGTATATTTTCATTTCAATAACGTTCACAATGTATAATAAACGTGAGTTATACCAACTGTTTATAATTTCTTTAGATACAACAAATATAAATACTCTGAAACTTATTTCTTATAACGTTTTTGGATATAACGTTTATTTTGGGGTCACGCAGCTTGTCTTCTTGTTCCATATAGAGACCGATTCTATAGTTCTCATCATCTCATCAGACATTTCCTTTCAATTAAGGGGCCGGCGGAGCCTGCGTCTTTCATACAAACGTAATACCAAAATAATTTGTAAATCAAACATATTCATACGGTAGTGTGTATTTATTTTGATTGAATTACAGAATATCTAGGTTCCCAAATATATATTTTAAATGGAAACTGATTTAAACAAGAGATATGAGAAAAATAAGTTTTCTATAGAAATTTTAAATTCCTCATAACTCTTGTCTTAATCAGTGTCCATTCAAAATGTATATTTGGGAACCTAGATATTCTGTAATCCAATCGAAATAAATACACACTACCTTAAGAATATGTTTGATTTACAAATTATTTTGGTATTACGTTTGTATGAAAGACGCATGCTCCGCCGGCCCCTTAAGTCTCATATCACCCTTCACAAGTCCATCCACCGTTTCTTTGAATTTCCCACACTATGCTTGTTAAAAGAATCACTCAGTATATTGTAGTAACTGGCACAGGTATTCAGAACTGATACATACGAGTATACATACCCTATATATAGGTAGAAGTAAATCATGCATGTGAAAAGCATAATAAGAGGTATTTTCAAACGACTTCCAAAAAGAGGAGGTTCTCAATTCGTCTGTTTTTTTTTTGTGTTTGTTACCTCAGAACTTTCGACTGGGTGAACCGATTTTGATGGTTCTTTTTTTATTTGAAAGCTGGGGCTTCTCGTGTGGTCCCCATTCTAATATGCTGAATATCTTCGGAGATATACAATGGAACTCTTCAAAAATAGACAGCAAATCTGCAGTGATTGCTGCAAACGCTTGGTTGTTTATTGTTTATACAATATCATGACGTAACATCACGCCTGTATGCTTTGTTAAAAAAAAAAAAAAAAGGGGGTACTCAGAAGTGTATAATACACCCAGATTTCGACAGTTAGGTGTGTTAAGTTCCATTTATTGTGGATAAGTCCTATTACCGTGACATGTATTTTTTTTTTTATTGGAGAGGATGTAAGTACTTCAACGGTACATTGATGAGAATTTGGTTAGGTTCTGATTACTTCTGATTATGGGATCCATGACAAAGGAACGGAACTCTTAAATTCTTAAGAGCAAATTAACGATACTCGGCCGAATCTTATATAGGCTATCCGGATAGTTGAGTCACCCACCATAACGTCGTTATTAACCGACTTCAAAAATAAGGAGGTTCTCAATTCAATGTTCCCCGATTACTCGAAGATGGTTAATTGTTTGAAAGGGTATACTTCCCAAGTTGTCCCATAATCATCAAATCAGGATCTGATGATGGAATCCTGGAGAAATAAAGAGAACTCTTCACATTTTATAGGCACACTAGAAGCGATTTGGGTAGTTTCAGGAAGTGTACTTTCTCGAAGTGATCCCGTTTCAATTTGATGAAGGTCTGATAAAGAACTTCGGAGATAGGCAACGGAACTCCTCAATAAATGATAACAAATGTACTGGGATTACTGAAATCTCATATCTGTCTATTGTTTACACCAGTTCATAACCGAAAATCACGCCGGTACGCTATGAAGGGGTAAGCACATGTGAACCATTAAAAAGTGAAAAATAAAACCTTTTTACAAAAAATAAAACCGACTTCAGAGAAAACAAAAAAGTGAAAAATAACTTTAGCTTCAGAAGTCGGTGACAAAAAAACTAAATCAATCAAACAAAGGTCGCGGACTTCTGAAGGTAAAGTTATTTTTCACTTTTTTGTTTTCTCTGAAGTCGGTTTATTTTTTTGTAAAAACGTTTTTTTTGCAATATCAAATGTTTCAGTAGGTTACTGAAACTGCTCATTTCTGGAGACGCGGCGCGTCAGGCGGCGCGTTGTCACGTAAACTTAGTGATTACATACTCTGTGGTCACGGATGTCAAACAGACATAAGCTCTTTGTGTTTTTCTTGTTGCGAATAAATAAAAATACCAGTCTAATTCGCATATGTTTATTGAATAAACATTTCTGTCAGTGCAACTTACGAATAACATTGTTATCTAGTGTTTATGTGCTGTTTAAACATAAAAAAAAAATCTGTAAATAACATTTTAGTGAACCCCACAAGAAACCGAAACACACTGTTTATCATATTATATGTCTGTTTGTAGAAGTATTTGGGGAACGGAAAACCAACTTGTGACTTAACGTCGGTGTGTGTGGTCCTAAATTCCGTTGCTGTGCTCAACCTATGTTAGGCATTTTAGGTTCAACGGATCTAACAAGCCAATTCGCCATGAGATTCCCGTACGTGACGTAAGACGTGGGATGCTCCTATCGTTTTCCGTCGCTCCGGAACCGAACGGAAAAGGATAGGAGCACCGAACCGCTACTGAAAAGGATAGGTGCCACTATATGAGGCAGTAGTCACGCAAAAGTATACATATCACTTGATGCAAATTGCATCGCCCGAGGTCATGAATGGGGTGAAAGCAACATCTCAATGCCTAACTTGTTGTACTGATTTTAACTCTCAGCCCTAGACTGAGCGGCGATCGGCGGCGGCGACCTCTCGCGTCCGGCCCTGGTTCAATCCATGGTCCGGAGCGAGACGGAATGGGAAGCCGTCACCTCCTTCTGCGAAGCAGTCATGCTGGCGAAGGAGGTGGCGGAACAAGAGAGGGAGAGAGCCTCTCTTCCCGGCCGCCGCGGGAGACGCACCGGGCGTCGGGGGCCACGTGGTGGCTACCGGCCACCGTAGATGCGGGCCTGTGGACGGTTAGCTATGGGCTAGCTAGCCGTCCGTCCGTCTAGTGACGACAGGCCGTGTCAACGGCGCGTTCGTGTTCCACGCGCGCCTCAAAGAGATGTCAGCAGAAGAGAGGGGCCCGCAAGGGCCGAAGCCTGCCGGGGTTGCGGGACTGTTCGAAAGAGATACCGCGGCCCCGGAACGTAAAGGGCGAGGAAGGAACATGGATGGGTTTTAGTCAGTAAGAGTCTGACACTCCCTCCCGCTCCGCCCAGAGTGGGAGAAGTCATTGGATGATTTCCCATCCTAAAAAAAAAAAAAAAAAAAAAAAGCCCTAGACTGAGCGATGAAAATCCATTAGTACGCTTTGATTTATCCATTTAAATGCCCCGTAGTGCAAACGAAAACATTCAATAGGTTGTCGCTTGCATGCAATGGACTTAAAAGTAAAGGGCACCAAAAAACCCAAATACAAAAACAGTTTTTCTTACTTTTTTCCATCAATGATTTTTTTTTAGCCAAAACGGATTTTGACACACTTTCATGAAATGGAAAAACCAATATTATTTTTCTTTAGCTCATAATGCCAAACCCCTATTTATTCTCCACAGAGATTTACGAGTCCACTTCTAATACCCGCTAGACAAGATTTACTTTCCTAATTACACATTACACCACTCCGTCTCAGTTCAACTGGTCAGCACTAATGCAAATAGCTTCTAATCAACCACAGTCATCAGGATATCTTCGTGGTCAATTGCTTGGCAAACTACGGTCACGCAACGCTTACATATCTTAAGATCTATCGTGGGTTTCGTGACTACCTTAATTAAAGCTTTGGAGCGCATTCAATGTCTTCTTAATTACATAAGAGACCTTTGCAAGGGCATTGAGGGCCAATAAAACAGCCGGAGGGATAATAAAGATTCAAGGTTAGGCAACACTTGCTGAGGTCGGTCTTGGGGATGGGTGGATCCATTATATACCGATACCCCCGAGCCTCAGAAAGCACGAGAGTGCCACATTACGCTTGCCAAAGATGGCAACTTTGGACTGGAGTCGATGGAGACAGATTGTACATAGTAATGAGAGATCGATTTAAGAAGAAACTTACTTCCTTAAAGTTAAGGAAAATAAACAACCGATTCCGATCTCTGATGATGACCTACGGAAGAGTGCCCTTAGACAACAGATACCTTCGGTATTATCTGAAGGACTTGACACTTTTGAAGTTAAGGAAAAGGCGATGATAAAGTGTATCCAATTAGTTTTTTAAACAAGGAATAAGTCCTTGGCCTAAAAAACGCCTTTTCGTTGTGATAGTATTCCATATAATTTCAGAAAATGTGGGCCTCGCATAGAATTCCATAGTTGGGATGAACATTTAAAAGTTAAACATATAATCAGGCGTTATTTTGCGGAAATCCATGATATTAAATGTTAAGCAAAATATGTAGTATTCATTCCGCGAAATAAAAGGTCCCACGAGTTCTTCATCTGAGTCCGACACAGGTTAAAAAATATACGAGTAATACGTTTTGTTTAGTGTTGCCGCGTCCGGATAAAGCCGGACATAGTTAGGCTTTTAGATTGCGTGTCCGGCCAAAATAAACGGTGTCCGGCTTTTGTTAAGCTTTTAGCTTTTAAATTTTGAAAAGAGCGAGCGCCGAGCGTGGCCGCGAGTGGACTGATGAATTTATTTGACTGATTAATAATAAAGGACGTGATTTGGTATTCGATTTTATTTATATTTCATAAGATTTAGGGTAAATATCACAAAAAAGCTTGATTTTACAATTTTTTGTCGTACCTATTATACCTATACGGAGACAAAACACCAATAATGTAGGGTGTCCAGCCGTCTTACTCAAACGTCCGGTCAAACTGACTGGTCTGTTCGGCTATTAGGACCTGGCAACCCTAGTTTCGTTGTTGCTTTGAGTTACGTTCAAAAGGATTTAAGGGGCGTGCGTCGATCATACAAACAAGAGATTTGAATTGATTTAAACAAGAGATTTGAGATAAATAAGTTTTCTATAGAAATTTTAAATTCCTCATATCTGGTCTAATAATTATTGTCCTTTCAAAATATATATTTGGGAACCTAGATATTATGTAATCCAATCGAAATAAACACACACTTTCTTAAGATCATGTTTGGTTTACGAATTATTTTGGTATTACGTTTGTAATTTTGTATAGACGACGCACGCTCCGCCAGCCCCTTAAAACTTGTGCATTCGTAGGGGTCGTAGAATATCGCTCTACTCGCTACTTTCCCGTTTCTATGGAAAGAATATTTATGTCTATGTTGCTCGGACAGAAGAGATGTTGGATAGAAAGAGCTTTGACTATTCTTGGTAGAATAGAGATGGAATTGATCAGGCTACACGTGCCAGGAACAGCTCAATTAAATTAAAGACGACTATTTCTCATTTGACTTTATAGACCCTTGATCTAATCACTCCCTAAGTTCATATCATTGCACCTTGATACAAATTAATCCAAATTATAGTTACTGCCAGTTAAAATAACAATAGCGGTCATTGACCCACGTACACTTATTAACGTTCTTAACTTTGAAAACCAAAAATAAGCCTGTTCAAGTCTTGAATCGTCATCTATCGTGATCTTCAACATTTTTTCTAATGAAAAACAGTAAAAGGTGCATTTGTTTTAGTTCGTACGTATAGATATTAGGGATTGCCCTTTCCCTAATATCTATACGTACGAACTAAAACAAATCGACCGCTATTGTCATCTTAATAGCGATATCGCACTACGTCCGATCCGAATCCGATCCGAACCCGATTCAGAGTAATCGTAGAACTATTTCTATGGTAGTTTACGCACTAGATCCGGCGTCCGTCATCCAATTTTACTCGTATATTATAGTGTACGGGTACGGATCGGCCTCGGATCGGACGTAGTGCGAAAACACTCTAACTGGCATCAACTAAAATTAGGATTAATGCATTAATAGTCATGACAATCAATCAACCGAAGCAGTGGCTATTATCTATTCTGTGGCAGTAGCTATGCCAGAGCCCCTAAATTGACAAATTATTGCACTGCAAAAAATAATCAAGGAAAAATATACGAAATAAATGAAACATTAATAAAAAAAGTCGCTGATATAGCATGATTGATGAGTACAGCGTATGAAAAGAAAATATTAATGATTATAGTCACAAAAAAATTACTTACGTATCGTTTCACAAAAAAATTCGACGCCATGTTGGGTTTTTAATCTCCGTATTTAATAATTTGTAGAATCGGCATTTTCAGTTTTGAAAACCGTTTTCATTCCGTTAAAACGCGTTTTCTGAATGTTCATAAGTAAATCATGAAAGTATCCACGAAATTACCAACGAATGTTAAACTTATTACAGGAACCTGTTTTTTGGGGTTCAAGAAGAACATGACTGCCAGTTGTATATTACGTTAGTGTTTTATCAATATAACCGTTTTAGTACATTTCACCATTGAATGACTATTTCATGTAAAAGTCACACACGTTTTAGGCGCGGGAACATAGATATATATAACAGGAGAAGTGGCAAGGGGGCGTGTCCGCGCGACTGATACAAGAGGCCCAGTCATAAGCAAATGGCTATCCTCTTTTGCAATAAATACATTGCACTTCAACCACTACCTAAGTTTATTACTAAATGACTGGGCAAGCAATGTAAAAATCACCAAACGACAGTTCAATAAGCGGAAGCATCGCGTAGTGCTGCCGCTGCTTCTTACGACGAGTTAGTGATGTGCTTGTGTACTGATGTTTTTGGCATACCCAGAGCTGAGCAGAGGGCTCAGACGGAACTCGATGTCCTGGACAGGAGAGTCCGTATACTGCTGACTGCAAACTGGTTGCATCACCCATGATCATCGGTGATGCGGTGCGGAAGTGCGGAGGTCGAGGTTTTTTAAACGCGAAGACCCTCCACAACCGCGACTTGTGCAGTCTCAGAGAATATTTTTTCAAAGCCGAGGTGGGTATGCACTGAGATGTGGTCGCAGTCCTGTGGACAAGGGACTCATTCCGCTGCTTTGCAATATTTTTACCGAAATATTTGAAAAAGATTCTTGCTATCTTTTTATTGCTAAGACATCTAGAGTCCCTATTTTCCTTGTGAATGCTTTCAGATGTAACATCGTCGTGTTACTTTTATGGCCTACTTACTCAACGGATTTCGAGGTTACGTAGGCGAATTCTAATTCACTGCAAGGGTTATTTTATTTGTTCTAAGTTACAAGGGAATCTAGTTAACGTCCTACAGACGGTTTTGTATCTTCAATTTCATCGCGATGTTCAATTTTAGGTAATTGAATTGAATAAGCGTATGTATGTATAGACATGATGTAGGTATATTGAAACTAGAAAACCTGTGCGCTTCGGATATCTTCGTGATTTATGTTATGTCTGTTTGATGACTGTCGTCATATTATAAAGGCTGTAAACAAACTCTTCATGAAGCCATCAACCAACCGTCGTACATCAGACCAAGTAACTCTATGCAAATATTTTTACTGGTAAAAGACTTTTCTTTTTGGGGTGAAAAATTACGTTTTTCGGTAGGACTCAATGTAACGCACTTAAAATATTGTGTTGATGGTTGGATTGAATAGTACGGGAGTCGTGAAAGTGCTTTATGTAAGAAAGTATTATACAAAACTTGTGATGAAGTTTGAAGTTTGACCCCCAATATCTCTGTAACTAAAAGGTTCCCAGTCCCAGGTAAGGTGTAGAACAAAAAATGATTGCAATGACGGGTAAAACAAGTCCCTTCCGGCTTTCTTAAGAGGTTTTTTACACCCTTTATTCATCAGTATCTGCCCTAGCCTTTTTCCAACTATTTTGGCGTCGGCTTCCAGTCTAACCGGATGATTTATTACTATAAGTTTTTGTAACTATGTTAATACAAAGACAAGTAATTCCATGGTTGTATCAGCTCGTCATCGCACGTTTGTACTTCCGAGCCGTACATAGGTCCGATGAATGCCGAAGCGCATATCATAATCATCATCATCATTTCAGCCGAAAGACGTCCACTGCTGGACATAGGCCTCCCCCAAGTGTCGCCACATTGACCGGTCCCCGACTCGCATCCAACGGATTCCCGCAACCTTCACCAGGTCATCGGTCCACCTAGTGGGAAGTCTTCCAACGCAACGAAGCGCATATGTTTGCAGGGAAAACTGTAGGTATGTAGACGTATCTTTGCATCCCTTATTAAATTGATTAAGCCCCTAATATAAGGATTTTGCAAGTGGTACCCAATTAATGTGGGCAGATGTGTTGGTACGTAGGTACTGTTACATAGAATTCGCAATCATTTTCTTCAAAATCAGGAACGATTCTGAAGATAATAATTGCTAAGTTGATATGTTGAACTAGACAACTACGTTGTATAAGTTACAGGGCCTTTAAAGTCGCTCCGGGACTGTGCGAAAGAGTTACCGCGGTCCCGGAACGTAAAGGGCGAGGAAGGAACATGGATGGGTTTTAGTCAGTAAAAGTCTGACACTCCCTCCCGCTCCGCCCAGAGTGGGAGAAGTCATTTGATGATTTCCCGTTAGAAAAAAAAGGGCCTATAAAGTCAAACGACATTTTCATAAATCATTATTTTATTCGACTATCAATTTCATTAACAGTAGGTACTTCATTTACAGACACTAGCAACAAAAGTAGCTTGTTGAAATATTAAAATGTACAGTTTTTTCACCCTCGAAGATCTCGTGGCTAAATAATAACAGCTGCACGGGTCGATCTTTAAGGTTAAGCAGTGCTTGCCACGGTCGATCTGCGGATGGTTGACCATTCATTTTATACCGAGTTTTCTTGGTACCTCCGAAAGCACGTCAAGCCTGTGATCCCGACTGTCATTTGTAGATCTTTCTGATGTCGTTACTCATAGTTCTACCCAGTACAGAGTGGATTGTGGAGGTCAGATAGGTAGTCGCTCCATGTAAAATACTAGTTTAAGCTGCATTTGGTTAGACTGGAAGCCGAGAAGCCGAACATACTTGGGAAAAGTAAGGCATATGATGACTCCTTATACTTTGGATAGGATCCAGGACCGCATCGCATGCTTAGCACTCTCGCTTACGACCACTTGACAGAGGCAGAATCTAAATATTAAACATTTTGTTTATCATAACATTCAACATTGAAACACTCCGCCAATTCGTTTATAAAACCGGTAGTCATGACGTTTGTGGATACAATCAGATTATCATTAGTATTCATTAATGCGGTGGAAAATACACTAATTACAATAATAAATAATACGAATATAGAGTTACTAAGGTAAATAATAGATGTTTTTATAAAACACTGATCGTATCAAATTCTTGGAACGCGATCCAGGAAAACTTAGTACTCAAGCGGAAAGAACTTGTAAATTATAATAAAAAGAATGAAGCACTTAAGTTATAAATACTTTGCACAAGTATTCATGTTTATTTTTTATTTTTCTACTAGGTACAGTCAGAAAACAGTTAGGTATGCAGGCTAGCAATATTCTTACGACTATTATAAATGTAAAAGTCTGTAAAGATCGATTTTTGTTACACTTTAACGCAGAAACTGCTAAAAGGATATGGATGAAATGGCAAACAGATTGATTTTAACCCTTTTCCATTTAAAATTAATAGTAGTAAGAAGATTGCTAGCCTGTAAACCTAACTGTTTTGCTGACTGTACATAAACTGTCAAGAACGTAATTTTTTTAATAACTCTATAATTTTTGCGTAAAGTTACTTAGTTTGATGTACAGAATGCTTGATTGACGGCGACGTGAAGAGTCTGTTTACACCCTAGGTGCGGGACAAATACAAGGGTCGTCGGGCGGAGGCGCAGCGCGCCGAGGTGATGGCGTGGCGCCGGCGCCGGCGCAGTGCAGAAACGGCACGCTAACGGTGTCGGAAAGGCTGGGTGCTGGCGCATTGTAGTCTTTAAAGTCGTATATTGTCACGCATTTTCGCCGTCTTGTTCTCTCCCTGTGTATGCCACTGGTAATAGGGACCAACTAGTTCAGCCAGGTTTCAGGCTTGCTAAAGTAGATTCATCTTTCATGGGGTACTGTTTAAAATGTTACAATAAAATACCTCCCCACATTCTACAACTGAATGAGACGAAATTTAAATCTTGTGTAAAACGCACACTATGTAGGCAAGCATATTATAAGCTGGGGGATTACATTGAGGATAAAAATGCTTGGCTAAATGCTGGTCCTGCTCCGCAACCATAGGTGCAAACTTATTGGACAATTATTGTGGTAGCTGCAGAAGAGTGTAAAAATATTCGTGCATTGTATAGATTCCATTTCTTAGTATTGTATAATTGCATAACACATGTGTGAGTACCATGTACCGTAAAGCTACCATTTGCATTTAGTTATGTTTCATTGACTTGAATATGCCTTGGTGGCTGAGAGAATGTCATGCTCGCTTAAATGTCTTGCTGATGGTGGCGGGTGGGTCGGGTCATTTAGTTCCCTTCAATATGGTTGAATTGAATGACGCTGATCCATGCGTCATGTTCGTGAACGGGCGCTGTCAGTCGGGACTGGTCATCTCTTAGCTGCCATGGATCATTTGAATTGCTTTATTTTAAATTGTTGATTTATTTTTTTTTACTCTGGACGCTCTTATTGTGCACGTCTTTCTACATCGTTCTCACATATATGTATAATCTCAACATGAAAGATGTAACCAAGATTTTGTAACAACATTTTTGATTGAAAAGAGTGTCCATGGAGTTTCTTTTGCCCGTTCTTCTCCATAAAGATCTACGCTAGGGAATGGGCAACTACAGTACTTTCTCAAGTTATTATGCCTTGTGTCTGTGACTGTAGCTTCGCTTTTTTTTCGTTTTATCGACATTCAAAAGTGCCGTAATGGTCTAGTTGAAATAAATGATGTGATATTGAGTTTTGAGTTTAACTGCGAGTGTGCCAAGGGAGGAAGCGGCGCCCGCGCCACGCCGTCTTTGTATGTCTCGCGCCACACCTCTTCTAGACATTTTGTATGAAATATCAGAAAAGTGGCCCCGCGAACGCGCTGCGTCTGCGTCACACCACCGCCGGACGCCTCTTGTATTTGTCCCACGCCTTATATACAGACTACAAATAGCTCTAAAATACGAGTAGTAATAAAATTAAACCTAAAATCTAGTACCTACCTACGATGTCACAGTCAAAACTGTTAATCAGTCAAAACTACTTCTGACCGTACAAAACTATTGTAACAATAACTATAGATGCACTGTTTTAGACTTTCACGAGCACAAAAAAAAATCTCGGATATAATCCCGTAAGTACTTTAAGTGTGGTGAATAATTATATATACCTAAACACTATATATAACTTATACAGTTGTTAGATTTTTTTTTTGTGACCCTTTGAAGAACATCATGTAATTCCAAGACTAGGTTACTACCTTTAATTATCGTGTACCTAGTTATGTTAAAGTGGTCTTTAACTCTAAGATGGGAAAAGGAAACACAGTTTTTAAAATCCTCACTAAAAGAATGGGTCGACAATATCTAAAACTGATATCAGTATCTTTCATTAGGGTTCCGTAGTCAACTAGGAACCCTTATAGTTTCGCCATGTCTGTCTGTCCGTCCGTCTGTCCGTCCTCGCTTAATCTCTGTGACCGTTAGCACTAGAAAGCTGAAATTTGGTACCAATATGTGTATCAATCACGCCGACAAAGTGGTAAAATAAAAATTAAAAAAAAAAATGTTTTATTAGGGTAGCCCCCTATGTAAAGTGGGAAGTGTTTTTTTTTATTTCAACCCTCACGTGGGATATATTGTTGGAAAGGTATTTAAAAATGAATAGGGGTTTACTAGAATAATTTTTTGATAATGTCAATAATTTCGGAAATAATCGCTCCAAAAGTAAAAAACAATGTCTCCCCCCCTCTTACTTTTGGACCATAAGTTTAGAAAATATGAAAAAAATCTGAAAAGTAGAACTTTATAAGGGCTTTCTAGGAAAATCATTTTGAACTTGGATGGAAACAACAGTTTTTTTACAAAAAAGACAAATTGTTGTACAAAATTATTTCTGGACTAAGTTTGTAGTATAATCGTATATGCAAGCATTTTTTTTTAACTTCGTTTACATATTTTATTATGAACGTATCTTTTTTCAAACAAAAAAAGAATTATTAAAATCGGATTGGATTGAACACTTATTGTGACGGACGGGAAACTACGGCACCCTACACTGAGCGTGGCCCGACACGCTCTTGGCCGGTTTTTTTTTCTATAATTTTTGTGCACAAAATAAATTTCTGAACTTAAAATAAGTCACAATCGGGAAATGAATTCATTAGTAAACCGCTCCAAGGCGCAACGATTTCAGTACTCCTCGTTTTTAAAGCCTCTACGGAACGTTCGAAAAATAAATGATAGAAGCAAAACGTTCATGTGATTGTATCGGGCTGCCACTGCAAAAGGCCTCTGACTTGGCTAATTGGCTTTACATGCCATGCCGTCGAGAAATATCTCTCAGGTATCTGGTTTCCTCACGATGTTTTTCTTCACGGAAGCAAGTGATATTTATACAACAGTATGGGAGAAGAGCTAAGGTATTGTAAATGTTACGTTTAGTGAAATATCAAATGTAGATCGTGTAAAATGCAATGCGGAATGAAATAATGAAATGTTAAATGTATACTGCGCGAAATGTAATCTATAATGATGTTATTGTAATCTATATGTTCATAAGAAGGTATTGTTAAATGTAAGGTTTATTAATTTTATTGTAAGAAATGTAAATGTTACCTAAGGCAAATAAAGTGTAAATAAATGGGAGAAGAAGACATGCTGCGCCCACCCCAATTAAATTGGCATTAGAGCAAGAGATTGATGATGATGAGGACATATCCTGTTTTGTAAAGTCGTAAAGACTGTGAGAAAGACGCGGATCGCTATAGTTACTGTCAACTAACGAGAAATGCATTATCGCAATAATTAATGGCATTTCTCATTAGTGTGGCCCCAGCATAATGGACGCATTATCGCAATAATTAATGGCATTTCTCGTAAGAAGATGACAATAGCGGTCATTGACCCACCTATATTTATTCTTAACTTTGAAAACCACAATAAGCCTGTTCAAGTGTTCTGTCTTCTGTTCTATCGTTATCTAACATTTTCATTCGATCGTTTTTAATAAATAACGATACAAGGTTCATTTGTTTTGGTTCGTACGAAGAGATATTAGGGAAAGGGCAATGACCGCTATTGTCATTTAAACTGGCACCAACTATAGTTAAATAATAATTTAATATTGCAGTGCATTTAATGAACTGTCAGTAAATGCCTGGCAAGTACAGATTGTTGTCAATAAATGTGCCCACGGGACCCGTTAATTTGTCCCTTACCACGCGTTCTCTCTCAAACAATGTGGCATGCTTCGAGAAACTTCACGCACTAAATAATTTCAATGCTTTTGTGGAATATTAATGTGTTCATTCTGCATCTGGCACTTTCTTCAGTTTAATTAATTACTTGTAGATTATGAGATTGAAAGCAATTTTGATTCAAATCAGTGTTTATTAGTTTCGAACTAAGCTAGTGCCATTGCGTTAGGACTTTTCAAATTGATGGTAATTTTTGCTAACAAAGTCAAGACGTTTTACTTACTTCTTTATATTTTTAGGCTTGGTACCTCAGTCTTCACAAACAGAACTTTGTTGTCCATCTGTCCGTCTGTCATGACCCTTTCTTTTGTTTAGGATCGCTTGGAGTTATGACGCTAAAATAAATATCAAATACTCAGGTCTGGACTCCCCTAACTCTTGGAGTAGTAAAATATTGTGAGTCAATGCGATTAAAAGACGACGATTGTACGATTTCACAAAGGAATCAAAACTTACAGGGTACTTTCAGTTTGTTTCTTTTTCATGAAATTTGCCAAGATCCAATGTCTTACAGCATAATGTAAAGGAATATTCTAAAAACAGCCGATTCTTTGAGTTTTAATAGTTTCTTAAGGCGCTTAGACGAGCTAAATTAGCAACTCTATTTGTGGTGGTTCAAACTTCGTTTGAAATACTGTAAGAATAAAGTTCTAATCAGCTTGCACTACAAAGTGGTTGTTACGTCAGCCACTGCGGGCCAATAGCGCGAAATGAGTGGTTTCGATCGATTTACAAAATAACTATTGATTGGATTAAAAAACTAAAACAGTATCATGCTAAAATATTGCTTGTAGAATTATTTGCCAAAAAATCAGAATGATCGCATGCATATTAGTATGTTTTTTATTGTTTGAAAGATATTTTTATAGGTAAGTTCGTGATTTCTTTTTATCGAGCTAAATTAATTGTATTATGTTTTCAAAACAGTATCATGCTAGCATGTATCCTGAAGAATATCATATATTTTTCTGGTCTTGTTTATAGCAGTGAATCATATACTTTTAGTAATTATAAAACTCGCGTTTAGCTCGTGTAATCGCCTTAATACAAACTATTAATAAAAACTTTTTTGCAAAAAATAAAACCGACTTCACACAAAAAAGTGAAAAATAACTTTAGCTTCAGAAGTCGGTGACCTTCATTTGATTGATTTAGTTTTTTTGTCACCGACTTCTGAAGCTAAAGTTATTTTTCACTTTTTTGTGTGAAGTCGGTTTTATTTTTTACAAAAAAGTTTTTATTTTTTACTTTTTAGTGGTTCACATGTGTATAGGGTTTTCACAGCGTACCAGCGTGATTTTTTGTTATGAACTGGTGTAAACAATAGACAGACATGAAATTTCAGCAATCCCAGTAAGAGACACAAATTTGCTACATTTAATGAGGAGTTCCGTTGCCTTTCTCCGAAGTTCTTCATCTAATCTTTACCAAATTTAAATGGGATCACTCCGAGAAAGTACTCTTTCTAGAACTACCCAAATCGATTCTGGTGTGCCTATAAAATTTGAAGAGTTCTCTCTATTTCTCCAGGATCCCATTATCAGGATCCTGACTTGATGATTATGGGACCTTCTGGGAAGTATACCCTTTCAAACAATTAAAAAACAAATTCGGTCCAGTCATATTCGAGTAATCGGGGAACATTGAATTGAGAACCTCCTCCTTTTTGAAGTCGGTTAATAACGACGTTATGGTACGTGACTCAAATATCCGGATAGCCTTTAAAAGATTTGGCCGAGTATCGTTAATTTACTTCTAAGAATTGAAGAGTTCCGTTCCTTTGTCATGGATCCCATAATCAGAACCTAACCAAATTCTCATCAAACTACCCTTGAAGTACCCTTGCCAATAAAAAAAACAAAACATGTCAAGGTAATAGGCTTATCCCCAACCAATGGAACTTATTACACCTAACTGTCGAAATCTGGGAATATTGTACACATCTGCGTACCCCCTCAGAGCATACAGGCGTGATATTACGTCATGATGTTGTATAAACAATAAACCTACAAGCGATAACAGCAATCACTGCAGATTTGCCGTACATTTTTGAAGAGTTCCATTGTATATCTCCGAAGACCAGCATCAGATCTTCAGCAAATTAAAATGGGACCACATGGGAAGTACCAGCTTTCAAATAAAAAAAGAATCATCATAATCGGTTCACTCACTCGAAAGTTATGAGGTAACAAACACAAAAAAAAAAAAAAAAAAAAAAAAACATACAGACGAATTGATAACCTCCTCTTTTTGGAAGTCGGTTAAAAACTCAACCCCCCTCCCCCCCCCTTCTCACAAAAGGGGTATCTTAATAGATTCCCCTTTTGTCATCCGGAGAAGTCCGGATGAATGTTGGGATGTATAAAGTCAGGAAAGGGGCAGGAAGCCGGACGTGTTCGAACAAATCGGGATGAATGTTACCCTAATTGCGGGGCAATGACCCTTTTTCTCGTACAGCAAGGAATTGGAAAACCGATAGCAGATTTGTTGTTATGGTTCCGTATCTCAAAAGGTAAAAAAGGAACCCTTATAAGATCACTTTATTGTCCTTCTGTCTGTCTGTCCGTCTATCACCACCGATTTTCTCAAGAACGGGTGGCCCTAGCAAGTTGAAATTTATACCAGATACTGAAGTTTATAGTCCCTATAGGTGTATAAAAGTCAACACTATAAAAGATATGGGCAAGTTTAGATTTTCGTAAAAACTTGTTAGTACTAAAATTTACCTCAATTTTCAACTTTTTATTTTTGGGAATTTTTCCTACACTTGTGCCTGAAAACCCGAATGGTAGTTCCCGTTGACCTAGAATCACGAAATTTGGCAAGAAGCAATGTCTTACAGCACATGTAAAGGGAAAAATCTGAAAACTGTAAATATGTAGGTAGTTTAACAAAAAAAAAAGTGATTATACTATTACAAATAACGATTCCAATGATAGTACTAGTAGCGAGCTAACTAGCGTAGTTTCGGAGATATTGTCGTTTTAATTAGACGCACCGATAGCGCATGCGCATGCGCATTTGGTGGACAGATCAGGTATGCGAAAATTAAGATCCGATAGACAGGGATATTATATTACTTGCGGTTCGTGCAATAGTCGATTCATGGGATCGAACAGCATAGTTAAGTTTGTCCTTTTCAAAGTTTGTACTGGGACCCTAGGTGCGCGAGTCCGACTTGCTTTTGGCCGGTTTTTTTTTCTGTTGGTAGATGTTTACCTAACAGTACACCCATATTTCACCAGTTATATTTAAGTCAGTAACAGGGGGCGAGCCTATTGCCATCAACGGGGTGCAAATTCCAGCTCCTAGGCTGCACCTGAGAAATCCCTGTTGGAAAAGCACAACAACGAGGCAGTCTCAATATCTCTGTTATTAATTTTAAAATAAGGATGAGAATTGAATTCTAGCTGTGTAAAGGGCTCTTGAAAGACTAGTACTTGACCTTTGAGATCTTGATAAAATCTCTAGAATTCTTTAAGAATGTAATTATTTCTTGTCTCCAAGAAATTGGTAAGTGACCTTTGGTCTTGAACCTTTCGTACTCGGCAAACACGTGTATCTTTGTTATTTTTACGTGGGTATGTTCCTTATTTTTATTGATTCAAAACATATTTGTCAGCGTCACATTGTAAAAACCATTAGATTGTAATCTGCATCTAGTGAAATTGTAAACTGTTGAAATATTGACAACTGAACATGCTGCTTACAATATGACGCATTATTTTTCGGTAAATAATAATGATGAATGATCAGAAGATTCAGCAAGTAGGTTTTCTCAAACACTTATACACGTCATTTTTTTTTAAACAAGATGGGGCCGGTCAATCAATCAATCAATCAATCAATCATTTAATTTTATTCTCTCTTCACAAAGTTGACTTAAAGTTAATGTGAAATAATGTCATAAGCTGTATACAACCGTTGTGAGAGACTGGTGCCTGATGTAGGTTTTTGGGAAAAACCTGTGTTACAGGTCACCAGGCCCCCTCCAGGATAGAATCAGCTTTTACAGCGATAACGAGTGAGAGTATGAATCAAACAATATGATTACCCAAATTAAAAGCAAATTAAAAACAAATTAAAAACAAAGGGAAAACTAACGGTGTTTCGTACCTGACTACTCTGAGAAGAAACAGCGGAAACAAACTCAGAGGTCATAGTCTCTTTTGAAGTCCAGACAATCTTGCTTAATTCACATGAGGACCATGCAGATTAGTGTCTGAGGTGGTCTTTTGATGAAAGAATCACACAGATTTGAGTGGACCTGTCCAGTCAGTGCAAGCATTTGTCAGTTATCGTGTAAGATCCAGAGAGGCGTTACGCTTACGGATTCCGTAGTGGTGTAGTTTCCTGATTAATGTTTCATGAAGAACGCAATCGAAAGGTTTAGATAAATAGCAAAAAAAAAGATAGAGGTATATTGTAATCTTTCGAAGTGAAACGCAGTGTAGAACAAAACAATAACCGCTAGGACGGGGAGAACAAGTCCATTTCGGCTTCGTCAAGAGGTGTTTTACACCATTTATATATTTTTGTAAACAAATATCCTATCCTTCCCAATGAAGCAGTTGGTTACTGCTCGAAAAAAAATGTAACTTAGACATCTACACTGTAACCCATGGTAGTGGTGTTGACGAGGGTGACAACAGTGACAACATTCTTATCACGAAACGTATCAGTACCCCGGGCACGCCGGCACGGACACAACGAAGCAATTTACATTTTCTTCAACTTATTGCACAACGACTAGAATTACTTATTGAACGGTTTTACAAGACGGTGTGTCTCACAGCGCTTTGTATCCAATTAGATACGAGTTGTATTTTTACGTGTCGATTGATAAAGATTTCGGTTTTTTTGAGGAGCTCGTGGCAAAATAATCACAGCCACACAGGTCGATCTGTAAGGGTTAGCAGCGCTTGCCAGGGTTGAATGGGTGATCATTCGTTAAATTCCAAGTTTCTTCCATACCTAGGTAAGCACTTTAAATCGTTGGTCATGCGGCATTTCGGCTGTCATGTGTAGATATTTGACAGTCGTTACAGGTAGTCAGTGGCAGAGAGACTGACAACCAGGGCCTCAATTCTGCTATTACAATAGTGTCAGAAAGGCGATCATTGATTTCACAATGATCAAGTTCTGTCAAGTTTTGACAAGTTTGGTAATCTACTAATATAATGGCGTCATTATGACTTCTCAATGGACAACCACTGACACTCCATTGAAAGAAATGTCATAGAATATTAATCTTGTACATGAAATCTAGCATGAATAAATGTTCGCATTTAGTAGTAGATTTCGAAAACCATTTGTACTTATGGTTTTATAATAATGGCAATACGAAAATGCCATTAAAACACAATTTTATTGCGAGACCATAGTGAATTTAGCAGATTACGAACTTTAAGCAAAATGACAATGGGATGAGAATGGAATCGTGTTGGAGTGACGAATTTATTTAAATAGCAGAATAAGGCCCCTGTCTTATCCAAGGGAGATCAATACCCAATTACTAACTGGGTAGTGAAGGTTATATAGGCAGTCAGTCCATGTAAAATACTGGTAATCAGCTGCATCTGCTCAGACTAGAAGCCGACCCCAACATTAGAACCCTAAAATAAGCAATTAACTTATATCTCTCTTACCAAATACAAATAATAAAGTTAAGAACAGATTTGCAGAAAACATCTTAAAACACATATTTGAATAACATCAAATTGCTTGATAAGGTTATGCAAAACACACTCAAACAATAGTGTATTGTTTCTAATTTAAATCTCTAACTAAATATTATTTACTTTTGAGTTATCATCAAATTAGTAACTTGGTTTTAGTGGAAAATGGCATTATTTATTTATTTATTTGGCTTTTGCGCGCGACTTCACTTGCGTAGACTTCAGAATTGGGCCCCATCTATCTGTAAGCCAGTTTTCGCCCAAATCAATTCACCCGTTTTTGTGTAATTGAGTAACCAACGTTCACATTTATTAGATAATCATTAGTCTTGTGGTTGTAAGCGCAATTGCTGAGCAATTATGGTCCTGGGTTCCCGGGTCGCGCAGTGTTGTTGCGTTTTTTTCATCAGGAGTTTCTTATTAGCAGTCACGGTGTTTGGATTTGTGCCCGGTTGATGGCATGCGAAATTTTTTACTTTCTCCTTCACTCCTCTAGAAACTCAATAAAAAAGTTCCATGAAAATCCGTCCACTACAAACTTCGTTCCACCTTATTGTCTACTTGCACTCGACTAATTCTACCAGAATCGAATTTTGCTCAGGCCTGGACCCGAAACCAAGTAAAACATGTTGGTTATTTTTATTATACGTTCCAATAATGTGGATTATAAAAATGTAAAAACATTTTTGTATTCCAAATTTCACTAAATGGAACACGAACTCGCATTTTTAGGGTAATATCGGCTTTGTTAAAGTTTTCAAAGGGTCTCTAATAAACTCTGATTGTTACTCTGACATCCCCAAGTTTGCTTTTCACAGTTTGAACTGAACAGTAATTGATTTAGGCAAATGAGGTTCGAATATCCTTTCTCCTAATCTTATGATAACGTTGTTACGGGCCCTCATCATGATGATGAATTCTGGTTTGAGGTGTCTATGTGACCTGCCGGGGCTGCGGGACTGTTCGAAAGAGATACCGTGGCGCCGGAACATAAAGGGCGAGGAAGGAACATGGATGGGTTTTAGTCATTAAAAGTCAGACACTCCCTCCCGCCCCGCCCAGAGTGGGAGAAGTCATTTGATGATTTCCCATCAGAAAAAAAAATAAATGGTATGTTGCGCCGACCCAAAATAAATTGGAACTAGGGCAAGAGAATGATTACGATCATGGTGATGAATTCAACATGGCTAACGCTAGTTCCAATAAAATGGATTTCCAAATCGTAACGCTGCACAGTATTATGTTTAAACGTTATACATAATTATTACCCTCCTCAGTCGGGTAAAAATACAGGATGTAAACAACCTCATCACGAAGCTGTCAACCAAGCAATCTGTACATCATACTACGTAACTTTACGCAAAAAGAATTGCTGGAAAACGACTTCTTTTGTTGGGGTAAAAAATCACGTTTTACGATATTTAACTCAATGTACCTTGTAAAATGTTGGAACTTTGACCCCCAATATGTCCGGAAATAGAAGGTTCCTTGGTATGGTGTAGAACATCGGTCGGCAACACGCGGCCCGCGGACGTCTTACTTACGGCTCGTGAATGTTTTGTAAAATAAGTTATAAATATCAAAATAAATATCATAAACGAACCGCGATCAGCCGTATAGCGCGCTTTTCAATTTTTTTAAGGGATATAACCAATTATACGTAGGTATATTGGGCTTCTTGGGTTAACCCTAGAAGCGGTGTCACAAGTGCTTTTAGTTTATTTTGCCACCTTGTGGCTCTTGCCTGCCAATTGCCGACTGGTCTAGAACAAACAAAAATTTGCAAAGACAGGGAGAACAAGTTTCTTTCGACTTCAATTAGAGTCTTTTACACCCTCCATACTGTGCGCCGATCAAACCTTGGTTGGCTCGTTTCTCTCAACAATCTCCTAGCAATAGCGCTTGTTTATCTTCGTTCATGTCTGTACATATTTGAATATCAATATTATTTGTTAATCAAAACCAAAATTGATCAAAGGCAATTGAGGCAATCGAATTAATATTGAATTTGGTTTTTTCGTGGGCTGAATTCAGTAGTGGGTCTAGAATACAGTTAGGCCGCGTTCTCATGTATTTTGTAAAGTGTGTGTGTTTAAGTGTCAGAGCTTGTGTATGTAAATGGAGGTGTTCACATATTAAGACGCCGCGTCCACGACTTTCGTCAACTAAAAACGAACGATAAATTAATCGTCACGACATATTGGGAACGCAGTCTTGGTTCAAATGCGCCTTGTGGTGGGTACTCTAAACATGTTTCGCAGCCAAACAACAAAAAACAATTGTGAGATGTGTCCTCTCCTAAGAAAACGCTGCCGAGAAACTAAAAAACTCACAACAACTTACTGCTCAGCAGTAGGTCTTGTGACCTCTACACCAAAGTTTAAAAATACTGAAACTATAATAATAAGAAATGCTTCATCATAGCTCTTCGCGTCCAGTATATTAATGCATTCAGGATGCTGTTGGTGTTGCCACGCTTCTGCAGTTCCTCGGGTATATTTGCGGACGCGCATACTGATGGTTTTCCTTCAATTAGAGGCAAGAGTGCAGCATTCTCTGTTTTCTCTGGGACTTCGTCGAGCTTCATTGTCTCGGCACTTTTCTGTTGGTCGCCACTGTTGGTTCTGGCTTTCAGGAGTTACAGTGGTTTGGGAATAGTGTGGCGGGCTAGTCCCAATTAAAAAAAAAGGGTGCAGCTAAGTAGAAACGGGTTTCTTTGAAGAAGGAATAATTCTTTTATTGTACGGTGGACATGCTACGCCAACGACCATACAGCCTCTAGACTCCTAATAACAGGCGACCGATGTCTGTCAACACATAAGGGGTATAAATCTTATAGCCGTCGTCACTCACCGAGTTCGAATTAGTTTCGACCACTCCTGTGAGCCGCAAACACTTCCGCACTACTCCTTTAAAAAATCGAGAAAATAGACATAATATGACCCCGTGTATAATACGTTGTTGTGATAAAGAAAGCCGGACTTCAAGTTTCTTGAAAGACGTTATCACATGTCATCGGTAATTTAAAAGTTCCATAATCTAAATTAGATTAAATGTCTGACAATATTTATCGGAGTTCATCTTATACTGGTCATACTTGATGTCTTTTATGATTGCGTCCCTTTCTTTTGAAAGTGTTTTTTTCTCTATCTCTTTTCCTCGGTGTTACGTTAACATAATTAGTGATGTTCCAAATCGTACGACCGCCTCTGTTGTCGATAAAGCAAAAAATAAAACCTATAACTATTTATTTATGCAAAAAATTATATATTTTTAATAATAAAAAATTACAACATTTATTTATTTATTAATATGTTCACGTCATTTTACCGAAGATTGTTTTATCCCTATGAAAAACCGTCGCCGCCTACTAAGTTCATATAAGTTCAGATATTTTACCTACATGATTCAATCGTAATTAGAATAAAGAAGGTAATTTAATGCAAGTAAAGTATGTAAAACATATTTTATTATGCCTACAGTTAAAAAATATCGATACTTTCTTGTTTGATTTAAAACTGTCCCATCCCTAGTGAAATGCAATGACCTTGAATTGACCAATCAGAACGCATTACCCCGTCCCCCTCGCGTACCTCGTACCTCAGCGAGTTGACAGAATAGTTTTCGTGCGTTAGATCGTGTATTAGGCGTCTATAGGCTGTATGGTCGTTGTGCTACGCCGGCTGTGTTATAATTGGTAACAAACAGTATTGTTCTTTGTACACTTTAAGTCAGCTGCATTTGTGAGCTCAAACTAACTGAGTTATTTGAGGATAGTAATTAAATGCTACTAACACAGTTTTGTTAGTAATTAATTTTATGACATGAGTCCATGTTCCTTAAAACAAATGTTTTATTAGCTTTTGTCCGCGGTTACGCTCGCGTTAATTTAGAATTTGAGAATAAATTCCGATTCAAAAATGATTCGAAAGACTCGTGGCTACATTTATTATCATAAGAACATTATATTGTTGGTTTCCTCGGGAACAGTACTTTTTATCTGTTTAAGAACACCTGCCAACGTATAGGCAAAATTTCAGGATGATCTGTTTTGTGGTTTAGGCGCGCGTGAAAAGGTAACAAACAAACTTACTTTCGCAATTTTCATGTTAGTAAGGAAGTAAGGATAGTAAAGACAGCGGCAGGAGGTGTCTTTTTGTGCTAGTTTCCAAGAGCGTGAACAACATTCAAGTACCTACCCACTACTACTATCATAACTACGTAGATAGAGGGATAATCTAATTAGAGTACGTTGGGACGTTGGTACCTACTTTTTTAAACTCACAGACGTCTGTGCAACGTTTTGTTCACAAATCACAACGCTTTTTCGGGGCGAAAAGGAGATCACCCAGCCTCCATACATTTTTGGGGTATTTTCAAAACTGCCGGCCAACCAAAATAAACTAATTATTTGTATAGAACATAACATAATAAACATTTTTTATTACTTCACTTAAGTCGTAAGTCACTGAGAAGTTATTCAACAACAATTATCTGAGATCCTTTCCTCTCTTTTCTCCGGCATTTTTCCTGGCTGGTTTTTGTCAGTAGACAATTAAACATTTAGAGACGGAATTGAATTATTGTTGCATGTCTCTTATAATTGGATTTGCAAGGCTATGTTTTCAGAAAATAAAACAGCTGAATTGAATTAGATGTTGACGTGTAGGTATAAGGTATAAGGTTTTTTATAATTCCGTCCCCAAAGGATTAAAAAAGGGTATGAAGTTGTGTATGCAAAATCCGTAATTTTCGAAGTAAATCACAAAGTTAAATATGGTTGGAAGCTAACGCAACGGTGTTGTAACAATTTCAATCCTTTGATTTTTAAGTTAAAATCACTAACATCAGCCATTATTTTTCCTGCTTTCCTGCTTCTATAAAGTCTTTAAGGTCTTCGATATTGGAAATCGCGTAATGGAACTCAAATGGAGTTGGGCAGGACACCTAGGAAGGTGCGGTAATGGCAGGTGAAGTAAAACTGTGACCAAGTGGCGTCCAAAGAATGAAAAGAGAAGTGTTGGTCGTCCAGGGGCGAGACGACATTGTTGCCATTGCTGGAATATCCTGGATGAGGTTGGCACAAGAGCGTGGAGATTGGCACAAACAAAGAGAGGCCTATACCCAGCAGTGGGTGCAGTCGGGCTGTATGACGATGTTGATTCTATAAAAGGTTACTTTAATATCTATGCATTAATCCAACCGCTCAGACTAAAACCAACTCTAAACATACTTCTCAAGTCCTAACTCTCTGACTCCGCACATGTTTCAAATTTTGCGTGTTTCAAAAGCCCCTAGAAGCTCGCAATCAAAACACCCTTTATATTTACGAGTTCTCGTCTTAACTTGGGGGGTAAAAATAGGCAAACAAGCCTATCAATTGATAGCCTTGTAATTACTGACTTATGCTCAGAACCGTAAGTTTAGAGTATGAATGTCCATAGAGCGCTTAAAAGAACAACACGCAACAAGCGTAATAGTAGCGATTATTCATGAGTGACTGTGAAAAGAAAATAAAAATAAAATATTTGTCCCAAAGACCTGATGTGCATATTGCTACGTATGTTTGTACCTACACTTGGTGACCACAAGTAAAGCGGTTTTACTTTGCGAGATCTAAAGCTACTGGAACAGAACAGAAATAAAACTTTGGAAAAGCACCATGGTTCTCCTAGTCATTTCGATTTTTTTTTTTCTAGCTAGAGTCTATAAAAGGTTCCCACGATCTAGAATCTAGACCATACCTGGGAACCTTGAAGTTACGGAGATGTTAAAGTTCCAACTTTTAACATTTTTTTTTGTAAGTAGTACTGATTTTTAATGTTAAAACTTTGTTTTAAAAACCTGCACCCAGAACATTGTGCTCCTATAGCATAATGTTTTGAGTGCGTTACATTAAGTTCTACCGTAAAACATGTTTTTTCACCCCACAGAAAGTCATACAGGGTGTAAACCACCTCATCACGAACCCGTGAACCACGCATTCTGTACATCAAACTAAGTAACTTTACCCAAAAAATATTGCTGGGAAACCACTTTTTTTTTGGGGTGAAAAATCATGTTTTGTGGTATAACTTCATGTAACGCACTCAAAACATTGTGCTTATGGATGGATTTAACAGTACGGGGTTCGTGGAGGTACTTAAAGTAAAAATCTTGCAATAAAAACTTGTATTTAAAAAAAAAAGTTGTCAAAAAGTTGTAACTGTGACCCCCAATATCTCCGTAACTAAAAGGTTCCCAGGTATGGTGTAGAACAAAAAAATGTTCGCAATGACGAGAAGGATAAGTGTCTTTCGGCTTCGTTAAGAGGTGTTTTACACCCTTCATACAAGCTATAATAATTTCACACTGTTACTTAGTTGGATCTACAGTACGCTCGGTTGAGGACTTTGTGAAAAGTCCGTTTACATCTTGTATATCAAAGCAAAAAAAGACATTAAAAAAAACAACAGTTCGGAACGACGGCAGTTAAGCTTGCCATCGCTCTAGTGACAGGCGTATCTCATTTAAATCAATTCCCTGGAACTCATTAAGTTCAGTGGGAGAAACAGAGTGACGGGGTGTTTAAACTGAACTGAGAATTGTAACTACAATATTTCTTCTAGGCCCAGGTAGACTGCTCCACATACAATGCGCGTAATTTGACAACTAGCGTAAACCCTCAACACGGCTTAGGTTGAGGGTAACATCTAGTGACTAAAATGCTAACGTTTCATACTAAACTGTAACAGACAAAGTGATTAATTGGGCATTATTCATAATGCTCGGGCATTATAAATAATGTCCATCACCGTCTGGGCAGGATATAAATGACAAGTTTTTTTTTTTTAATTTCCTTCCATCACTGATCAGTTGTTCCGTAACATATTCATACTCAAACGCCAAAGCTCTAAGGTATTGATTCACTAATAAAACTGCTCGTGTTTTATCATGGACCATAACTTTTGGGAATAAATACGCTATTCGTAACATTAACGACTATTTATAGGTTTACGCAATAGGCTTGCGTATTGACGGCGGAGTTATTACAAGCCTGTTGATTACAACCTGTGGGAGTTTGTTTTGATACATATTGTGGTAAAGGCACCTTCTCGTTTATACAACGTGTAACAAAAAGGGTACTTATAGTCCTATGAAAGGGTGTGCTATAGACCATCAAACTGAACAACTTTCTCTATGGGACCACGATTACGATGGTGGTAGTCCTTTAGTCCGTAAGTCCCTTTTCGTCGATCCGTGATTTTTCTTGGTTTTGATGCATTGTCTTTTAACTAAAAATTAACGCATTAGATACTTAGAAGAAAAATAAAATCAGAAAACGAAAATACACAAAAAAAATGTTGGTTACCAAATGCATAAACACATCACACACACACACACACACATCACATTTCACATTTTCTCAGTGTTTTTTTTGTGCTTGGATATCTTTGGTTTGACGTAATGAACGCTGTGTTTAAATTTGTCCATCTATTTAAATGGGACCTTATATACTAAATCATCCTCGAGAATCACTCTATCCATTGGTGAAAACAACATGAAAATCGGTGCAGTATTTTTTGAGTTTATCGCGAACAGACAGACAGACGCGGCGGAGGACTTTGTTTTATATTATGTAAGTAGTGATAGTGATACTACTAAGGTCCATGTTCACCGAAAAGATAACAGCCTGATTAGCTAAAAACAGCTGTCACTGTGACATATTACCATACAAAAATGTGCTTTAAACAGCTGTTTTAGCTAATCAGGCTGTTATCTTTTCGGTGAACATGGACCTTAATGAGTAATATTTGTTATCTCATTCTCGGAAACGGCTCCTAGGATTTCGATGAAAGTTAGCATTATGGTGGTTTACGTGGCGAAAAATCGATCTAGCTAGGACTAATATCTGGGAAAATTTGTTTTCTCTGTTTTCAGCGGAGCAGGCCTTGGTCGCTCAGGTGCTACGCTGTATAACTACAGTGTGTAACTTAACTTTGCAAAGTTTACATTACTACTCGTATAACAGTATCAAAATACTTATTCACTTAATTAAACCTTCTCCCACGGGTAAAGGCCACTAAAGGCATGAGTTTATGTGTGTATAGGAGCTTCAAAATACAGCAAAGGAAAGGTTTTGCCCTTAGCAACTACAGAATTGAGTCGAATTTAACGAGAAAACCGTAATCAACAGTAAACTTCTCCTTTTGTCGCTGTCAGTAGCAACGTTATCTCTGTTCCAATTGTTAGTATATTTATTTGTCTCGAAACTTCACCAATTCCACGGCAAAGCAAACTAAATACAGACATTAAGACTTGAAATCTAGTCGCGCTGACGGTCGGTCGCGTACGGTCGGTCGTGACGTCAGCGAGAATAATATACGGCTTTCGGTCGCCGCTGACGTCAGCGTCGCAGTATGATGTTGTATAGAACACAATGTATACTCGTACACGACCGACCGTGCGCGACCGACCGCTAGCGCAACAAGAATTGAGGCCTTATGTTAGCCCTAGTACCAAGACGTATAAATATAGGCTGCGTTTTCCCCAAAGATGAGCGAGGATGCATAACGAGGGTTGTATGTGAAACATACTTACAACACACAATCACATAAGTAGAATACATCATACTGTGAAAAAGAAGCGATATTGATTCGTTAGTTTCACCTCAAAGAGATTAAAAAGATTTTTACACACAATATTTTCATACAAAAATTTTGATTCCGAACATTTTCGATTATGACACACGAATGCTGCCTGACAAGCGGACGTGTGACACTAGACACTAGACCAGCCTTTCCCAAAGTGGGCGATAACGCCCCCTTGTGGGCGCTGCAGGCATAAGTAGGGGCAGTAATTCCGGACAAAAAATGGGGGCGCTGCACGTTGTGTAGAGGCTTAGGGGGTGACTTGTAATTTCATCTAGGAGGACTCTTAAACACCGACTGAGCTCTCGACTCGCGCCTACAACTTGTGAAAATCAACTAATATTAATATTAGTATCATATTGTTATATACTTTACTCTGTCTGAATACCATAAAGTTGCGTTTCAATAATCATTCTCCTTGGCAGGTGTAGCCCATAAGAGTTATTCATATTCATTTATTTGCGTTCCACAAGGTAAAAGGCTTAGAGCTAAGAGCCGTTGTAGACCCTGTCAGGGCACAGCAAATAGTTAACTTGACACCTGAGCGCCGTTGTGTACACCTACTGGGCTCAAGTTAACTCTTGCGGGTTACAGTAAAAGTCTCGTTTAGAGTGAATAAATAATTAGTTTAATTTGAAGTTACAGTAATTCAAAGCATTTTTCAAAAATATTTTTTTCTCAAAATGGGCAGTAGACAAAATAAGTTTGGGAACCCCTGGACAGAGGGATTTGTTATTCAGTAGTAACAAGTATTGGATAAAATCTTTCTTCGCTTGTCCCGTCCATCGCAAGCGAGGGCTGGTGGAAACACAGCCTTACTCTGGGATTACAAGTACTTCTACTAGACAAACAAGTCGATTTTACGCGTAGAAACTAAATCGATTTCAGTTTCAACCACAAATGCTGATAGAATTTCTGAGCTAGCCGCAAATGGTTTTCATTGGCTGCCCGAACTGATTGCGGTTAGTCACAAATGTTTGCCCTGTGTTTATTAATTGATCTTAGCTCTAATATAGTGAGCAAACTCACAATCTCTTTTTAATTACACGACATAACATCACGCTTGTTATCCGCGAAGTGTTTGGCAGAGGTGAACCTAAAGGGTGTAAAACACCTCTTCACGAAGCTGAAAGGCACTTGTTCTCCCCGTCATTGCGATCATTTGTTTGTTCTACACCATACCTGGGAACCTTCTAGTTACGGAGATATGGGGGTCAAAGTTACAACTTTTCGACAAGTTTTTTTTTACCTCCACGACCCCCGTACTATTCAATTCATCCATCAGCACAATGTTTTAAATGCGTTACATTGAGTTCTACCACAATTCATGATATATAATTTATAACCTCAAAAAAAAAGTTGTTTCTCAGCAATAATTTTTGCGTAAAGTTACTTAGTTTGATGTACAGAATGCTTGGTTAACGGCTTTGTGATGAGGTGGTTTACACCCTGTATACCAACATTTCGCCAGTTATGTTAAATCCCAGGTTATAGGGGCGAGCCCATTGCCATCAACTGGGCACAAATTTAGACTCCGTGGCTGCTACTGGGAAACTCCTGTTGGTAAAACCTAATAACACTACGCCCGACCTGAAAATAGGCATGACGACAGTATAAAAAAAATGCAAAACTATTTAGTCCGTCAGTTAGATTATTGAAAAATAATGGACACGTATTTTTTGTTTTTGTAAATCAATGAATATTGACAAAGATAAAACGCATCAAAACTCGGGAGTGGGGGCTCGTGACGTCATAACTCGCTAAAAAATATAGGTACCTACCTAGAAGTGACGTATTGAGAATTTTAAAAGCATCGTATCTTCGTCAATTTTGGTTTATATTACAAAATAAAAAATACGGGTCAAATATTTGTTGATAACCTAACTGACGGACTAATTATTATTTTTTTGTCGTCTCCCCTATTGACCTCACCTCAGTAGTCCCGATTGCGAACACAACCAAGCAGTACCTACCTAAGTTTTTAATGTGAAAGTGAAATTAGTTTAGTTATTGGACTGATCGGAATATGCGGGCGTGGCTGTATAACAATTAAGCTACGCTACGCTATTATTATAGCGTACTTTATAATACAGGGTGTAAACAGACTCATCATTATGCCGTCAACCAAGCAAAAGAGTTAGGTATGCAGCTAGCAATCTTCTTAAAGATCGATTTTTGTTATTCTTTCTTGCAGAAAATACTGAAAGGATTTGGATGAAATTGCAAACAGATTGATTGTAACCCTAGGTAGGTTTGCTAGAAGATTGCTAGCCTGTGAACCTAACTGTTTGCTGACTGTACATCAAACTAAATAACTATACGCAAAAATTATTGCTAGGCCACGAATTTTTTTTTAGGGGTGAAAAATCGTGTTTTGTGGTAGAACTAGAAACAGATGAAGATGAATTTAAAAAAAATGATGATTATGAATATATTTTGCAATTGCAGTTTTTTTTAATAACCGATAAAAAATGTATATGGGGATGCAGAATGTTGTACTTACTGAATACGTAAGTACTGGCAACCATTTTAGCGTCAGTTTCTCTTCCACTCCATAAAGTGTAGGTTAGGTACCTACCTGAAATGTCTTTAAAAATGTCAATACGATCAAGTTTTACTTCCTTTGAAAGTTACCTACCGCCCATTAATCAAGCTTTACTTGGCAGGTTTCTCAAGCAATACCCATTGTATTGCTTCGCCGGTAATTTACGAGGTACGATAAGCAAGCGGCTCCGGGGCTGGCAGCTATCCAACACATTAGTGCCACTTGACGTTTAAGCTAAGTCCTAATTTAAGCGAACGTAAATACACGATCGACAAGTTTTATTTGGCTTGGTAAACCCGAACGCATAGTAGTCGTCAAGAGGTCGGCTTCCGATTTTCTAAACAAATGAGTGACAAATAAAATTATTTGTCACTCATTTGTTTTATTTGGCTTGGTAAACCCGAACGCATAGTAGTCGTCAAGAGGTCGGCTTCCGATTTTCTAAACAAATGAGTGACAAATAAAATTATTTGTCACTCATTTGTTTAGATAAAATCGGAAGCCGCAATTTGGCGACTTTCGCGTTTTCGTGCAAAAATCGCTTCTATTAGGACGCAAGTTTAGACGCACAGCTGCATGCACTTTTCTCTTTTATTGTGATTAAAATAACCTGCCAAAATGAAGTTGTCAGTTTTGACTGCGTCGTTGTAGTCCGATAGCGCTGGGCCATGATACATAGTTTCAAAATTCTAAAGTTGCTTATTTCTTGCCTGTAGATACAGTCGTACCTATGAAGCTTATAATTGAGTTTTGTGGCCGCTTTAGCAGACCATAATATGAATCACTATTGGTATATGGTTTTGACTATAAAATCTTACTCAAAATGACACAAATTAATATACCTAGTAGGTTGGGCTAATTGTCCGGAAACTATATGCGAAAAACCAACAACTTGAATATTTTTGAAACCTCAAAACCTAGCGATATCGGTCTATTGGTCCAGTGGTCGCAAGTGTGACCGCTGAGCTTGAGATCCTGGGTTGGATTTCCAGGTCGGGAAAAGTTTTATTAGGTTTTGTTCATCAGGAATTTCTCAGCAGCTACGGAGTCTAGTTTTGTAGCCAATAATCCAAACTTACAAAACTATTACAGACAAAAATGTGAAAATGAGTTTGTTTGACATGCTTGAAGCCGGGGCCACACCGCCAGCTAGCGAGCGAGCGAGCGAGCCGAGCGAGGTATCGTCTCACCTCTTTTCATACTTTGGTTCACACCGCGAACTAAACGAAAAAGCCGAACCGATGTATGAGGAGAAGCCCATCCGCTCATTGAGCCCATCAAACATTGAGAGCGAGACAATTGAAAAATAGGTATTTGTAATAGTACATTGTTACCCTAGGGGTGAAAGTAAATTATTTAGTCCCGAGACGGGGTTTGGCGCCCAAGCGTAGCGCGGGCGCTAATAGCTCGAGGGACTAAATAAGTCTTTAACCCGAGGTAAACACTGTACTTTTCATTACGAATATAACAAGGTAAATACAAAATAAAAACACGAAACAACTCGAAAAAAATTAAGATCGGATTACCGCTGTCCCGCCTATTTTGTTTTTTTTTCTGTGGCCGGCTATTCAGCCTTTATTTTTCACTTTCTTCACTGAAAAAATTGTAAATATTTTGCCCAAATCTATATTATTTTAAAGAAATATTTGTTACCAAATTATAACTAAGTTATTTATAAAGAATAAATTCTATAATTAATACAGAATTTTATGTTATTTCAATTTACATCACGCTGTATTAATTTAGAGGATGTATAGAAGTCGGAACATGGTTCAATAGAAAGGTGAAAAAAGAACTACTTTTTTAAATAAAAATTAAAGAAAGGGTTGGTTGTGTTCCTGTTTTCCTTTTTTATATAATTGAAGTCGGTTTTCTGGATGTGTAAACACAGCGGAAAATCTGGCCGACATTTTAGGTTTTTGAAGGTTCATATCATAAACAATTTATGAAAAAAAAAAGAAAACATAGAGACATGCCAATGGTGGTCATAATTTTTTTTTAATGTTTTTTTTCCCTACTGGCATTATCCAGGCTGGAAACAGAGGACTACGTTTATATGAAAAAACGGACGTGCTGTGTCCTCTTAACACCTGAATGGATCTCGATGTTTGGCATACCTACCTACTGATAGACCATGATCTGGGAAAAAGTATCCTGTGTCCTAAGACATATATTTTTATCCAACTGGAACGTTCCCGTAGGATAATTTACGACCTCGATGCAAGCAAAGCCACGGGCAAAAGCTAGTTGATAACATAATTACCAAGTTCAGTACAGTAATACCTACAATATAATATTCAAGTTCGAGTAATGAAGTTAAGAACACCTCTCAGCTATATTAGTTCCTACCTAGGACTACCTAGTTAGTTACTACGCAGTTAGATACCTAGTTTGGAACTGGCCTGACTATGCATAGTGCATACGTAATGTAGATGTACAGACAGCAAAACTGTTTGGTATGTAGGCCCGAAATGAAATAGGTGTTTGCATTATAGGACTAAAGGGCGTAAACAGATGAGTCGATACACACCTCATTTATTAAAATCTATCCAGCCGTTTCGCTACACATTAACATACATTCTTTAATGTGGCCCTGGACGACCGAGCGTGGGTGCAAGCCACACTTTTTTCGGATGAGAAATCATCAAATGACTTCTCCCACTCTGGGTGGAGCGGGAGGGGTGTCAGACTTTTACCGACTAAAATCTATCTATGTTCCTTCCTCACCCTTTATGATGCCACGATATCTCTTTCGAACAGTCCCGCAGCCCCGGTGCAAGCCGGGTAGTAAGTACCAATTCGTTCGTCTTCGTCTCGGCGTTCCTGTCTTCTGTCCACAGCACTGAAATGCTAACCAGGAAAATAAATCTTTCCTTGGTTGACTCGGAAGTGGCGTGCTTGACAGACTCGGTCTAGCCCGGAAACGGACCGGTCGGAGAACCCGTTTTCCCAGAGACAGTGGGTTGAGCCGCTCTGCAGTTTGGTACGGAATAAACTTATTAATACGTCCACCAATACTGCTGAGCGTGCTGGCTATGGGTGAGTGGGAGTCGGGCCTCTGGCTTCAGGTACTACCGTCACCTAATATAGGCACTATGTTAGGTGACACAACCTTCCGGCTCGCTACTTGATTGCGTTTGGGCGCTCCTTGTTTGGCTCCACATCGCTGTCAATGTGGTGAAGCAATCGACTGCCACAGACACCATGGCCTTTCTTGCAGTAAGAGTGCAGGTCGGATAGCGCGGCACGCCAGCATTAATGATCTCATCCGTCATGCTCTTGCCACTTCCGGGGTGCCAGCTGTCTTAGATCCCACTAGCTTGACACGCGTCAATGGCAAGAGACCAGATGGTATGAGCATAATGCCATGGAAGTTGGGTAAACACCAAAGTGCGCAACTTGCGTCAATTACACACTTGCGCCATCCCATCTTACAAGCACGGTGTGCTGCCCTGGGGCGGCTGTTGCATTTGCTGAAAACCTCAAACGGCGCAAATATAATATTTTAATGGGTAATTACGTGTTTGAGCCGGTTGAAACATTAGGGCCGAGGGTCCGAGTGCCCACCTAGTATTTCGGTAAATCGCCAAACGGTTTATCGATTCTTCACGTGACGTAGTTTAGCTCAACTTTTAGCTCAACAGCGTCAACATTGGTTTTAATGTTCCTAGTTAATAGAAAACTGGCAACGGGGAATGCTATGAGCGAATGAAGCTCATGGTAAGTCTACAGTCTAAGTGTTCATGTACGGTCGAACAAGCTTTACAGTTTAACCCACAAATTACATTGTAAAGTGTAAACCAAATAGCTTGTTCGACCGTACAGTCTACAAAGACACGACTGTAACCGCTGAAATGTTAGGCAGTGGATTAATAGTACACACATTTCCCCAGTAGGCTAGTTTCCACCATCAATAAATGGCAAATCGATTTAGTCCGTCAGTTACAGTTTTGGAAAATAATGGACACGTATTTTTTGTTTTTGTAAATCAATGAATATTGACAAAGTTAAAACGCATCAAAACTCGACAGTGACGTCACAACGCACTAAAAATTATAGCACAGCGTGACGTATTGAGAATTTTAAAAGCGTCATATCTTCGTCAATTTTGGTTTACGTAACAAAAGAAAAAAATACGGGTCAAATAGTTTTTGATAATCTATCTGACGGACTACTTAGATATTTTTGGTCGTATACCCTATTGCACCCATAGTTTGCCTGTTATGTTATATGGAGCCAGCCTGTTGCTAACAACGGGGTACATAACAGATCATGTTGCTACTAAGAAATAACTGATGTAAAAACCCAATAGCACAATGCCCGATCAGGGAACCGAACGGCCGTGACGTCATCAACTCAGCAGTCGCACTAGAGACCACTCGACCAAAAGGAAATATCAGAATTGTCTTGAATTGATTTAAGGGTATCACATTTGATACACCATAAAGGTTCTCAGACCGGTGTAAACACAAAGTTGGATGTCCGATGATGACTAAAATAAACGAAAAGAAATAGTTTTGTTTTAATGTTGCCATGATCTGGTAAGTAAATTTTCCATTTACAAAAAAATATGAAACTCTTAATTTCTGATAAAAACCATTAAAATCCAAATATCGTGAGGTTGGTTGGTCCGTTCTTCTTTCCGTTCTTCCCAATCTTCTTCCCGTTGTTCCAGTTCCTCTTCCCGTTGTTCCCGTTCTTCCCGTTCTTCTTCCGTTTTATGGAATTGGTGTTGGTGTTAATGGTGTATATATGTTACTGTAAAAGCCCGAAGTACGGTAAATCTTAAGATTTCCCAGTAAATCCTAAGATTTACCAGCATGAGTCGGTAAATGTCCGAATTTTATAAAAATGAGACAATATTTCGGGCTTTTACCAGCAGAGTTTGGGAAATGCTAAGATTTACCAATGATGGTTGGTAAATGTTGGTTATGGGATTAAAATAATGACTATTTCTTAATCGGTTATCTTAATTACCGATCAATCAAAGCGTTACATAGTTTTAATTATAATTGTGATGATACAGTTTTACAATTTAGTAAGATGGTCTTCATAAACTAAAATGACCTTATAACTTCCATCAGGGTTAGTTTGTAGATCTATGAGATCTATTTAACAACGTGAGTTCATTTCACTATGAAGTATAGGCTTAACGACAATGCCCTTTTTTAAAAACTTCTGTTTATTTTGACAAGGTTGGCATACTCTCAAATAGGTCTTAAGTAATAGCCTCAACTGTTACATTTTTATGCTTGCGGCTACATTCCATAATCATCCTTGTCCTCCCACCGTGTCCAACAGCAACGTGTATTTCTTCGAGAATGTTGAACAAGTCTTCGTAACAAACGTAATACCTACCTGATTTCACCATCTTTTTCTTTTACCAACGCAATTAACTTTTCTTCGCCGCCAATTGTCAAAATATCAACGCTTTCCACGCCTGTAATGAACGGCTTCCAAATCACAAGGATACGGGTTGCGCTTGCGGGAGGCTGCCGACTGCCCGCGAGTACGCCACAGTGATCTAACACGTTTCGACTTGTCTATTTTTCAACATTTAACGCTTCTCTGAGGTAAATCCTAAGATTTATCGAGTGTATGTTGGTAAATGTCCGAAATTAACGATGATCATAGAACATTTTGGACATTAACCACTGAAGCTGGTAAAACTTAGGATTTACTGGGAAATCTTAAGATTTACTGCACTTCGGGCTTTTACAGTAACATATAGACTTTCTTGAAGTACGCACATATCTTCGTCTTCTGGTTTTTGTATCGTAAGATTTTTTTCTTTTCTTTATTGCCTGTTAATATCATTATGTTCCAGGCCGTGTCTCATTCTATTGGGGGTCGGCGCAACACTTCTCCTTCATGCATTCTCCCCTGTCACACTTTGTTCAAATTGGTTAAAAAGTTATAATAAATTAATAACGTACAATATTTTTACACTAAACTCCTCTTACAAAACTCCAGACATGCTAGCATAATCATTTTGTATGCCATTCGTCTGCAAAAACGAATAGATTTAATGGAGGCTAAATCGAATATTCCAGTTTTCTTTTACTTTTTTACGGGTCAATTGAAATGCAAATACTTTTACTTAGACGCTTTTTAACGACTTAAAGAGGTCGTACGTAAGGTCAAACTGTGTATACAGTATGTTCAAAGTTATTTTACCTGTAACAGCACAACCTAACAGAAACCTTATTAAAACTGTAATAAAAATTACAATGACAACAGCATGCCTGTAAATAGTACACCCACATTTCGCCAGTTATGTCTATGTCTTGGGTACTGGAGGCGAGCCTATGGGGTAAACGACAAAAAAAAAACTAAATTAGTCACATTTCGGTACATTTTTACCGGAAAGTGACGTCAGAAGCGGGGGACTCGTGATCTTTTTGACGCGTTTTATCTTCGTCATTTTTGAACGAAAGATAGTTTCTGTAACATTATCGATTAAATTAAACGCTTATAGAATCACGAAAAGAAAAGCTTTGCACGAAGTAATTAACTCGAAGTATTTAGTTGCACTAAAAAAACCTCAAATAACTCGGCTCTCAGATTGTCAAAACTTACAGAATTTTCAGCGAGGGGCTGATAAGTCTGCATCTATTAATTCATATCATTTTCATCTCGTTACATCCTGGCCCAAGAATGTATCCGTCTCCTTTCTGATGGAAAACCCGATAACAGTTTGTCCGACCCGGGAATCGTACCAAGACCAACCAGCAGTCGCGATTACCACCACTAAACCAGCGACGCAGTACAAGATCACTGAGACTGACCAAGGAGACGGAAAATGGTGGGCCCTTTTATAGACACTTTAACAAAACCTCACTTTTACTAAACCTCAAATAACTCGGCTCTCAGATTGTCAAAACTTACTGAATTTTCAGTGAAGGACTGATAAGTCTGAATCTATTGATTCATACCATTTTCATCTCCTTACATCCAGGCCCAAGAATGTATGTAATCGTTTCCGTCTCCTTTGTCAATGGTTACAAACCAACAGCAACATTAACATAACAGAAATAAAGGTCACTGCCTCGCTGGTGGGAGGTCCCGGGTTCGATTCCCAGGAATTTCTCAGTAGCAGCCGCGGAGCCTTTGCGCCTGGTTGATGAGAAATAGGCTCCCACCACCTGTGACTTAAATATAACTGGCAAAATATTGGTGTACTATTAGGCACACTTCTGTCTAACCCGTCGCAAACTACAGGCGTGATGTTACTAGAGGTCACTATTACTTTGACAGTTTCACAAAATATGTTAAATTAAAAAAAATATATATATCAGTAGTTCGACAGTATTTCCCGATGCTATCTGAGTGCCATTTTGAATATGCCCGTTTAATCCCCAGTGGAGGTCGGTAATGCTAAATTTACGTCAGAATGTTTCGTTTATTGTCGTGTCAATTTGAGAGAAAAATGAGGTCAATTCGTGGAAATAACAAGAATTGGATTTCCCTACATTGTTTTCTCGATTTTATATCGATACACGGAGCGAAATAATCCATTGCAAAACAGAATATCGATACAAAGTACACAGTAACATATTTTCCATAATCGATTTTCTAATTGATTACGGACTGAAATTGATGTTTTATTTCCGTTTGGTAAAACTGCGTCAAACAAATGACTAGGTAGGATACTGTTTACTTACTCTTTATTTCTACTTTTTGTGCGTGTGACAAAAATTTATTTTAGAATTAATAATACGGTTTCGTAAAAATAGTTTTTACAGGGGATCTTTTCCACGCTTAGCCAATTTTTTTTATTCACCCGTATGAGCCACATGGTTCGAGTTTTCGAGCGAGCGACAATTTTCACCAGCACAGGTGTTGCCACTTAACATAGCCACTGTAGACTTATTTCAGTTTTCAGCCAGATTTTCATAAAACAATGTTAGTATCCTTTCGGGCTGGCAAAAAATAAATGAAGGGCATAATACTTTGTGAAACGTAACTTTATGTCTGGGATACTAACTAAACCTTTAGCATGCCTAACAATTAAGTACGATAGAGGCATTAATAAAATTTTACGGAGTTAATTAAAAAGAAGCAAGTTTTTTTCTTTTCCTTTTCTTTTTAAAAGCTACCCTACTTCCTACCAATACAGTGTAAACGTTTATGAGGATGGGTGGATGTTTGCTACTCATTCACGCAAAAACTACTGACAGGATTTGGATGAAATTTTACACACAGATAGTTTATAACCTGGATTAACACATAGGATACTTTTTATCTCGGTAGTGCGATCTCGTGGAACATTACCGAGCTACACGCGGGCGAAACCGCGAGTAAAAGTTAGTAACACTAATATAAAAGCAAAAGTTTGCATGTGTGTGGGTGTGGCTGTATGTTAATTAAATAAATTAAGTAATTAGGGAGTACGTACAGATGACAGTGTATTCATTTTTAGGGTTCCGTAGCCAAATGGCAAAAAACGGAACCCTTATAGTTTCGCCATGTCTGTCTGTCTGTCTGTCTGTCTGTCTGTCTGTCTGTCCGCGGATAATCTCAGTGACCGTTAGCACCAGAAAGCTGAAATTTTGTACCAATATGTATATCAATCATGCCGACAAAGTGCAAAAATAAAAATTTAAAAAAACATTTTTATTAGGGTACCTCCCCCAGACGTAAAGTGGGGAGCGATTTTTTTTTTAATTTTGACCCTGACGTGTGATATATTGTTGGATAGGTATTTAAAAATGAATAGGGGTTTTCTAAAATCATTTTTTGATAATATTAATATTTTAGGAAATAATCGCTCCGAAAGTCAAAAACAATGTGTCCCCCCCCCCTCTAACTTTTGAACCATAAGTTTAAAAAATATGAAAAAAATCACAGAAGTAGACCTTTATATGAACTTTCTAGGAAAATTATTTTCAACTTGATGAGTTGAATAGTTTTTGAGTTATATAGCACTTTTTCAAAAAAACGCAAATGATAACTTTGTTTTTCATACAAATACTATGAAAAACAAAGTTATTTTTGCTGACGAAAAATGTTGGTATTTTTAATGGTCTGGGAAGCTACGGAACCCTACAGTGAGCGTGGCCCGACACGCTCTTGGCCGGTTTTTTACAATAAACTTCCGAGCCATATTCAAGAATTAAGCCTAAATAAATTCAAATCGTTTATAAAACGTCCATCTCAGATACTGATCGGCATAGTCCTCATGTGAATTAACCTCTGGGTCCCGAGCGGGACGTATTGACGCAAGATTGTCTGGACTTCAAAAGAGGCTATGACCTCTGAGTTTGTTTCGGCGGTTTCTTCTCAAAGTAGTCAGGTAAGTACGAAACACTGGCCCCATCTAGTTTAAAAAAAAATGAAGTGTACAAGTGTTTTTAGAAACCTAGGTACTTGCTGAATAAACATCATTTATCATTTAATTACTCTTTCACGCAAAAACTACTGGACGGATTTAGATATTTGCACACAGATAGTTTATAACCTTGATTATCACACCAATATTATAAAGGCGAAAGTTTGTATGTGTGTTTATTTGCTACTCTTTCACGCAAAAACCACGGACGGAGTTGTACGGACGAAGCTGCGGGTCTGGCCGCGGTAAATCATTTATGGTCGGAATCCCTCAACACCCACACAAATACACATATGTAAACAATATGAGTACTTATGTATTAATCAAACGCCTACGTATTACCGTCCTATATCCATACGCATCAAAGCATATTCCTTGTGTTTGATTTTAGTGTAGGTAGACAACGGAGACGGCCAAAGTGACTTACGGACTATCAATGTGCGTAGGTATCTTCTATGGAGCGAAGAATTTGATCGATATATTGGAGTATTAGCTCGCTCAATTAGAGGTATCCAACAATTTTTATTATCTAACAAAGAACCTACCAAATTTAAGTTACATACCTACGTTCCTTTAGTTCGAGAAAATTTCGTTTCTGTTAATACCTAGGTACCACAATATTTTCCCGAAAATACCTACGAATTATTTACTAGCTGCCTTACTGGAATCATTCGCTCTGTCTTCATTACAATGATTTCAGTAGCGACAAACAAAACCCATCCAGAATATCAATTAGCGTCCCAAATTGCCTCCCGATCATATTGAATATAGATTACAACAATAAAACAGTCTCGTTTGCGTCCATTGCCCTTTTGAATCATTTTTATTGCGACGCAAAGCTTATGTTCGCCTAAACGAGCTTCGTTTTCCGGATTTATTCAAAGGATTTTGTTACATGAATAAAAAAAAATGAAACAAAATATAGGCTCATAAAATTTGCATAGTGTGACGTCCACGGTCTCTATTTTGCCACTCGTAAATCAAAAGGGTTGATTAAAATGTTCCTATTTTGTCGCGGCAGCCGGCTTGATGAGTTACGACTTCCAACCTACCATTAGGTTTTATTGTGGTGAATTAAGGTGGATCCTCCAAGGTAGCCCGTGAAGTTTTCTTACGTTTTATGCAATTTGCAGGCTAGTATGTATGTTAATTCAAATATGGTTCGCGGATGTAAGACGTATGTAGTTACAGTATTACAATCATCAAAACCATCGACTGTTATTGTTATTTAATAAGAAACTAACTCCCCGTATCTTACTTCCTAAGGTGTGTGAAAGTAGTTGCACTATTTTTTTTCCTTTTCTTTTACTATTTCCTATATTTACTATTTCTTTATCGTGTGGTTAGTGCACAACCTGGTGTCAGAGTTCATGCCGCCCATGGGCCTCTGATTTCAATATCTCTTAGGCATGCTGGTTCGTCACGACGTTTCCTTTCACCGAAGCTAGTGATAATTATACAATACGCACATGAATCCGGAAAATCAAAGGTCTTGAGTTCGAACTCCACTAGACTATCACTGCTTACCTTCCAAAGTAACTGACGCCGAAAACTAAATCAAAATTCGTTGTGCAATTAAAAGAATAACGTGGTCCTCCGCGTCGTCGTGGTCATGGTAGACCAGCGTGCTGCACAGTGTTCAATACTGTGGCCATCATATCCCAGGACTGGTATTAAAATATGTATCTATTTAAACAACCAAAGAACATTTACAAGGACAGTTCAAGTAATGTAAAATAATATTTAAAGAAACAGTCCTTGGGGACTACCGATACGAAGTGCTACGAAGTGTTAGGTGACGGTCACGCGAGTTCCATGATTTTTGTTCACTGAAAAGTGTTCAACGCTCCTAAAGAAGTTTTTTCTTCAAAAAAACAGCTTTAGATGACATTAAGAGGAAAATAAGGTTTATCTATACTACATATATGTATTTTTTATATTATTGTGTGTGTGCTTTATGTACTGACGTGAAACAACATTTTTTCTTTCTTTCTTTTTTCTTTCTTTACATTCACCTAAATTAAACGCGTGTGCAAAGTTTCGTGTCCGTGCTATCAACCGTTGAGGAGTTATTTTGTGGGGAGGCGATCCTCACTGTAGGATCAATTATAGTCTACCATAAAAATGTATTGTTACCAGGATCAAAGGTGTGCCAAATTTTGGCTCAATCGGTTGGGGTTACAGGTTTGAAATTCAGTTGCAGGTAACTAACCAACCAACCAACAAACAAACCAAAATAAAATAAATGCTTTTAATAAATTCACTTTGACTGCCAGCATTACGAAGTGAAAGCATAATCCAATGGCCGTATTCGGATTACGTAACCATTTGCAGAATTTCGTAGCTCACTCGCGTAGAGGGCTTGTGCTACGCCGTAGCTGCAGCATTATGTTCCACAGCACGTCAGGTAAAAGCTTTTTTACGAAACTAATAACATGTAGAAGGCTTCATTCGGCTTGTTAATTCAATACACACTTGTTTTATCAGAGTAGGTAAAGCCTAAGAGATAAGTTGCCGGGGATTTTTTTGCCAATGCCTTTGTAATGAAGCTCTGACTCTCAGCCTTATTTAAACTAAAGACTTAATGCTATTTTTAACCGACTTCCAAAAGGAGGAGGTTCTCAATTCGTCGGAACCTTTTTTTTTTGTTATGTATGTTCCCCGATTACTCGAAGATGGCTGGACCGATTTGGATTATTTTTATTTTGTTTCAAAATGTATAATGTATTCACAGGTAGTCCCATAATTATCAAGTCAGGGTCTGATGATGGAATCCTGGACAAATAGAGAGAAATCTTCAAATTTTATAGGCACGCATGAAGCGATTTGGGTAGTTTTCGGAAGAATACTTTCTCGGAGTGGTCTACTTCAATTTGGTGAAGATCTGATGAAGAACTTCGGAGATAGGCAACGGAACTCCTCAATAAATGATAGCAAATGGACTGGGATTGCTGAAATCTCATGTCTGTCTATTGTTTACACCAGTTCATAACATAACATCACGCCAGTACGCTGTGAAGGGATAAGCGCATGTGAACCACTAAAAAGTGAAAAATAAAAACTTTTTTGCAAAAGATAAAACCGACTTCTAAAAACTACTTTACTTTTAGTTTAGTACTCAATTATTCGGTTAAGGGGACTACAAAAAAATACAAAAAATACAAAAATATTTATTACTTCTCAATCATTGTGTCATACATAAACTGAGGCAGCCCCAGTAAGTTACAATAGTACTTGTGTTGGAGCTGTCTCGCTCTTCCCGTAAGTGGTATCTTAACAATGTAAATGAAGTTAAAGAACAAAACAAAATACAATTTACTAAAAAGGAAAACAAAATAAATTAAAGAAAAAAAAAAATTATAATAAAGATGTGAAATGTTAAACTAAATAAATCATAGTTATCTGATCAGCTCTCGATATGTGAGGAGTGATGTGAATAGGTGTGTGTTTTGTGCGTGCGTGTGTATTTGTGTGCGTGCGAGCGTGTGTGTGTGTGTGTGTGTGTGTGTGTGTGTGTGTGTGTGTGTGTATGTTTGTGCGTGCGTATGTGTATGCATAATTATCCACCATGTTAGCCTACCCTGATCAGAATGTTTTCGGTTTCTTCATATGTTAGAGATCTTAACCAATCACCAACTGTTCTTTTGCAGTCGTATAACCGCATGGGATATATTTCACACGTAAGGTTCAATTTATTATAGATGTAGGTGGATTGAGTAACATATTGACGTCTAGCAAAAACCGATCGAACCCCTGAAGAGTAGGCCACAATATCTCTACGCTTTCTGCTCTGAGTAGCTGGGTCAAAAGGAAGACATTTATGCAGGGTTAAGGTCACATTTAAAACATAGGTACAGTTTTCTAATTGAAAGCAAGTTGCTGACTTTATAGAGGTCTGTTGTGGGGAACCTAAATGGTTTAAAATACATCACCTTGATAAGTGATCTCTGAGCTCTTTCCAGATCGAGGAATATCATTTTGGCGAGCAGACGCATGTGATAGGGTTAATTCAGTAACAAGAGCCATATGTTTGTTGCTTACATAGGCAACCACGCCATCATTTTGATTTAGTTGAATTCCCAGAAACCCTGCTGGAATACAAGCACCTGCGAGACCTGCCAAGAGAGGAAGTATGTTACGATCAAGCTCGTCCAGGACTCTTGGTAGGCACAGACCATTGGGAGTGCATAGTGACCAGGGAACTGCGAGTCGGTGGCTCAGATCAGCCAGCCGCATCACGAACGAAGCTGGGATGGGTGGTGCACGGAACAGCACCACGAAGCGTCACACCGGAAGAGGACGTACTGCACGTCATCGAGACCGGGAGAAGAGACGAACAACCAGGTATAGTCGAAGCGCACTGCAAGAAAGAAGCCTTGGACGTCGCCAAAAAATCCCGCGTGAACGAAGCGGACCAGAGGGCGACGACCATCGTAAAGAGAAAGATCGACAAAGGCTACGAAGTAAGGCTGCCGTGGCAAACTGACAAAATGGTCATGCCACCCAGCTACGGAGCAGCGCTGAGAAGACTACGGCTACCCAGATGCTACCTCAGGAAGAAAACACAGCGCATCGAACTGCATGTGCTGTGCAACGCAAGCGAACAAGCGTACGCGACTGTAGCATACTGGAGGGCGATGTACGAAGACGGAAGAATCGACGTCGTGCTAGTCGCGGCCAAGGCAAAAGTGGCACCGCGGCGAGCCCAGACGATACCATGTCTGGAGCTGCAGGCAGCGGTGACAGAAGCCCGACTCGCCGACACCGTCAAGAGGAAACACCGCATCAAGATCCGCGTGACCGACCGCTGGTTCCGCGGGCCGAGTTTCCTCCGCCTGCCGGAAGGGGACTGGCCCGGGACGCCGGCGTCGGAAGACACCGAAGAGGAGGTCCTGCACATTGTGCCGGGCCCTGAACGAGACAGCTGGCTGCCTGATCCCGCCCGCTTCTCAAAGTATGAGACGCTGGTGCGCGCTGCCGCGCGCGTGCTCGCATTTATTGATGCGTGCCGCCGCGTCTCGCCTCGACTGGAGCATCGGCACATAGAACGCGCCGAGAAGGAGCTCCTGCTGAAAGCCCAGCAGGACAGCTTCACCGAAGAGATCGAGAGAATCCAGTCTGCACGCCCCGTCCCCAGGACGAGTCGGCTGTACAGACTGGACCCCGTGATGGAAGACGGCCTATTGCGCGTGCGAGGACGAATTGAAGCCTCTAACGTGCCCGTGGAGGCCAAGCGACCCATCGTTTTGGATGGTCGCCACCGAATAAGTAGGTCAATTGTGATGCGCGAGCATCGCGCCGCTGGGCATGCCAACAGGGAACGAGTTACAAACGACCTACGGCAGCGCTATTGGATCATCTACTTGCGACCCACGGTGCGAGCCATTGAAAAGGCCTGCACGTACTGCCGGAGACTGCGAGCAACGCCGCAGCCGCCAGCCACGGGAGACCTGCCGCGCGCCCGCCTGGACCCCTTCCACCGCCCGTTCACCAACTATGGTGTGGACTATTTCGGGCCTATGATGGTGAAGGTGGGCCGGCGCCGACAGAAGCGATGGAGTGCACTATTTACATGCCTCATCTCCCGCGCCGTGCAGCACGAGCTCGTCGCATCTTTATCCACAGATTCGGCAGTCATGAAGCTGAGAAGGATGACCGCGCGCCGCGGCTGGCCGCGGCTCAAATACCCTCGATCGGGCCTTGTGATAAGGCCGACCGACGTGCTTGTCGGGCCAGCCAGGCCCTTGCCGGTCACTTTTGGCGACGCTGGCTGCGGGAGTACCTCCCTACGCTGGTACCCCGCGGCGAGCCGCAGAGCAAACGCCAACCACCGGAGGTCGGTGACGTCGTCATCATCGCCGACAGCACACTGCCACGGAACGTGTGGCCGATGGGAGTCGTCGAGAACATCTACCCGGGACCTGACGGCGGCATCAGAGTAGTCGACGTGCGAACGAGGACCGGCGTCTTCAAGCGTCCGGTTAGCAAGCTCGTCGTGCTGCAAAAGGAAGAGAAGGCTGCGCAGGCTACGCCGGGGGGAGAGATGTAATGGACGACGAGCCCTTGACAAAAATGTAATTTTAGTTTAAGTAGTTTTTGTGTAAACAATGGGGACCTATATGTCTGTCCACCCCCAAACTATTATATACTAAAAGCCTTAAGCATTGCACCATGGCTCGAAATGTTGCATCAGCCATTCGTGAGAGGGGATACGGTCAGGTTTGAACCTGTCCGACGTGGAATATTCCATAATAAAGAGTATCATTGCATCAGCAATTGGGAAAGTCCATTTTTACGGGCTGTGGTTGGATAAAGTTCCCTCAAGGACGCTCAGGTGCTCCCACGACTTGCAATGACGTGATTATTTATGTAAGGGGGACCGATTAAATTGGTGATAATCGAGTCAAATAGTAGTAAATAGAAACATGTAACTAAGTCATTCCATCAGATAATCAGGGAGAAGTCTTCAAGAAGTCAAGGAAGAGCTCCATATCAGACAGATTGTCATGAGAAGTTAAAGTAGAATCATAGTTCTAGTGAGTCCCACGCCCCCAGTGTTAAATTCCTTATATACAGTCTTATGTAAAGTCTTGTGCCCCGCTATGTAAACCTATAACTATATAATAAAAAGTGTTAAAAGTAATCGCGTTTAATTCATTAGACGTATAGAGGAACCACCCCACCTAGTTTGGCCATATAAGCCGGGTAAGCAGCTGAGTCCCAGCGTTGGGATCATATGGGCTGGGTCAGCAGCCGAGTCCCAGCAACTGGTCTACGAGAACCGGGGTGCGAAGAACAATAATAATACAGTCCACAAAAAGTATTTGGCCTCCCTACGAGCCGAATACGTAACATTTTTGGTCCTTACGAGCCGGATGACCAAATAACATTTTTGGTCCTTGCGATCCGGATAAGCAGAAGTGCCGGTATAATACATAGCGCGTAAATAAGTGATATAAGCGGGCACATAAACTGTAAGTACTGAACAAAATTAACTTTATATATGTCGTGAGTGAATAAAGTGCCGCGATAGGAAAAGTGATATTCTGTGTACCAAAAATCGCGATCATAGCGCGCGTTAAAAAAGGGGTAAGCAGAATAGTGGGACTCTTATGAAAATTAAAAAGTAAATTGACTCGATTCGCGCCGTGAATAAAATACTAACGGATGTATTATCGTTATAAAACGTAATAAATGACCACGTTGTGAATACATAGTTACGCGTCATATATAAGCGCGCGTTATAGAACATAGTGCGCGCCGCATGGAACATTATTGTCGCCGTAACTATATAGTGCCGTCAGGTACATAGGGCCGTCGTAAGCACATAGTGCCGTAAGGTACATAGTGCCGTAAGTACATAGTGCCGTAACAAGTACATAAGTGCCGTCGCGGTAAATAAATGTCCAGTCGTGATATAATAACAGTATTGAAGTGCGAGTAAGTGAAACGTCGTAGTGGACGAATCTGGAGAAGTCCAAAACCAGGTTAGGTTAGTTTGGATTGTCGCGCTCCTTGCTCCCCGTTTAAAGTCAACCTGCAGCGTACCAAAGAACGATGGTGGTCACCCGAAGCCAGGGTGATGCTGCAGAAGCTGAGGACCAGAGGCGGGCCCTGCAGAAGAGGGCAGACGAGCATAGAGAGGCAGTTCTACGCCAGGAAGCGGAACGGATTCGAAGAGAGAGACTACGGAGGATTTCAATGGACCCGCCCTTGTCACCGGCAGTAACAGGTGAGCAAAATATTATAGCTGCACGACTGATTACCGCGCCCCTTACGACAGCAGACACGACCTTAGCAGGACCATCGTCAGGACTTCTCCTGAGCGAGGAGCACGAGCAAAGGACGAGGTCGCCCACCAGATCGGTGAGGTCACATAGGTCACAGAGGTCACAGAGGTCAACCAACAGTATTTCAACGCGCTTAAGACTGGCGGAATTGGAGGCTGCAGAAAAGCTGGCAGCCATCCAGAAGAAGTCTCTCGACCTGGACGCAGACCTGGTCAAGAGAAGATTAGCCGCCGAAGTATCTGTTCTGCAAGATGAGCAGGACAGCCTGCGGGATGAGCCCCTCATCACCCAGGAGGAAGGCCACCACAGTAGAGTGGACGAATGGCTTCAAACGAACCCCCTCAGATCACGGGGGGAGGGGGACCAAGGACCCCCCCGGGAGGACCCAAGACATATTAAATTCGAATTGCCACGGGAGAGGTCACCGACGCCAACGAAGCACGGGAACAGCATCGACAACCTGGCAGCGACCTTAGAAAGGATGGCAAGACCCCGATTACGGCATACGGATTTACCGGTGTTCTCCGGTGGTGTGAACGAGTGGTTGCCGTTTAAGGCGGCCGTAAACGACACCACCAACATGTACAACATATCGCCAGCTGAGAACATACAGCGATTGAGGAGCTGTCTCAAGGGAGAGGCAAGAGAGGCGGTGTCCGCCCTCCTACATACTGCCACCAATCCAGAAGTCATCATGAAGACACTCGAACAATGTTTCGGACGACCGGAAGTACTCATCGACCGCGCCATCGAGGAGCTGAAGAAGATGACGAAGCCCACGGCATCAGCCGCCGACTTAAATAACTTCGCCATCAAAGTACAAAACACCGTAAACGTAATTAAATCGGTCGACCGAAGGAGATACTTGTATAACCCGTTATTAACTCGTGAAGTGCTAGAAAAGTTAAGCCCCCATATAAGGTCAAGATGGTGCGACTTTGCCTGTGACAACGACGACACAACGGAGCCGGAGATAGTAATGCTGTCCCATTTCCTGATGCGGGAAGCGGATAGGGCGTTGCGATACTCGTACGCCCCTCCCACCAGCGCCGCAACCGCCAGCCAGAAAAGGGAAACCAGACAACCGGTGACAGCAAAGAAGAAGGCCAGCCCCGTCTACACAGCCGTCGACAGCCAGGAGGAAAAAGGTCGGTGTCTTAACTGTAAACAAGATCACGTGCTAACAAAGTGTCCCAAATATAAGGAAATGAGTGTCAAGAAGCGGTGGGAGTATATCAAGGCCAACGGCATATGCTTTAGATGTGCCGAGAGGAAACACTGGCGATATAGGTGTAAGGCGAAGCCGTGCGGCGTAGGCCAATGCCGCCGGCCTCATCACGCCTCCCTCCACGAGGAGAAGGAAGGCGCCAAGGAAGAAGCGACGACCGCGAAGGCTACCGCAGAGCCCAGCAAGGAAGAAGCGGTACTGTCGGTAGCGACCAAGCTCGCCGCCGACCAGAAGAAGGTACTGCTGAAGATGTGCCCCATCATAGTCACCGGGTCACGGGGGGAGGTTATGACGTATGCGTTGTTCGATGAAGGAGCAACCGTCACCCTCATTGATGAAGACCTGGCGACCAAAGTAGGAGCTGAAGGGACTTCACGCCCGCTACGTCTATGCGGCGTGAACATGTCTTCAAAGGAGCAGGACAGCAAAGCGGTAAGGGTGCGGGTCAGAAGCATCCGGAAAGACGGTCAGTCGCACGAGCTTCGAGCAAGGACCATCAAGGACTTGAGGCTCCACCAACAATCCATCCCAGAAACCCTGCTGGAATACAAGCACCTGCGAGACCTGCCAAGAGAGGAAGTATGTTACGATCAAGCTCGTCCAGGACTCTTGGTAGGCACAGACCATTGGGAGTGCATAGTGACCAGGGAACTGCGAGTCGGTGGCTCAGATCAGCCAGCCGCATCACGAACGAAGCTGGGATGGGTGGTGCACGGAACAGCACCACGAAGCGTCACACCGGAAGAGGACGTACTGCACGTCATCGAGACCGGGAGAAGAGACGAACAACCAGGTATAGTCGAAGCGCACTGCAAGAAAGAAGCCTTGGACGTCGCCAAAAAATCCCGCGTGAACGAAGCGGACCAGAGGGCGACGACCATCGTAAAGAGAAAGATCGACAAAGGCTACGAAGTAAGGCTGCCGTGGCAAACTGACAAAATGGTCATGCCACCCAGCTACGGAGCAGCGCTGAGAAGACTACGGCTACCCAGATGCTACCTCAGGAAGAAAACACAGCGCATCGAACTGCATGTGCTGTGCAACGCAAGCGAACAAGCGTACGCGACTGTAGCATACTGGAGGGCGATGTACGAAGACGGAAGAATCGACGTCGTGCTAGTCGCGGCCAAGGCAAAAGTGGCACCGCGGCGAGCCCAGACGATACCATGTCTGGAGCTGCAGGCAGCGGTGACAGAAGCCCGACTCGCCGACACCGTCAAGAGGAAACACCGCATCAAGATCCGCGTGACCGACCGCTGGTTCCGCGGGCCGAGTTTCCTCCGCCTGCCGGAAGGGGACTGGCCCGGGACGCCGGCGTCGGAAGACACCGAAGAGGAGGTCCTGCACATTGTGCCGGGCCCTGAACGAGACAGCTGGCTGCCTGATCCCGCCCGCTTCTCAAAGTATGAGACGCTGGTGCGCGCTGCCGCGCGCGTGCTCGCATTTATTGATGCGTGCCGCCGCGTCTCGCCTCGACTGGAGCATCGGCACATAGAACGCGCCGAGAAGGAGCTCCTGCTGAAAGCCCAGCAGGACAGCTTCACCGAAGAGATCGAGAGAATCCAGTCTGCACGCCCCGTCCCCAGGACGAGTCGGCTGTACAGACTGGACCCCGTGATGGAAGACGGCCTATTGCGCGTGCGAGGACGAATTGAAGCCTCTAACGTGCCCGTGGAGGCCAAGCGACCCATCGTTTTGGATGGTCGCCACCGAATAAGTAGGTCAATTGTGATGCGCGAGCATCGCGCCGCTGGGCATGCCAACAGGGAACGAGTTACAAACGACCTACGGCAGCGCTATTGGATCATCTACTTGCGACCCACGGTGCGAGCCATTGAAAAGGCCTGCACGTACTGCCGGAGACTGCGAGCAACGCCGCAGCCGCCAGCCACGGGAGACCTGCCGCGCGCCCGCCTGGACCCCTTCCACCGCCCGTTCACCAACTATGGTGTGGACTATTTCGGGCCTATGATGGTGAAGGTGGGCCGGCGCCGACAGAAGCGATGGAGTGCACTATTTACATGCCTCATCTCCCGCGCCGTGCAGCACGAGCTCGTCGCATCTTTATCCACAGATTCAGCAGTCATGAAGCTGAGAAGGATGACCGCGCGCCGCGGCTGGCCGCGGCTCAAATACCCTCGATCGGGCCTTGTGATAAGGCCGACCGACGTGCTTGTCGGGCCAGCCAGGCCCTTGCCGGTCACTTTTGGCGACGCTGGCTGCGGGAGTACCTCCCTACGCTGGTACCCCGCGGCGAGCCGCAGAGCAAACGCCAACCACCGGAGGTCGGTGACGTCGTCATCATCGCCGACAGCACACTGCCACGGAACGTGTGGCCGATGGGAGTCGTCGAGAACATCTACCCGGGACCTGACGGCGGCATCAGAGTAGTCGACGTGCGAACGAGGACCGGCGTCTTCAAGCGTCCGGTTAGCAAGCTCGTCGTGCTGCAAAAGGAAGAGAAGGCTGCGCAGGCTACGCCGGGGGGAGAGATGTAATGGACGACGAGCCCTTGACAAAAATGTAATTTTAGTTTAAGTAGTTTTTGTGTAAACAATGGGGACCTATATGTCTGTCCACCCCCAAACTATTATATACTAAAAGCCTTAAGCATTGCACCATGGCTCGAAATGTTGCATCAGCCATTCGTGAGAGGGGATACGGTCAGGTTTGAACCTGTCCGACGTGGAATATTCCATAATAAAGAGTATCATTGCATCAGCAATTGGGAAAGTCCATTTTTACGGGCTGTGGTTGGATAAAGTTCCCTCAAGGACGCTCAGGTGCTCCCACGACTTGCAATGACGTGATTATTTATGTAAGGGGGACCGATTAAATTGGTGATAATCGAGTCAAATAGTAGTAAATAGAAACATGTAACTAAGTCATTCCATCAGATAATCAGGGAGAAGTCTTCAAGAAGTCAAGGAAGAGCTCCATATCAGACAGATTGTCATGAGAAGTTAAAGTAGAATCATAGTTCTAGTGAGTCCCACGCCCCCAGTGTTAAATTCCTTATATACAGTCTTATGTAAAGTCTTGTGCCCCGCTATGTAAACCTATAACTATATAATAAAAAGTGTTAAAAGTAATCGCGTTTAATTCATTAGACGTATAGAGGAACCACCCCACCTAGTTTGGCCATATAAGCCGGGTAAGCAGCTGAGTCCCAGCGTTGGGATCATATGGGCTGGGTCAGCAGCCGAGTCCCAGCAACTGGTCTACGAGAACCGGGGTGCGAAGAACAATAATAATACAGTCCACAAAAAGTATTTGGCCTCCCTACGAGCCGAATACGTAACACCATCCATTTTCGAATGAAAAGTCTAATAAACTTAACTCACGGGGTTTTGTTAAAAATAAAAGTCGAGGTAAATCGATATTGATCAGAATTATTACACGAAAATGACGAAATTTTGGCTCATAGACCATGGTTGTATGTTTGAGTGTGATAAATAAGCGAGAAATTTATGAGTCTTTGGTAGAAAGTTCGTATAAGGTGTTGTGTGTTGATAGTTGACGAGCATGCTTTACAGTAAAAATACTACTTAAAAAATTAAATCTAAAAGTTTTCAAAATGTTATTTAAGAAATTAAATCTAAAAGAAATAAAGACTACAGGAGCTAAATTAGCAAATCTACGAGTATTTGTGAAGGTTCAAACTTCGTTTGGAATTCTCTTAGGATAAGTAAATCTCTAATCAGCTTGCACTACAAAGTGGTTGTTACGTAAGTTACTACGGGCCGAATAGTGCGAAATGAGTGGTTTTGATCGATTTACCAAAAATTCTATGGATTGGACTAAAAAATAAAACACTAAGATGCTAATGTTATGCTGCTTGTAGAATTATTTGCCAAAAAATCAGAATTATCGCATGTATTTTTAGTATGGTTTTTACTCGTCAAAAGGTTTTTTTAGAGATAAGTTCGTGATTTTTTTATTGAGTAAATTTAATTGTATTACGTTCAAAACACTACCATACTAGCATACATCCTGAAGAATATCATATATTTTTCTGGTTTTGTTTATTGCAGTGAATTATACACTTTCAGGCATTATAAAACTCGCGTTTAGCTCCTGTAGTAGCACTAAGCTGCTAGGATAGAACGACACGATAACTGTCGTCTATGACTATTGCCAACTAAAAACCAACGACAAATTAATCGTCACGACATGCGACATAGTGAGAACGGGGCCCAAGTGGACTTTGGACCTTGTGCTTGTGGTATGACCACTTTAAGTGCGCAGTTCAAGTTGGCGCTACTTGTCAAGCAAAAATGCATCGATATGTCAAACATGCTACGAGTACATTTATTTGTGTTTTCCCGCCTGCACAAATAAAAGTAAGATCTTATCAAATATTACTTAAAAAGGTCAGATTTACGAGATCCTACTTAACCAAATTTAATCCTGTTGTCTTTAAGTTTTTGACAGAGAAGCGATATTGGTAAACAAAAAGTTAGCGATTTTAGTTCCGCTGCGTCATTGTAGCCACGTGCCATAAGTTCCTTGTACATTAATATGTTCTACAGAAGTTGAAGTTTAATTTCCTGGCTAGGAATTTGCGCAAAGATTAAAGACGTATTATAAATGTCGGAGATAGGTATGTGGTTTCAACGGAATGACGCAACTTGCCACAGATCCTGGCAACGCAATTTCACGCTTTTAGTGAAGTCAAGTGGTCCCCGAGTACTTAAGAGTAGAGAGCACTTAAAAATCAACAAAAGAGAATTATAGAAATGATTAAAACGAACGTTTTCCTGTTTTGACCATTTTTGTTTTGAAATAAATCTTGTCCTAAAAATATCAACTGTTGCTTAGCGACGGAAAAATCCATTCCGTGTTTTTTTTTTTCATAGATTCTGAAAATTGTATTATTGTTGTTCGATGAATTAAAAACTTCGATTTTCTTTAATTAGTATATCAGGTACATCATTGCCCAATCCTATTGAGATTACAGGCGTCATTTTATGTAAGTGTGATTTTCTTTTGGGAGAGCAAAAATATCCGTAGTTTTGGAATATATACGTAACGTCACACCTTCAATCCCCAGAGGTTTAGGCACATGTCTACTTAATTTTACACCCACGTTTCGCCAATTATATTTAACATCAACCGGGCATATGAAGATGTGGCTGCTCCTTAGATACTCTTTATGGAAAAACCCAATAACAATTTGCCTGGCCCGGGAATATAACCTGAACAGGATCCCTAGATCAACGCGGCAGTGCTAGATCACTGTGAAATTTAGTTTGTCAACAAACTAAGGCCCAGGGCACACAGAAAAGACGTAACATGAGGATTGGGTGCGAACAAGGCGCCGTCGCGACTTTTTAACGCACATAGAAAAGAGGAGGCACGGGCGGGGCGCGGGCGTGATGCCGGGCCCCACGAGAGAAAACAAGTGACGCGGTGACGTCCCTCGTCCGCTCGCGCCCGGTGGCCACCCGTGCCTCGTCTTTACGGACGGGCAAACGTCGTTTCCGCGCCCGTCCGCGCCCTGTCTTTTCTGTGTGTTTTGCGACGCGACGCTTCTACTATACATTTTGTATGAAAAAGACCCGGAAGAGACATATGTCTGCGCCCCGTCTGAGGCTTACGTCTTTTCTGTGTGTCAAATAAAGGTCTGGGAATCGAACCCAGGACCTCATGCTAAGCAGTTGCAATTGCAACTACTATTTATAATAGTTGTTCACTTTCCTTAATATTATAGCTATTTTCGCGATAAATAACGATTGTTACTAGGAGGTGGATCTTTTTCATAAAATATGAGTTCCAGAATACTGTGTACGTAATAACATTAAATTTTAATTAGTACATTAGGAGAAACACAGTTTAAAAAATTCTTAAGTGTTTACATATTATTAGACTCCACTCGCTCTACCAGCTAATCGCCGGCTGCAAGAGGCGTAGTGCATTAAACTTAGTTTTATTTTTCAATAAAATACTGCCAAACCAACAAAAACAACTGTTTAGTTACGCTTATTTTTCTTCCAATTAGCTCTATTGCCAATACCGATAAGAGCCGTCCCGCACGTATCGTGTTTCTATTGCATTACAAAAGGAAAAAAATGTTTAAACCATAAACCATAGAAAATACCTAAAATGAATGCTCGAGTATATACTAAGCGGATTTGAATTCCACAAGAGTGGATTTTATTTTGATATAAAATTTGATATAATATATTCCACATTTTCTTCCTGAATAATGCCTTTAGAATCTACAGGCATACTACAAAATAAAAATGCTCTGGGGTCTACGAAAAAAAATATTGCTCTAGACCAGGGGTGTCCAACATAACTTTACGGAGGGCCAAGTTTAGTATTTTTGTAACCGTAGCAGGCCAAAAGAAATGCGAACCTCTACATTGAAATAAAACAAGTTCACCGAACTAGACAGCCATGATGCGGTCTGCATTTGCGGGTAGGTGAGGTTGGGCGGGTAGATATTAATATGGCGTGGGAATAACTGACTCAGGGACATTTTTTAAACAATGTTCGGACAATATAAGTTTATCTAGGTCGCGGGCCGGTAGGTGGCCCGGGGGCCGTATGTTGGACGGGCCTGCTCTAGACTATATCGCAATCGCAATCACGCAATCATTTTTTTTCCTTAAATTCAATATCTACTGTAATAATGTTTCGGTCATTTCCTTTATTTCAGCAACTAATAAGTCAAGAAAATATGACCCTCCAAAAATTACAAAAAATGGCCTTTGTAGTTTGTGTGTGCCAGACAAAATCTTTTTTTTTTTTAATAAACGAAATTGATAGGGACTCTTGCTTTATTTTGTTATGTCAAAAATAATTGAATCGGCGTTGTTTTCGAGGAGAAAAAAGGCGAATACGAAACATCAATCTCGTCACATTTTTATGATAGAAATTGATCTGCAGCTGTTCCTAACGCACTCTATGAGAGTAAGATTGACACAGCGCGACGACAATAATTTCTTCAAATACCTACCTGTTTTTCAAATTCCTCGCAAGCCCTTTTCCCTCTTAAGGATAGAATTAGGTGTCACTTAAGTGTGTAGTTTTAGTGGTTACGGGCTGAGTTTCAAATCGAGTAACATATTGTAACATCTCTTGACAGAGCAATACCCGATACTACATTGTTTTCTTTGCAAAGTCTATTTGACTCCGAAGAAATTGATTGATCTCGTCTCGTTTTCAAGTTGTGGACAATACAACTTAATTTTCTGTTTTGTTTTTGTAACATAAGTACCTATACAAGTATTATATTTCTCAAAAAAAGCGCAAAAAGAATTCCATCCGAAAAAAAAAGAAAAAAAAAAGGGTGATAGATGTTTGTGGTCACAAAGTTGTTTTTGGTATATTTTACCCCCTTGTTCTCCCCGACATTGTCAACATTTTTGTTAGATATTGATCAAAGTTCCAACTTTTTCACAAGTCTTTTTTTAAATACGTGTTTTATTTAATGTACTTATGATTTTTACTTTGAACACCACAATCCCGTACTATTCAATACATCAGCACAATGTTTTAAACTTTACGTGAAGTCCTACCGAAAATGTGACTTTTCCCAGCAATAATTTTTGCGTAGTTACTTAATTTGATGTACAGAAAGCTTGTTGTTCGGATTCGTGAGTCTCTTTCCACCCTGTATTATGGTGCTCAAATAAATGAGAGGAACATAGTAGGTACTTTGAATTTTAGATTATGTTCAGACTGCTGGAATAAACACATCCTCACTCCGAGGAATGTGCCGTAATCCACCTTCCACTTTCCTTCAATTTTTTTAGATCAGTTTTCATAAAATAAATAGGTACTCGAACAGATCACTAAAACCGGAAATGAAATATTAACTTTCATTTCCGGTTTTAGTAAATATAGAGTAAATTCACTTCAATGAATAGGTATTAATTAGTGCGAGCTATCGAGAAATCTATTCGTATAATTTCCACGCAATTCGATAAGCTGAATAGAACAAATATTTGAGCGGTACAGCATTAGCATAAGGCCAATTACATTGGTTCTGGCGAATTCTAGAAATGAAATTGTACTCAGAATTGTGAACTATCATGTATATTAGGTACTAACTATAATGTAGATGAAGTGTCCGTTATTGAGTGACCATCAATTACAAACCGAGTTTCCTCCGTGCCTCGGGGAACCCGTAGCGCGTTGGGCCCAGCTGTCAATTGCAGATCTTTGACAGTTGGTCCTACAGGTAGTGTCCAAAAGACTAAATACCAGCCTTACCAAGGTATATTACCCAGTACTAACTAGGCTGTGGATATCAGACAGGCAGTTACTTCACGTAAAATACTGGTATTCAGTATTGAGATATTATCTACGTATAGAGAAGACAGCGCGAAAAAAATCTGTGCTTCGTTCAAATACGGTCGGCCGGCCGCATTTCACTCAGTCACTTGCTCGCCACAGCATCTATACTGACGGGGTTAGCTACTCCCCGCGCGCCCAGCGCGCCCCGCACTGCCGCGCTTGTTGCACAGATTTTGTTTGCGCTGCCTTCTCTATAAGTAGTAGTAATAGCTGGTATTCAGCTGCATGCGGGCGAACTGGAAACTGACCCCAACATAGTTGGGAAAATGCGATGATGACCAACTAGGTGAGAGTCAGAAAAATAGGTTCGGCGGTCTTCCACAGTATTCCCGCACATTCTTCAGCTATCGTTGGCACTGTCTTTTAAACTTCTATTCACTTATGCATTTTGACAGGCAACATACATGTTAAGGCTACCTGCCAATAACCCACGAACCACGCATTCCAACGGAATTGACCCGAATCCTCGCAACCATTGCATCAGCCTGGCGACACAACGTCTAGTGCTGAGTCGGCGCAACGTGACGTGCATCGACGGCGGACGGCGGCGCCACGCTCCACGAAGTTCACTTTCGCTTCATACATCGAACGATTGTCACCATCACCCTATTTTTAGATCAAAATTGTAATTCCTTCATTAAACCTGTTCCAGTACATCGAGTTTTCTTGCAACCTGTCTGCCCGACCGACATAATTGGCGCAGTCGGCAGGATCCTCGGGAATCAACTTCACGCACCTGTGAGTTGGCGTGGCGTCATCAAGGCCGTTCGAGGACCCGAATCTACACGTCGTGGCTTGCAGCAGGGGTATCCAGCCATCGATACAGCGAGAAGACGAGATATGCAGTTCATGTGAGTACATTAAAATCTTTTAAGTGAATTGCTCACCCTAGTCCTTAAGTTTCCTGTACCCACGAATTTTCCAAGATTTTCCATCCACGAGAATCACGGAGTGTAGGGTTAGAGAGTAGGCATAGTAGTAGGTATAGTGCTCTAGATTTACACAGAGAACTTGGCTTAGACTCTAGGTTAGATAGTCCACAGAATAGGATGGCAGATTTAGATGGTATTTTTAAGGCCCTTCGTTTGGTGCCCGAGTTCGATGGTAACGTTAATGTATTAACTAGGTTCATACAGTTATGTGACGAGCTGGTGGACGAATTTGTGAAAAAACAAAGCCCGCCTAACAGACTTTCGGAAGTTGCTCTTATTAACGGTATTTTAAACAAAATAACTGGTCCCGCGGCCCGATTGATCAATTCGAACGGCATCCCTTCTGATTGGACAGGTATACGGAAATCTCTCGTAAATAATTTCTCAGATCAACGCGATGAGACGGCATTATATAATGACTTAGCGTTATTGTCACAGGGGTCTGACAGCCCTCAGGAGTTTTATGAAAAGTGCCAAAACCTGTTCAGCACGTTAATGACTTATGTCTCTCTACATGAAGAAGTAGCAACTACTATCAATGCGAAAAGGGATCTGTATAAAAAATTGACCTTGCAGGCATTTGTACGTGGGCTCAAGGACCCACTAGGTTCACGGATTAGGTGTATGCGCCCCGAAAGCATTGAGAAGGCCTTAGAGTTTGTTCATGAGGAACAAAACGTAGTGTACTTACAGCAGCGTAGTAGTCAAGGTTCGGATAAGAAATCGTTACCTCAAGTCGTACCACCTAGACCTCTGCCTTCACCAACGGGTTTTAATATACCGCAGCCTAGACTGTTTCCCTTTAATATGCCTGGAACCTCTAGGAGTCCATTCGGTCACCCGATGATGCCACATGCGCCCCTACCATGGCGACCTAATTTCAATAGTCAAAATCAGGCCGGACCATCGCGCACGCAACAGATGTTTCGTGCTCCTCCTCCTAATTACAACCAAAACCAAAATAATGCATTTAAATTCGTACCGCGTAACATCGTACCGCAGAGTAACTTTCAACAGCCTAGACCAATGAGTGGCGTCAGCCATTTTGTGCCTAGACTTTTACCGCCCAGTAACGCAACAAAAGGACATGACTGGACTAAATTTGGTAGTTCCCCGGCTAATCACAATTTCGGAAGTAAGGAGATGAATTTCAACGATTGTTCCGCTTATTACGGTTACGGAGATTATGATACCGACAGCTATATGTTTTACGAACCTAACGAGTATTATGAAGGTTACTATTACATCGATGATGATCAAATGTGTCACCCACAGCTGGAAGTAGGTAACGAAACGGTAAAAGATGAGCCAGCTAAACCGGCTTGTCCAAACGAGGATTTTCAGAGCCCTCGAAAATTAGACAAACCAAAATAGAGGTCAACCTTCAAACGCAACGCCAGCTTCCCTACTTGCAAATCCAAGATCCTCCTCTAAAACTTCTAATAGATACGGGCGCTAACCAATCTTTCATTAGCCCTAATGCGGTCGAAGCTTATTTTAACAACATACAGTTGAACTATGACCCCTTCGAAGTTTGTAATGTACACGCTGTGACACGTAGCGATTACTCGATAACACTACCTTGCTTCTCTGAATTGAATGATAAGGATTGCGTTACACTTTTTGTTTATAACTTTCACGACTATTTCGACGGATTGATAGGGTCAGATTTACTAGACAAGTGGGAGGCCGTCATTGACTTCAAGACAAAGTCGTTAGTAACAAAAAATGCGGTAAATCCTATATGGGTTTATGATTCACGAAACGCTAACTTATACGAAGATATCATACCCGCCGGTTCTTCAAAATTAGTGAAATTACCAATTAATATCCGAAACGGAGAAGTAATTATCCCGGAACAGATTATATCTAACTGTCATATTAGCGAGTGTTTAACTACTGTAAAAAACCAGAGGGGCATATTAGAAATTCATAACCCAAATCGTAGCGACGTTATTTTTTCTATGGACCGCCCGGTGTGTGCGCAGCTTTATAATACTGAGTGCACGCGCACCGAGCAAGCGCCTCGACGCGTACAGGAAGTGCTATCGCGCTAACGTACGGATCATTTGAACGACGAGGAACGCGTTAACTTGGATTTGTTATGCGCGCGCTATGCCGACGTATTTTATTTAGAAGGGGAGAAATTGAGTTTTACCAATAAAATAAAACACTCAATTAAAACTAGTGACGAAATCCCTATATATACCAAAAGCTATAGGTATCCTTTTGTGCACAGACAAGAGGTACAGGATCAGATTAGCAAGATGCTAGACCAGCAAATTATTCAACCATCAGAGTCTGCATGGAGTTCTCCTATATGGGTTGTCCCTAAAAAGGCGGACGCTTCAGGTAAGACTAAATGGCGATTAGTGGTAGATTTTCGGAAGTTAAACGAGAAAACCTTGGATGATAAATACCCCATTCCAAATATCGCAGATATTTTGGATAAATTAGGCAACTGTAACTATTTTACGACCTTAGACCTAGCCAGTGGCTTCTACCAGGTGGAAATGAGCCCCGCAGACATTCCCAAAACAGCATTCACAGTAGAACATGGCCATTTTGAGTTTTTGAGAATGCCCATGGGTTTGAAAAATAGTCCATCCACTTTCCAACGCGTAATGGATAACGTTCTCAGAGACCTACAAAACACCATATGCCTCGTTTATTTAGATGACGTCATAGTCTTTTCTACGTCATTACAGGAACATATGGTCAATTTGGAAAAAGTATTCAACAGATTACGTGAGTCCAATTTTAAAATTCAAATGGACAAGTCAGAGTTCCTCAAACTGGAAACAGCCTACTTAGGACATGTCATTAGCAAAGACGGCATTAAGCCAAACCCCGACAAAATATCCGCAATAAAGAATTATCCACTTCCAAGAACTCCCACCGAGATTAAAAGGTTCCTGGGTCTTCTTGGTTACTATAGAAAATTCATACCCGATTTTGCAAAGGTGACGAAACCTATGACGCAATGCTTGAAAAAAGGCTCGAAAATTACGTTAGACCAAAATTACATAAGTTGTTTCGAGAAGTGTAAGACACTCTTAATTAATGACCCCATCTTACAATATCCTGATTTTTCTAAAGAATTTGTCTTAACGACGGACGCGTCGAATTTAGCCATAGGAGCTGTCTTGTCTCAGGGGACCATAGGTACGGATAAGCCTATTGCTTACGCCTCAAGGACATTGAATAGTAGTGAGATCAACTACAGCACCATCGAGAAGGAACTGCTCGCGATAGTTTGGGCCACCAAGTATTTTAGACCATATTTATTCGGCAGAAAATTCAAAATTGTTACAGACCATAGGCCACTTCAATGGGTAATGAACATCAAAGAACCTAACTCGCGTCTTACTCGATGGCGACTAAAACTAAGTGAATTTGACTTTTCCGTAGTTTACAAGCAAGGAAAGTCCAACACTAACGCCGACGCATTATCCCGTATCGAACTACATAACGAAGAGACTAACTCTCTTATAGCCAACCCTACTGAAGGACCATCCTCATTATTAAATAATTCAAAGACTGATACAGTTCACACTGACGCCGAGAATCCGATATTAGAAGTTCCTATAACTGATTTCCCACTTAACAAGTACCATAAACAAATCATTTTCACGTTGGTCGATGACGTAAGAAGCCGCCCTTCAGTTTCAAAACCGTTTGAGTCACACGTTAAAACACATATTCAGATTTCTAAGAGTAATCTCGAAGAGGATGTCGTAAACGCTGTGAAAGAGTATATTAACCCCAAGGTAAGGACCGGTATTCTCATTAAACCCCCATTAGCCATGTACGAAATTATTCCCATTATCCAAAGTAAATTTAAAAGTTCATCTATGGACCTAGTCTTAACAAAAGTAGAGTTAGAAAATGTCAAGGATTATTTAAAGCAGCAGGAGATAATTCGCAAGTACCACGAGGGTAAAACCAATCACCGTGGAATTAATGAGTGCTACACGTCCTTATCCAATAAATTTTACTGGCCGAAAATGAAAGAACACATAACAAAATATATAAACGAATGCGACGTGTGCGGTCAAGCCAAATACGATAGAAACCCCGTGAAACAAAAGTTTAATATAGTACCACCTCCAACCAAACCGTTTGAAATAGTACATCTTGACTTACTGAGCGTCGAAACGCAAAAATATCTTACAATCATCGACTCATTCTCAAAATATGCTCAAGCTTACTACTTAAGGGACGCGACAGCAATCAGCGTCGTACAGGCTCTTCTAACATTTAGTACTCACCATGGGTTCCCCTTAACTATTGTCACAGACAGAGGCCCAGAATTCACAAATCAGCTATTCTCGGAATTTGTCAAAACTCACAAAGTACAACACCACAAAATTTCAGCATGCACACCAAATGAAAATGGCATGGTGGAGAGGCTGCATTCCACACTTCTAGAACACTTGCGTATTTTAAAATTAGGGCACCGTGGAGACTCCGCCATGAACTTAATGCCATATGCAATTCTAGGTTACAATAGTTCTGTTCATAGTTTTACCAAATGCAGACCTTTGGATATAATTACTGGCCACCTAGATCCCCGCGACCCATTAGATATTGACCTGTCAGAAAACATGCTACAGTCATATACACAAGAACATCGCACTAAGATGCAAAGAGTTTTCGAGATGATTAATAGTTCATCTCTGCACGATCGAACACGAATTATCGAAAATATCAACAAAGATAGGGAACCCGAACAAGAATATTCTGCAGATCAGCAGATTTTTGTACAGAACCCAATGGCCAGCCGCCAAAAACTGGCCCCTAGATTTACTTGCGACACGGTCCTAGCCAACTTACCGATCCACATTTACACCAAAAAGAAACGTGGTCCCATTGCTAAGTCGCGCCTGAAACGGGTCCCTAACAGCAACCACTTGTTACAGGATCATCTTCCTGACCCTGGGCCTGACACAAGCGGAGGACATTACGCTAAGTAGTCTGGACAATGGACCGGGCATCTTACCTTTTATGCTAGGGAAAACAAAAGTTATCTCCCATTACCACTCGTTTGTCCAACCGGTTAACCTAGATATTATTCGTAGTAATATAGATTTAGTAAGGAAACAATTAGATAATATTTCACCTGAGTTCCACAATAAAACGCTCTCTTTATACCAACCACATATCGAACATCTTCGCAACAAGATCACGGAGCTGTCCGACCAGTTAGAATTGTTCCAGTCTAACCGCGTCAAGAGAGGCCTTATTGATGGGCTAGGCTCAGTTGTTAAGAGCATTTCCGGAAATTTGGATTATACGGACGCTATCCGCTATGATAACGCAATTAAAACCCTGCAGGAGAATGAAAATAAGATGGTCACAGAATTAAATAATCGAGTTAGTTTAAATAAGCACTGGATGTCTGAAAATTCCAAAATTTTCGGCAAATTACTCCAGAATCAGAACAAAATCAAGGAAGTAGTAGATGAAATCATGATTAGTGATTTACGTCACGAAAAAGACATAGTTAAGTATGCCCATCTGGCTCAATATATGATAATGCTAGCGGACAACATCGAATCATTATCCGCCGAAATGCTCAAACTAGAAAACTTATTAGCTTTTATACGTGCCAAGAGCACACATTTTCTCATGTTTAAATTAAATACATTCAACGGAATGAAAGAACAATTAAATGCCCTCTATGGTAGAGAACATATATTAAACCTTAGTTTTAGGGAATATTTCGACATAATTAAGTTAGGCTTCTATTACAATAGTCAGAATTTAGTATTGGTATTTAAATTCCCGGTTGTCCTTCCCCACACCTATAACCTTTACAAATTATCCGCAGTTCCCAATCAAGATGACAAAGTGCTAATCCCATCCTACCCCTTCCTAGCAATTCACGATAAAGATTTTATGTACATAGAGGCAGAATGCCCGAAGTCCAGCCAATACTATCTCTGCGAGGACAGCATCAATCAACACTACAAAAATCAAGGCGACTGCATCCACCATCTCATCTCTACCCAGCAAGTCGACAAATCCTGCCAATTCACCGTAGCCAAATTAAAAACTGAAGCCGTGGAAGCCCTCGACGACCGACACTATGTAGCGAGCTTTCCTGCGCCTACAAACATTCGCTTGTCCTGCACCGATACTCAATACACCACAGTACAAGGAAGCTACCTCATCACAATCCCGAAAGGCTGCGATGTGCAAACCCCGGACCTAATCCTGGCAAACAAGGACGACCGATTAAAAGGACAGGTACTGAAAATTATGAACATCCCACTCAGCAACGGAACCAACTACAACACTGAAGATAGGAAATTAACACTCAACTCTGTCAACCTCCACAGCCTCCATACTGCTAATAAGGAGATAACCATGGAACCGCCATTGACCCTGAATACAGCTGACATTCATGGCGTGTACTACACTATCACACCGCTCTACCTAGTACTATTAGGTACAAGCGTACTGGGAATCGCCTACGCGTTACGAAGATACATGAGACGGCGCACTCTGGAAACAGCACCAGAACGAACTAACGACGAAACAGACCATGGTGATATATATACAGAGGTTAACCACCACACCGCAAGTACTCAACCAAGATTATCAGCGCTATTCTCGAACCAACCCTCTAATAGTCGCTGATCTTCAGGGGGGAGATGTTAAGGCTACCTGCCAATAACCCACGAACCACGCATTCCAACGGAATTGACCCGAATCCTCGCAACCATTGCATCAGCCTGGCGACACAACGTCTAGTGCTGAGTCGGCGCAACGTGACGTGCATCGACGGCGGACGGCGGCGCCACGCTCCACGAAGTTCACTTTCGCTTCATACATCGAACGATTGTCACCATCACCCTATTTTTAGATCAAAATTGTAATTCCTTCATTAAACCTGTTCCAGTACATCGAGTTTTCTTGCAACCTGTCTGCCCGACCGACATAATTTACACATATACACACGAAATATTTGTTATTCATCCATCAAAATAGGTAAGTACCTAATAATATGTACTATAGTCAAACACTGTTTTGTAAGCTATCACGGTTTAAATACTTACACCCGCATTTTATTTTCATCCACCCGCATTCTCCAGTCAACCCGCGATCATGGCGCTTGCAACAACATCGAAACAAGCTCAAAATAATGAATAATCACGGAAGATATCCCATAAGTGACAATATAAGTTTATGTAGTATAGTGTTAGTACATATTACTTACCTATTTAGAATTCTATTCAATAAATTATGCAAAGACGTGTCAGCTTTAAGTGTATTGGCCCTAACTAGCATAATGATTCCATTGTATTCAACTGCATATACACCTTATCTGTCTCAGATAATTAATTACTCATATTCACCAAAATATAGGTTAAAAGCTTGCTAATGGTCTTGCTCTAACCATTACCATTGATTTATTATAGCTTTCCTGTCTCGTAGGATTAAGTGCTGAGGGTTTGATTAATATCATGGTAATTTTTATTGTACTTCCCTTTCCTTAGCCAATTGACAAAAATAGTACCCTTGTATTATAGAGGAGCTCGTGGCTAAATAATAACAGCCGCTCGGGTCAATCTGTAGGTTAAGCCGTGTTTGCCTAGGTTGGTCTGTGGATGGGTGACCACCCTGACATACCGAGTTTCCTCCGTGCCTTGGAAAGCACGTTAAGCAGTTGGTCCCGACTGTCATTGGTCCATCTTTGGCAGGCGTTGTAGTCAGTGGCACAAAAAGTCTGACAACCAACCTTACCTTGTGGTATCATTTTACCCAGTATTAACTGGGTTGTGGAGGTCAGATAGGCAGTCGCTCCATGTAAAATACAGCAATTCAGCTGCATCCGGTAAGACTGGAAGCCGACCTCAACATAGTTGGGAAAAGGCTAGGCAGATGATGAGAACCTTTATATTATAAGTTGGTACATATAGGTTGGTCACTGTACTCCTCGATCTTACACCCCATTTTTCAAATTTCGGCAAGGCCTAGAATGTCCCAATTAATATCCTTTAGAGCATTAGTTAATTCAAGGAATCGTTCTGTTGATGCAAGTGTTCTTACATTATAAGTGCAAATTTTAAGGGTATGTTTCATATCTTCTATTTCTGTATTTGGTGGAGGGTTGTAGTCACGCACTCTTATATAAATGGAGATGGGCCGGACACATCGCACGATACCCAGACAGAAGATGGACCATTGAAGCCACAAGATGGAAAGGACCAGTAGGGAAAAGGAATGTTGGTCGACAATTAAGACGGTGGGCTGATGATATAACACACATCGCAGGAAACGACTGGATAAAGTCAGGCAAGGACAGGGAATTATGGAAAAGGCTGGAGGAGGCCTTTACCCAAACATATTTTATAGGTTGGTCTGACTGTCTGTACACACGGATGCTAGCCGTTTAAAGGAAGATAGAATGAAAACTTTTGATTGAACTCACAGAGGCCAAACAATAAAACTGATTTTTTTTAAGAAAAAAAAATATAATGCGATAAAACCCAAATTAAAGTAAATGGGTCCTGTACGATGTCAAAAGGGGGGTACCTCAGCATATTCACTTGGAGACTGTTGGATTTATATCCTGTTGACACATTTGTGTGAAATGATCTGTTAAAATTGTTCTGAAAAAACAAGTTGGCAGAGTTAGTTCCTATTATGTGCGCACGTCAAAAGATCCACAAATCCCTTACACGTGTCGCCCTGTTTTTTTGGATTACTTATTATGTAACAGTTAAAACCTGTTTCTAGTTAAAACGCCTTTTGTCTAATTAGAACTGGTATTCATTTTTGTACAGCAGTTAATACTAGTTCTAACAAATGCTGAAAACTACTCTTAATTGGTTAAAACGCGTTTTAACTAACAACGGGTTTTGAGTGTAACTTAAGTACAAAAACAAGTGGAGGTTTAAAAGTAACATTGAACTAAAGAGGTTTTTCTCTTCGTTGAAATATATAAAGGCACGTGGGTACCTATATCAGAATTATTCATCTTCAAGTGGGTAATCGCACGAGGTTTCTTGGAAATAAGTAGACACTTCTTCGATCAGCAGTCTTATAATCACGATTATCAATTTTAATTACAATAATCACTATAATTAACAAAGATGAAAATGGATTAAGATTCGGGACGTAAGCGATCCGTCGTAACCGTCTAGTCCACACTATCGTTCGATTCAAAGTGCACGAATCCGGTGGTTGTTTGACAATTGTCACTCTCGTCCGCTCAATGTCATTCGAAAAATCACACAATCAATGTCAAAATAACTATCTTCAATTTCTTCTAATAGATGGCGCCATGGACGCGCCTTCACGGCCGGACTGACAATCGCCCGTCCTCGGGCGAATATGTATTCCTGCAATAAGAAAAGTAACACACTGCTAGTCGGGCCGCCATGCTCGTCCACCCTGACATGAGCCAGTGCCTCTTAACTTAGGCCACAGCCTGTTACAAACACACTCTCGCAACTTGCATTGCTCTGTTTCCTCATACGATGCGTAGCCCGGACAAATGCGTCCCTTCGACTTGCCCCAAATGCAAGACCGGACAACACCATCCCTTCGACTAGCCATCGGCTCACTCATGATGCGTAGCCCGGACAAATGCGTCCTTACGACTTACCCCAAGTGCAAGACCGGACAACACCGTCCCTTCGACTCGCAATCACTCACGTCACCGAACTAGGTTCGTACGTCCCTTCGACCAGCACCGCTAAGCCCGGACAATACAACCCATTCGTGACACACAGACGCATGCGTCCCTGCGAACCCGCTAGCATTCTAGTCAGGACCGGACAACATCTCGTCTTTGGGTTTGCGTCCTTTCGAGTTACCAACCAACGGGCAAAACCGGACAACAACACCCACACGTAATCACTTGACATGATCTGAACGTACCTTAGGTTCTGAACATTATTCTCGATGGACGTCTACTTCTACGTCGAAGGTCATAGGTCCCTCATCTTCCGAATCAGCACTAGCTGTTTCCGAAGGGGCCGTAAGCGTTTCGGACGATGCAGTCAGAGTAGCGGAATCTGCAGTCAAGGTGTCAACACTGCGAGCCGACATCGTCTCAAAATCGGCATCAGTAATGCCTTCTGACTGCATATCTACCGCCTCCACGGCATCCTCGTCATTCATAATGCCTTCAGCTAATTCCATTAGGCCCTCGTGACCTCCCGGCACCAAACGCAAATTTTCGTGTGAATATTTTAACGTACGGCAAGGACCATCAACACTTTTTAATTCATAGCGGTCATTTTCCAGAACATTGGTGATCACGAAAGGTCCTCTAAACTTTCAGTCAAGTTTAGTTTGGTTACGCTCTTAATTTTTAATTAAAACCAAGTCACCGACACTAAACTTCACAAGCTTTGCTTTAGTAAAATATTTTGGGTCACTTGTTCTCTCACATCGGAAATATTAATGTCAATTTCCTCATCATGATCTACCATTAAGCTAAGAGGTCTAGCTATAGCTACCTGGATCTACACCAGATATAGTAATGACAGCATAAATATGAGCCACTCTTGAGTCTAGGCGAAACAGAATTAGCACTATGCAGTCCTAACAAAATGAAAACGACTCACCGGAGTTACGAAAAATCCCAGTAGGTGCGCATGCACTAATCACACACATGTACACGCGACGTTACTCAGGAGCTGCGCTCGTTACACCACCGCTTCTAGTACCGCCATTCAAATTGGGGTAGCCTCGTGTCCTTACTTGAACCTCCTGGTATGTCCTCGTGTGATGGTAACCCTGCAAACAAATACTCCACGACAGAATTTCGTTCCACTCGGTCACTCCTGACCAAACTCTAGATATATTGGGTCGGTGAAAGTAAAGAACTTTACCGTTTTATTTTTACCAAATCTTACTCTAATGAAATCAAATATCACAACATCACACCTCTAATCCCCGAAGGGTTAAACAGAGGTGTAATAACCTAAAAGTACACTCACACTTCGCGAGTTATGTCAAAGTCCCATGTAATAGGAGCGAGCCTATTGCCATCAACCGGCGCAACTAGACTCCGTGGCTGTTATTGGGAAATTTCTGATGGAAAAACCCAATAACACTTCGCCCGACCTGGGAATCGAACCCAGGACCTCATGTTCGGCATTCATGTTTGCCATCACTAGACTAACGAGACATCTGATAGAATCTAAGGCGGTTAAATTGGGAATACTTGAAATAGGTCAACCCTTGGGCCATGTACCAAAGTCGTTCGAATCAATCCTTTAAAACTCTACTGCAATAATAACTACTGGTACGGTCAAACACACTACTAAACCGATAGGGTACTAAAACAGTGGTACACAACGCATGCAACGCACACACTACGCATGTAACGCACACACTACGCAAGCTACGCACGGACTACGTCTGCAACGCACACACTACGCAAGCTACGCATGGACTACGTATGTATCACATACACTACGCATCCACTACGTACGCACTACGTATGCACTACGTCTACACCACGCATCCACTACGTACGCACTACGTATGCACTACGCTTACACTACGTATGCGTATACACTACGTATGCACACCGTTAAAAGTCTCAGCCCTACAGGTGCCACACAGGCTCAGGTTGCCACACAGGCTCAGGTTGCCACACAGGCACAGGTTGCCACACAGGCACAGGTTGCCACACAGGCTCAGGTTGCCACACAGGCTCAGGTTGCCACACAGGCACAGGCTGCCAACACTTAAGCTTACTCATTATCATCAAAATCCTTATCAACATCGACTGGTACGTGACCCACTGGTATCTTTCTTAGCCTATCCTGTGCATATTTATAGGCACGACTAAAATTCAAAACTTTCAGTTAATGACGATCATCGTCCAAAATCTTAATCAACCTTTAACAGGAAACATTTTACTCTTTCTTTAAAGATCATTCAGCTCCAGAATGAAAATCGAAACACTCACCAAAGTACTTCCATATTCCGGCTCGACGATGCAAAGGTCGTCTCGCATCTCACCAGTACAGCAGTACTCGACCAGCACTGGCCTGCTGTGCAGCAACTAGCGATGTGCCCCGGCGTGCCACACTTGGAGCACACCAGTGAGCTGAGCTGCTGGCCGGCGGTCGCTACCCAACGCCTGATAGCAGCCGTCACCGCTTCTTGACGGCGGTCGTCTTCGTCCGAAAATCCGCTTGTTGGTACTCACAGGAGTTGATGCTTGCGACATCGCAAAAATCCGGGTAAACATTTCCTCCATATTCGACAATATTCTCGTTGCAGGGATGTTTTCTGCAGGCTGCGTGTTCCCTGTTCGTGGCCCGTGGTATCCCACTTCTGATAAAGGCACGTGGGTACCTATATCAGAATTATTCATCTTCAAGTGGGTAATCGCACGAGGTTTCTTGGAAATAAGTAGACACTTCTTCGATCAGCAGTCTTATAATCACGATTATCAATTTTAATTACAATAATCACTATAATTAACAAAGATGAAAATGGATTAAGATTCGGGACGTAAGCGATCCGTCGTAACCGTCTAGTCCACACTATCGTTCGATTCAAAGTGCACGAATCCGGTGGTTGTTTGACGTTTATGACGTTCCGCCAGAGTGACAAGACAATTGTCACTCTCGTCCGCTCAATGTCATTCGAAAAATCACACAATCAATGTCAAAATAACTATCTTCAATTTCTTCTAATAGATGGCGCCATGGACGCGCCTTCATATATTTACGAAGTGTTTTTGTGGGTGGTATGTGTTTTTGTGGGTGGTATAATCTATTATTGAACACTCTGCCTCATAAAATTGGAAATAACTGTGTATTTTTAAATAAAACTCTTTTTTTGTATTTTTCCGATCCGATTACGTAGGTAGCTAACGTTTGTTTCATTTTTCTGAATACATGTGTATTATTGTTCATAGACAAAATGTTTGTGTGTGATGATTTTGTCAAATATATTTTCCAATAACATTTTTGCTCCCACGTAAATAAAACATTCCATAAAAATACTTATTCAATTTATTTACTTACTAAGAAATGTTCAAAGCTATGGAAACCAAATATTTTAACAACATTAATTTACAGTTTCAATCATTGAAGGTAAACTCAAAATCAATAGACCAATATTACCAATAATATATTCAAATTAGATGTAATAAAATAACTCTGATGAATGTTGATCAAGTAACGATACCTTCTTCTGAACACTTAAGACATAAGTAAGTACTAAGTGAGTACAAAAAATCTAACACACGTAAACCTAACTTTTGTCTCAGCTTCACTTGATGTAGGTTGGTAGTCATCTCAAGGGGACGTCACCTCGACTAAGTAGGCGATGCAGGGATCAAAAGTTTCCTATTTCTTAAACTAGATATTGGTCCTCCTGTGTGCCTAGTTCCATTGTCGAATGTTTCCCGTATATAAAGATGCTCTGTGGTCGAATGACTATGAAACTTGGAACACAGGAAGGAGGAGGAGTTTTAACCATTTGACCGCCATTGACACACATACGTGACAAGCAAGCGTGTGCCCCTCACAAATATTTGACAGAATGGTGGGTGATGTGGCTTTGCGTCAGTTTGCGTCTGGTCGCGCGTTCGTCAAAAGGTTATCAAGGCGTGACGAACAGACAGAGATACATACTTCTGCAATTATGGAGCTGGATAATATTTGAGAGTCCAAGTAAACTATGGGAAGTATCACTTTAATAGTATTTCGTTTGGAAATTTCTCGGATCGCAGGTTTTTGTCTTAAGAACGGTAAAGTATTTCTGTAGAATCATTCCTGACGGCTCCATATAACATGATTCACGATTCCTAAACTTGTACAAACGTCAATTAGCCCTTTTTGCGCTCAAAAACGTAAGATAGATGTAGGTCCCGTGTGAGTTAAAGAGATGTAAATATTATTAACAGTTGATTGCAGACGGTTCTCACCACCCCACTGAACTCGTTCGAACGTGGACATTTATTCTTAAGGCGCTACCCCGAGCTAGGTGGCGCCCTCATTGAATAAAAAATCGTAGCATAGCATAGAAAACAAAAATAAAAAAATTGAATCTTGGAGTTTGTTACAAAGAGGATAAAGTATTTTTACGTTGTTAAAACAGGACTCAAAATATTTAGTATCCAAAGTAGATGGCAAAACTGTCAAAAACGGCCGCTTTTGGTACTTTTGCTATCTACTTTGGATACTAAACATTTTGAGTCCTGTTTTAACAACGTAAAAATACTTTATCCTCTTTGTAACAAACTCCAAGATTCAATTTTTTTATTTTTGTTTTCTATGCTATGCTACGATTTTTTATTCAATGAGGGCGCCACTTAGCTCGGGGTAGCGCCTTAATTTAAATTCACAGCGCGTCACACAGCATCCCGCTTGCATACCTTGATACTATAGTAGCGCCACGTGGCAACTTGCCACATTGTTCATGTTTCACCTGTACTTAAACGCAGTAAACTAAGTACAAACATACACTATTCAAGTATAGGCATGACGACAGATCTGAAAATTGCAAATCTATTTAGTCAGTAAATAATATGAGAATAATGGAAAATTGGACACGTATTTTTTGTTTTTGTAAATTAATGAATATTGACAAAGATAAATCAAAATTCGGGAGTGGGGGCTCATGACATCAGAACTCGTTAAAAATTATACCAAGGCGTGACGTATTGAGAATTTTTAAAGGCGTCGTGTATCTTCGTCAATTTTGGTTTATGTAAAAACAAAAGAAAAAGTACGGTGTAAATATTTCTTGATAATACAACTGACGGACTAATTACTATTTTTTTGTCGTCTACCCTATTCGACTAGGAATAAATGTTTAGAATTCGCTCACAAACACGTGCAAAGCAACTACACGAATTCTAATAGTGCAATTCCACCAAAATTGTGCGGAACATTCGTGCAATACATTTGTTTGCAAACATTTTGTGCGAAATTCCAACAGCGTGCATGTTGATCTGCTGATCCGATTTTCATTGTTACCACAATTGTGATTTTGATTTTGAAAAAAAAAGTGTACGAAATAACATCAGTGTGCAATTAACAACGTTATTCACATCTTACGTAACTTTTGTTCGCGAGCGTACATACCGTTACAGCACTTACAGCACATTTTTAAACGAACATGTTCACCACGAGAGCGCTTTGCTTTCAGATGTTAACACGCGCAGATTTTATAGAGAGTTCTACAGTTCCGCACACCGGTAGTATCCAGCCTTACGCTACGTCCTAGATAGGTGGTTCAAAGCGAACGCGATTATGAAGCGGTGACACGCGAATTCATTGCGATGCGGTGCGGGCTATTTCCTTTGCCGCCTCTTCCACACCTAGTATGGATTTTTCAAAATATGACGAATTTACTTTGTGACGAATGTACAGCAACCCGTATTTATTGCGATAAATTACTTTCTTGAAGTTTGAGAAAAAATCTGAAAATCTTTTCGAAACACCAAATGAGTTGTTAAAATATTTAGAAATTTGGGTAAATACTGTCAGTTTCTCTGAAATAAACCCTTAAACATTGTTTACAATGCCATCTATGAAAAAAAGGTTTTTTTAAATGTCTCGGATTTTAGTCGTGCCTTGGAAATCCCACCTTAAATGTTTTGTCTTTGGACGTCGCATTGCCTGATTCGATAAAATCAAGTCGAAATCATCCACATCATCTATGCAAACTCCTTTTTTAGGGGCTGAATTTCAATAAAATATGAAATATGTCTTCCATCAATCTTGTTAAAAAGGTTTATGCCAAATTTGATGTAGATTAGGCCAAGGAATTCCGTTGTCCTTTACAAAATTTGCCCCCCTTTTCACCCCTTTAGGGGTAGAATTTGGGAAACTCCTTTCTTATCGGATGCCTACGTCATACAAAGAACACACCCACCAAGTTTCAGATCTCAACGATCAGCGGTTTAGGCTGTGCGTTGATAGCTAGCCGTCCGTCCGTCTAATGACGACAGGCCGTGTCGACGGCGCGTTCGTGTTCCACGCGCGCCTTTAAGAGATGTCAGCATAAAGGGATGGGCTGCCGGTACTGCGGGACTGTTCGAAAGAGATACCGTGGCCCCGGAACGTAAAGGGCGATGAAGGAACATGGATGGGTTTTAGTCAGTAAAAGTCTGACACTCCCTCCCGCTCCGCCCAGAGTGGTAGAAGTCATTTGATGTTACACATCCGAAAAAAAAAAAGAAAAAAACAAAAGGCTGTGCGTTGATTACAGTCTGTCATTCAGGAACTACTTCGTACCCAAACTCCTTCGTTACCAATCCGAAAAAAAATCCGAAATAATTTATTATTCTTGGTCCCGTCCTTGCCTTTAAGTTATCACTTAAAAAAAAAACAAACAAAACTGTCAGACGGCTTCATGACATGCCCGCGTCAAAAAAAGCGCCGCGTAAAAACGCGTGTCCGTAAACACTCTCATACATTGACATATGGAATTTGATTTAAACAACATTGTCTAAACCGTTTTTTAAGATTGATTTGCTGCTTTTCCACTTTTAAATTGTATCGAAGTTTGAACATCATTTGCTATTTGCTTTGTTTTTGTAAAAGGTTTAGCACCTCTGTACTGCTAATGAGCTTCTATTGTATTCCTTATCGCGCTGTTCGTCTTCGAGTTCCAATACTCAACCATACATTTGTCTCGTTTACTCATATGCGTGTGATATGTTGCTGCCTGCTTGCTCGCACAAACATGTCCTGCCAAATATCGGATGATTTGTACATTCTTGCTAACTTTACTCATTTTTACCCGCATTATAAATTCATACCTCTTTTACGCGTAACTAATATCTGGTTTGAAATGAATTGGCAATTTTTATTTTATTATATTGTTGTTGATGCTTATGCAATTATTGTTGAATGTATGTGCAATGGCTAACAAGAGTGATCAGTGTCTTACTGTCTTTTACCAGAACGTACGGGGATTGCGAACAAAGACAGACTCGTTTTATCGTCAGGTTTTACAAAATTCCTACGATGTTATTGTTTTAACGGAGACGTGGTTAATGGATGGTGTGTTAAACTCGGAGTTATTTGATGATCGTTACTTAGTGTGGCGCCGTGACCGGGATTATGCTAAGACGGGACAAACGAGGGGTGGTGGTGTGCTTATAGCGACGCGTAGGGAGTTACCTGTCACTCCGCAACCGCTCCTACACTCCTCGGCGGAGGATCTTTGGATCAGCTTAAAGCTTAAAAATTCGAAGACACGAGAATACGTGAACCTATATATCTGCGCTCTTTACCTGTGTAAACAGAACAAAGGGTTTTCGTTTTCGGAACAACTAAGTAACTTCCTGACCAAAATTAACCATACAGTTCTAAATAAAACTTCAGATGTGTTTTTAGTTTTAGGTGATTTTAATATGAGTGGAATGTCGTGGGCTCCATCTAATAACCTTTCGTTATTTCCAGTGAACCCCGCCACTAGTGACGAATATTTGCTCGCGGACGAGTTTTGTACGCTGGACTTTGGACAGTATAATGGAGTAACTAATGCGTACGGGAAATTGTTAGACTTAGTCCTCTCAAATAAGTTAGCCTGTGTTAGCGAGTGTGTTGACTCTCTGGTGCCCATTGATCCCTATCACCCTTTTTTTAGCCTGTGAACCTAACTGTTTGCTGACTGTACATCAAACTAAATAACTTTACGCAAAAATTATTGCAGCCACGGTTTTTTTTTTAGGGGTGAAAAATCGTGTTTTGTGGTAGAACTATAAGAAACAGATGAAGATGAATTAAAAAAAATGATGATTATGAATTTATTTTGCAATTGCAGTTTTTTTTAATAACCGATAAAAATGTATATGGGGATGCAGAATGTTGTACTGAATACGTAAGTACTGGCAACCATTTTAGCGTCAGTTTCTCTTCCACTACATAAAGTGTAGGTTACCTTTTTTTTTTTTTTTTTTTTTTTTTAGGATGGGAAATCATCAAATGACTTCTCCCACTCTGGGCGGAGCGGGAGGGAGTGTCAGACTCTTACTGACTAAAACCCATCCATGTTCCTTCCTCGCCCTTTACGTTCCGGGGCCGCGGTATCTCTTTCGAACAGTCCCGCAACCCCGGCAGGCTTCGGCCCTTGCGGGCCCCTCTCTTCTGCTGACATCTCTTTGAGGCGCGCGTGGAACACGAACGCGCCGTCGACACGGCCTGTCGTCACTAGACGGACGGACGGCTAGCTAGCCCATAGCTTACCGTCCACAGGCCCGCATCTACGGTGGCCGGTAGCCACCACGTGGCCCCCGACGCCCGGTGCGTCTCCCGCGGCGGCCGGGAAGAGAGGCTCTCTCCCTCTCTTGTTCCGCCACCTCCTTCGCCAGCATGACTGCTTCGCAGAAGGAGGTGACGGCTTCCCATTCCGTCTCGCTCCGGACCATGGATTGAACCAGGGCCGGACGCGAGAGGTCGCCGCCGCCGATCGCCGCTACGAGGACACGGCGGTGCTCCGCCCACGCAGGGCAGACTTCCACCGTGTGCTCCACCGTGTCCTCCGGTCGATCCTCACAGTGGAAACACCCGGGCGTATCCTCCCGCCCGATTCGGTGCAGGTACCTCCCGAAACATCCGTGTCCGGTGAGGACCTGCGTCAGGCGGAAGGTGAGGGCGCCGTGGCGCCTCTCAAGCCACTCCTCAAAGAGGGGACTTACCGCCACTATCGTGGCGTGCCCTATCCCTATCACCCTGCGTTGTCAATCAATATTGACATCTTTGAAATACCTCCTCTTGACCATGCGCCGCGGTTGCGATATATCTATAGCAAAGGCGATTTTGTTTCCATTAATAACGAGATTTCTAGTACTAATTGGGAACATGAGTTTTCAATCCGATCACTGGATGAGTCCGTTGAGTACTATATAGACACCATAAAACAATTTCAAAACAAGTATATACCACAAAAGCTAGTACGTAATAAAAAATACCCGGTATGGTACAGCTCTTCACTCGTCAATACAATTAAAGAAAAATATAAATATTTAAAAAAATACAAGATTTACGGCAATAAATCTGACGAGTTAACCTTTAAATATTTGCGTGACAGAGTCAAGATTATGGAAGCTTCATGTTAAAAATGCTATCTAAACAAAACTGAAAAATCCATTAAAGATAACCCTAAACACTTTTGGACCTTTGTTAAAAATCGCTACAATTCCAATAATATACCTAACACATTAAACTATAACTCACTGGAGATTCTATTTGTGAGGCTTTTTTGTCCTATTTTATGTCTACTTTCCTCAACCCCGCTTCGTCTAATACTCCCCGTCCACCTCCTGTTTTCCCTTTCGGCACTAACAGTACTTCATCTGATATTGGTCACATAGAAGTGAATGTTGATATTGTGACCAGTTTATGAACGTCACTGATCCAGCTAAAGGTGCTGGCCCTGATAATATATCGGCTAAATTTCTAATTAAATGCGCGCCTTCCATTGCCCTACCTATCTCAATTTAGTTCTCAAAGTCTTTGATCCTAGGTGTCGTCCCCAAAATATGGAAATCTGCTTTTATTACACCCGTGCATAAGAAGGGGTCCAAAACCGAGATTACTAATTATAGGCCTATTTCCAAGTTGTGCATTATCGCTAAAATATTTGAAAGGATTGTCTATAACCAGTTATATCCCGCTCTTGCTAGTTCGTTCAGCTCCTTTCAACATGGATTTTTGAAAGGACGGTCTACCACTTCTAACTTGATCTTATTCAATGATTTTATTACGGATGCTATGGATAATAGTAAGCAGGTCGATGTCGTTTACACAGGTTATAGCAAAGCATTTGATCGCATCGACCACTATACCCTCATAAAGAAGCTTAGCTACATGGGCATCCGTGGGGACCTCTTGAGGTGGTTCTCCTCCTACATTGATAACAGGTCACAAGCAGTATTGCTTAATAATTATATGTCTGGTTGGGTAAATGTGCCCAGTGGAGTGCCTCAGGGCTCACTGCTCGGTCCGTTTTTATTTGTAGTCTATGTGAACGACATCGATCAGTGCCTCCATTCATCCAAACTATTATGCTTCGCTGATGACATGAAAATCTTTAGCACTATTTCAAATCTCGAAGATAGTCTAGAGCTTCAGGCTGATTTGTATCGGCTTGAAGAGTATTGTCGCGCTAATAAACTTGATCTCAACCCATCCAAGTGTTCGGTGATCACTTACACTAGGAAACGCGCCGTCCTAGCTACTAGTTATACCTTGGCGGGCCAGATCTTGCCAAGGTGCAACACTATTCGTGACTTGGGCATCCATCAAGACAGTAAGTTAGTTTTTGACACGCATATTTATGCAATTGTGAAGAAAGCTTCTAAACTACTTGGATTTATAATGCGTCTTTCTAAGTGTTTTTCAGATGCAAAAACATTAAAGAGATATTATACTGTACCTATGTAAGAGGTCAGCTAGAGTATGCGTCTCAGATATGGAATCCACGTTATCTGAAATACATTGACCGCATTGAAAACATCCAAAAGCGCTTCGTTAAATATCTTTGTTTTCACCAAAAGATTCCATATAAGTCAGCTGATTATCTTGAACTCTGTAGGAAGTATCATTTGCTACCACTGGTAGATCGGCGTAGAATAGGCGACTGTTTGTTTTTGTTGAAGATCCTTAATAACAATATTGATAACCCTGAGTTATTGTCAAAATTTTATTTCAATGTCCCAAGTAAGACACTTCGTTTTAATCCACCCATACGTGTACCTCATTCATCTTCGAATTATAGGCAGAACAGTTATATTGTGCGGGTAAGCAGAGACTTCAACGACATATGCAAGGAATATGACTTTGATCCATTTACACTTAGTGTGAATTCGCCCAGAAGGTGCTTAAGCCTCAAATTTTTCAAGTAGCCGTAGGTTTTATTGTTTGTTTTGGTTTTAATAACTTTTTTATTTTTTTTTCTCACTTATATTAAAGCTATGTGTTTTGTGTTTTTGTGCTTACACCATAAATAACTATAATACGTCTATACGTGAGGACTTGTAATTGGCTTTCTAGTGACTATGATTTCCTTTTTATTTCCTGTTTTTATTAGCTGTAAGTCATCCATGTATTATATAAATAAATTAATAAATAAATATGTTTGAATTTTAAGCGGCCCGCGCCGCGTCTCCGTAAATTTAATGAACCCAAGCATAGGTACTTCAGGTCACATGTTATTCGTGAGTAGGTATGTCGCGACTGTTGGGTCGTTAAATATTTACCTTTTATAACATGTGTCTATAGTCCGCGCCACGAGAAGCTATAATTTCTGTAAACAAAGAATTTCGGCCAATATACGTAGCCACAATTCAGAAATACTCCCAGATTCAATCAACTCAAATGATCATACGTGTAATACAAAACTAACGAGCAATTTTACTTGGTCGGGTTATACAGGGTGTAAACCACCTCATCTCAAAACCGTTAACCAAGCATTCTGTACATCGAACTAAGTAACTTTACGCAAAAATTATTGCTGGGAAACAACTTTTTTTTTTGAGGTTAAGAATCATGTTTTGTGGTAGAACTCAATGTAACGCACATAAAACATTGTGCTGATGGATGGATTGAATAGTACGGGAGTCGTGGAGGTGTTAAAAGTTAAAATCTTACAAAAAAAACTTGTATTTAAAAAAAAAGTTGTCAAAAAGTTGTAACTTTGACCCCCCACATCTCCGTAACTAGAAGGTTGCCAGGTATGGTGTAGAACAAAAAAAAATGATCGCAATGATGGGGAGAACAAGTGCCTTTCGGTTTCGTGAAGAGGTGTTTTACACCCTTTATTTTGGCGATATAAAGCGCTGTCGTCTAATTTATTTTTTGTGCGTGTGTATTGAACGCATCTGACATCACATCAGGGAACGTAATCATTTGGGTCGCCATTTCGAAGTAGTAAGTTCACACAGACGCTGTCATTTTTTTTTATTATTAGGTTGCGAACCTGGGCCTCGATTCTGCTATTACAATAGTGTCGGAGTATTCGATCATTGATTTCATAATGATCAAGTTCTGTCAAATTTTGACAAGTTTGTGAATGCTACTATCATAATGGCGCCATTATGACTTCTCAATGAACAACGACTGACACTCCATTGAAAGAAATGTCATAGAATATTAATCTGGTACATGAAATCTGGCATGAATAAATGTTCGCATTTAGTAGTAGATTTCGAAAACCATTTGTACTAAGGGTTGCCATTGCCACAAAACACAATTTTATTACGAGACCATTGACCGACTATTGTGAATTTGACAGATTACGAACTTTAAGCAAATTGACAATGGGATGAGAATGGAATCGTGTTGGAGTGACGAATTTATTAAAATAGCAGAATTAGGCCCCTGGATGTTTGTTTTACATTTATAGCTTCTCGTGGCGCATGGCGGGGACTATAGTAAAACTTAACAAAATGTTTAGTCAACAAATCTGACTTCACAAAAAGAGCCTAATTGGTTTGCTGGTTATCTTTACACTGCGACTCTTGCTCGAAGTTCGCTACTCACGTTTTCTGTGAATATTAAACTTTTACGCATGCTGCCATCAACACTGCGGCTGCGTCCTAACCAAAGCAATCACCACGCGATCACGCGACCCCGTTCGCATGGTCGTATCGTCACATAGGTGCAGCATAGGTGTTTCTGAATTTTTGAACGAAGTGCTTATATAATAAAAGCCACGGTCACGTATTCGCGCAACCTATCGCTTTGATCGCTTTGGTTAGAAGGCGGGTGCAACACTCCAAGTAAGTAGTTTTTAGTGATGTTCTAGCAGCGTGCTTTTATTATATGAACTCAGCCGGGCCCGTCGACTGCTGAGGCATATCATGTCTCTCCCAAGTTGCCCAAAACCTTTTTCTCCACCTCCAGCATCCTGTCTTAACTAACCACGTTTTTCAGGGCATTGGCTCACCTACCTGGGTGGCCCCCAACGCTAATACGTAGTCATCTCTCTAGGACCCGGCTGCAAGCGAGTGGACCGCACGCCGCTAGCGAGTGGACCGCGTGCTTACAGCGCGCCGACCGCGCGCTGGCTGCGCGCCGCTTCAGAGTTGCCCGCGGTTGCCCGCAAAACAACGTACAGTTACATATTTAGTTAGAGAGCCCACTACACTGAACCTAGTTCGATAAGACTCCCAGATTATATAATTATATGGTCACGTTAATACTTGACGTAGTTAACTTTAACCTCATTTTCGTTATCAGCCACCCCGAAAACCATGAAAACGACACCCATGTTGAAAAATAAGATAATTATGCTTTAAATTCTAAGCAGTTTGTTCGCTTGACAATCTTTCGAGAGTTTTTTCTTTCATTTTCCGTCATGGGTGTCGTTTATAGCTTGCATGAACTTGTAAAGACAGCTACCCACACAGCCGATTGTTGTTTTTGTACTTTTGATAATTTAAACAATCACTTTGTTAAATTTCATCCGGCGTACTACTTATACCTATAAGTTCATGTGAGCGGCAGATACATATGTAATGCCCCTTCCACCATGCAGCTGATATTTTTAAGCTCAGTATGATGTAAACTATTTATAAAAAAGTTTCAGCCTGCGTACTATGACTGCTTTTTTTCATCACCACCTCCATAACATCTCCCGGACTATCTCAGCCAGCGCACAGACTGCGAGCTTACGCCTCGCGGACTGCGCGCGGACGTCGCACCGCCCGCGCGTGGACGCCGCGTCGCCCGCGCGCGGACCGCGTGCTTACGCCTCGCTGACGACGCGTAGCAAGCGCGCTGTAGCCTAAATTGAAGACAACGCTGGGCAACAGCTGTGCTGGTGCGGTGCTTGTCAAGTGTGCCATGACCTTAATACGCCTTGGTGTGTCTCGCTAACGTATGCGACCGACCATACGCGACCGACATTAGCGTACGAAGAATGCTAGCGAGCACAGAAAGTAATATTTATAGACGACATGGACTAATTAAGAAACAAACGATTACTTATATAGCGCTTTTAATTCGTTAAAACAAAATGAATTCTTCATGGATACAGATATTTTGTTTTTATTTCTTTTTGTTATTTAATACTAAAGTATTACAAAGAGTCATAACAATAGCAGATTTTGCCTCTAGACAAAAGGCCAATCTTATATTCCAATCATTTGATAACCAAATAAATCTCCTCGGAATCCTATTACAAAAAACATTAATGTACCTAACTGTAATTTGAGCGTCAACAAAAAATTAATACTACACAGATTCTAAAAAGCATTTTCGTGGAATAAAAAAGGCAGAAAAATAATGTTTTCAGCGCTAGCTACAATTTGTATTTGGATACAATCAATACAACTCTTTGGTATAACATTATTTACAATCTCAATACAAATACTAACACTTTCAGACTGGATGTGACACGACAACAATACAAGAGCAAAACATTCAATAAACTTTAAAAGTAGTTCGTGATGGTCCTCAGACCTTGGACGATACCTTACTCTGTAACACTGAACACCGATTACTTTCTAGAGCACTGCCATCGTCAGTGCGAGTTCGCTATAGGAAATGTTCGCGCACCACTGGGACGTTCCCATGCTTCGCTCGTCCTCACGGCACGGACGTCTTGGCACTGTAACAAATATTCATTATCTTAAAAACCTTGAAAAACATAAAAACACAAATCCTTGTCCTTGACAAATCCCGGACTTTGCTGTCATTTTCATTACCATCATTCTCCTGCTCTAATTTCAAATTTATCTCTTCTTCTTTCATTCTTCTCTAATAATAATCATCTCATGAATCTCCCCCTTTCTAGCCCTATCATCTTTCACCCAGTCCATCTTTATTTTATCAGTTCTTCCCCTACTCTTATAATAGCCAACCACATTCATACTCAACTAAGCATTTGAGTACAGGAGTACTTTGACGCTTTAAGGATGACCCACGCTAGACCGTGCCGATAGCACAATCGATTGATCCTTAATGGTCGGTAGTGGCTCGGAAGCGTGAGTGTGTCCATACAAAATAGGACGGACGACACTCAGGTCGGACCCGACACGGTCCAGCGTGAGTCATCCTTAAAGCGTGAAACACACTGTGTGTGCAGGTCGGGTGCGAGTTAGACGCGGGTCCGTGTTTGATTTGGACGACAAAGCATGCGCGGGTCGGGTGCTGCTATGTTCTCGTTCACACAACAACACGGACTTTATCGAACCGTACTCCCGACCAGACCCACGCCCGACCCGCACCCGCTCTATGTGTAGGGTCCTATTATTTTACTTCGTGGCAATCTTTCAAATAATTGTTTAACATGGTAGTATTCCTTATATCTACATTAATACACCGCGAAATTTAGAGGATCAAAAAAAGAATATTTTTTAGTCCTGCAATATTTGTATACTTCCCCGTTTTGACACAATGTCAGGCACGTCACTTTTTTTTTTCGCGCGTTAATATCACCGCAGCAAAAAGTTCTTCCTCGACAAATTACTCATTTAAAACTAATTTTACATAACATTTTACCAAAATAACAAAATGTCGCGTAACAGTAAATGTATTATGTGCATCGTTAGTGAAAATCGTAAATCCGAGACACAGAAACACGAGCAAGTTATGCTCATCGCCGACCACTACGTGAACTGGAAGAAGATTGGAGTAAAATTAATCAACAACAACCAACAGAACATCAGAGACGAAGCTGGAATAAGCGTGCATCCCTGACAACAATTTGGATCATGTAACCCTTGAGGCCCCACAACCTTAAGGTGTGAGAATGCCCGATTTTAACTGACCTCCGGATACGCGATATCCACGGCGCTCATCGAAGTGCTACGGTGGTCATAAACACTGAAAATGTGTGCCGTAAGCTTGTTAAAGCTTTTTTCCTCCAGTGAGTGCGCGACACTCCAGTAACATCTCATCTGAGGTTACTAACTGGATGGTTATCTATCAGTGAACGATACGAGATATCTTTAGTATTGGTATAAATCACATTACTAACACTGAAAACCTAATTGGCATGGCAGCCAAAAGCAGGCTGGATGGTTATCTATCAGTGAATGATACGAGATATCTTTAGTTTTGGTATTAATTACATTACTAACACTGAAAATCTAATTGGCATGGCAGCCAAAGGCAGGTAAGGCCTATTTTCAAGACCAGTAACATACGTGGTCAAAGTTATTGAACAGCCAATGGTAAGTAAGCCCCATTTTCATTATATTAGCTAAATACATGCAAAGTTATGCTATTCATCTACAACCATGCAGGTCGCGAGACGACTTTAATTAACCTTGCTTATCCCATGTGCATTATAACCTTGAAAATGCATCATGCCTCTCGCAGTGAATCCGGGATCATTCTTTGCTACCTGGATCAGCGAGTAAAGTTGCTGGCTGACATACGTTTGTCAGGACTACATTCATCCATAAGTACGAGATACTTATCATTATCATTACACTTATATGATATATATCCTCATGCCTAAATACGAGATATTTACAGCATGTTACATTCACACTATGTGTGCAAGCTTCGACATCAAGTATAATGTTATAGAAGCACCCTGTGGCAATGCCACAAACATAGCATTTTAATCTTTCAGCTATGAAGTAATATTAACATTTAAGCATAACACTTTTCATTCAAATATTAGAGCGAGACTCTTTGTTCACATAGTTCTATGGGAAAACCGTTGATTGGAAATGTTTAGACGCCTATGACAGATTCCTGTTCCACTACTAAACTTAAGGGAAGCCAACCCTACCAAAGTATTGAGATGTTCTAAACACAAATTAGAATGTTAATGTCATCTTAAGGGAAACAATGACCAGTATCATACTGACAGGAAAGAAGGCAGCCTTATGAACGGGTGAACAGCTTAAAGGCACTGCATAACACTTCCTGCCAACATTCATCACCACTGACCGACCTCGGGATTAAATCAATATCATTTATTCTTTGATTAAATAATATTTTATACAAGATCTTCAGTAAAATAACATTTTCTTTCAAGAAATACACCAGCTGGTTATTTCCAAATAACTAATACATGCACAGGCAAAGAGATTTTTACCACCATCAACACCAAGAAGTTTTGGGTCAAATATATGCTCGTGCCAACAACAAGAAAAGATCAATAACCTGTCTGTGTCCAGCACAATTAAAACACAAATAAAAATATCCTGTTAACAAGAATCTTTTAACACTGAACACAATAATAGATACTGGAGTGTTAAGTCGGTAGCTCCAAAAGAGCACATATCAAGCATGGTACTACGAGTATAATGGATAAATCAAATTATACACTATAATCATATAATAATGATCTAAGTACTTGGTTTAAGTACAATGGTTCAAGAAACCATTTGGCATCAAATCTATGCACTGTAATATCCCAATACTCAAAACTATTAGTATTGAGAGAATAAGGGGTAAAGACTTACAAAGTTTGAAGGTCTTAACAACCTGTCAATGTACAAATGTCAACAACTAAACCTGTTTTAGTTACAAATAAAATTGCAACTTTATTTCGACAATAAAATCCCAACCTCATCTTAGAACAAAGAAAATATTCTTATGATCATTATGATCTTAAGATGACTATAGATCCAATCTAAAATAACATCTTCGATAGCAACTCATTGCTCTACCTAGCAATCTGTATTACAATGATAAATTATGGGTGTATTATTTAATGTAATTCATTTATACCCCCTTATGTCTAATAGTAATTTTTGGAAAGATTTCCAGGACCAGATAGCTTTTTTCTGCATTACATTAGATTTGAAAATCACTTAAACCTTACCCCATAATAATTAATTGCCTCTAGTCATATCATTCCTTAAAATTGAAGAGAAACAATGTTCCCTTTACTTTGACTGCTTATTATCAAGACTGTACTAAAACATAATGTCATTGTTCACTGGTTCCGGCCGTTGACCCCATAATCAGCTGTAGTTTTCTGACAATGAACCTTGTTGAGAACTCAGACAAAAAATCACAACTAAAATACCCGAAAAGAGGGGTAGGCATATTGTGAGATTTACATTATATCATCATCTCATAAAGAGGAATTTTAACTAAAAATTTCATTCATTTTCACTGCCAATTGGAGTACCTTTAAGCTTTAATAGCTTTCTATTGAAAGTAAGCATTAAAAGTGAAACACGGGGGGAGGTGAACATGGGAGTGCAGAGACAAACAAACAGATTTACAGTATATCATCATCTCAAAAAGAGGAATTTAACAAAAAATTACATTCATTATCACTGCCAATTGGAGTACCTATTGGCATTAACAGCTTTCCATTGAAAGTAGGAACTAAAGTGAAACAAGGGGGGAGGTGTACCTATATGTTAGTGCAGAGAAAAAATGCCATACATTTCATGCAGAAGAGTTCATAAAATCCAAAGACCTTAAATTATATAATCTCTTTGATAAAATCCAACTAAAATTCATAGCAATGACAGTACACTATAGACATTTAGCAAAACACATAATGTTGCCTGAATATAGACAACATACATAGGTACCCACTAATTGCAAAGATTTTATTAGTTATAAAACAAGCATTCAATTCAGTTTGCTCTTAGCTTGCCAAGCAATGACTAATTTTTTGATGGCAGAGACCCTTGAAAGACATTGTCAAGGAATCACTGCTGGTTCTGACAGAAGTAACATTTGAAATACCTAGTTTTGGAAAACTATACTGACAACACAAGATGCTGGAGCTAGCTCTGCCTAAATTCACTGCAACATAGCAAATATTTACCATTGAGCCAAGTCCTCTAAGTATCATATTTTTTCTTATAAATGAAACAGCAAAAACTTGCTCCATTACAAGCTGCTTGGTAAAACAAAATAATTTGAATGAACAGATTAATGGCATTAGCCAGAAATCAGTTTCTAAAAACCTAAATAAACAAACAGTTTGGGGAAATAGCTCACTCGCGGTGTATCTCTCATCTCTAATTCGGTTCGACCAGTAAGGAGTGAACTCCTTAGTCATCCATTATAATATTTTGTCATAAGACTAGACCCTTAGCAATTTTTCTAAGGGTAGGGACTAATCGAAATACTCATCATAATACAGTAAAGAGATTTCTCCTATTTCTGATTAATTGAATGTAATATTAATTGGTGATGAGAGAGTAAATACTTTAATATCCATAATATTTAGTCAAGGCTCTACTAGACCTTTAGAAAATTATTGAGCTCTATTGAGAGTAAATACTACTAGATACTAATTAATAAATCAGTTTAATTCTATAGTAATGAAGTGAAAAGATTAGTGTTTTCTGATCAATTGAAGGTAACATTAATCGGAAACAATGTTTTGAATAGACAAGCTCATATACCATTGAACAATAGTTTGACATTGTATCTCTAAGTCAAACTGCTACATTATTTTCTTTTATTTATGCAGTTATCATTTGAGACAATACACCTATGGAGATCTATACTTACCTTGGTAGCACTGTTCTGGTGCAGGTGTTTTAACAAAAGGCCCCTAAGTGAATAAATGGACATAATGCCAGCGACTTCCTTTGAAAGTATTTCCGAACAATTCAACACTAATTAATTGAGAGCCTTTTGCAAACACACACACACACCCATTAAATACTAACACTGCAACTGAATTTCAAATAATCAAATTGCTTACTGAGAAATCTGAAACCATCATTGCCTCATTAATATAATCTATCAAAAGTATCATTAATCTCATCATAGCTTGGTAATATGAACAAAATCTAGAAAACAAAGATATTAATTGTTCTCTTAGCTCTAAATTTAACCCATTAGAGCTATAAAACATAGGATATATCAAGCTTTATTATTTGTAAGGTTGTCACATTTCAGTGGTAGGTACTTAAACTTCATAATTGGTCCCCCTCACAATACAACCCAAACAACAGCTCAAACCAGAGCTGGCATCAACTAAGCTAGACATAACGTTGATTATATATAAGTTGCCAAAGCGACCACATAAAAACTATATATTTATTATATACTCTTAAAGTTATAACATTAAGCTACTACACTCCTATATAAGGAGAAGGTCATAAATTATTTTCATAAATCAACTCAGAATTATTCGCATTTTAATCAGATAAATAATTAATTATTGCAGCAAGCTCTAAACATCTACCATGTTAAACAATTATTTGAAAGATTGCCACGAAGTAAAATTGGGAATCAAACGAGCTTACCTGTTAAGCGAAGTCTTGATTCTAATTTTATGAGTGGCAATCTGAAAAATAATTACCCACCCACCACTATAATATAGCTAATAGCCCCAAAGCTGCAATAATTAGTCTACCTAATTCAATTTTAACCTTTCAGGAAAACATAGTGAATCTAGGTACCTATTTGGAACTACTCTGTACACAGAGATTGTTCCCAATATTGTGATCTCTAAAATAAGTGACGTGCCTGACATTGTGTCAAAACGGGGAAGTATACAAATATTGCAGGACTAAAAAATATTCTTTTTTTGATCCTCTAAATTTCGCGGTGTATTAATGTAGATATAAGGAATACTACCATGTTAAACAATTATTTTTCAGATTGCCACTCATAAAATTAGAATCAAGACTTCGCTTAACAGGTAAGCTCGTTTGATTCCCAATTTTATATACGAGTACATGTACAGCGTGTTTCAGAAAACTGTAGACATATTTAAGGGCCACATGGTATCTGACAAATCGTGTAGAATGAGTTCCTTTGTTCAAGCTTTTATTTAACTTGCTATACATAATTTATAAGAGCAAAAAAAAAAACAATCAAGGCTAAGTTTGAACAATGTCCTCGCTTTACTTGAAACCTGAGTCCAGGCAAAAGTTTGAATTTATAAGGTACTCTAAAAAACTTTTAATATTGTTTAACTTTTAAATGAAATATTTTTAATACGTTCTGCTCATTGTGAGAATTGAAGTATAAATCCCTACCAAAAACATAAATGTAAAACCCGGTCAAATGTGTGTCGGAACTCGCACAGTCAAGATTTCCGTAATCAGGATGAATATTCTTCAGCTGTGTGGTGTAACTGTAACAGTTTTTTATTGCTTAGTTTTTCTCAAAGAAACTGTAAAACATAGTTTCAAACGTTTTTTATCTTAAGCTAGAGGGTGAAACTAGTAGCCTAAAAAGCCGAAATTGAAAAAAAAAACCTCTAAACACTCACCGTTACAGTAAACGGTTATGAGCTTCCAAAATTAAACGGCATAACGACACCATTACCCATTTTAAGGGTGAGGTTCTTTGATTTCATAGTAACATTAATACTTATCTTTTATGATTACACCCACTTCAAAGATATCACACTCATCTCCAATTTCCATATTTTCTTTTGATATACGAACGTAAAGGTATCTTCTTCTTTTACAATATTTTCTTGCTAAACATGAATGTCTGTCAAGGTGAATGAATGAATGAATGAGATGAATTTTTGAATCAAATACATCAAAGCGTCGTATTCCTTAAAATTTCATGTAAACTACACTTCAACGCAATCATCACTACATATTATTAAACAAAGTCCTCCCGCCGGTGTCTGACTTTCTGTCTGTTTGATCGCGATAAACTCAAAAACGACTGCACCTATTTTCATTCGCTTGTCACCAATGGATAGTGATTCGAGGAAGGTTTTAGTGTAAAATTTGTCCACAGGCATCAGTTAGTATAGTAAATAGTTACCTATTTACCTTTGTTATCGTTAAAAAAAAGGGCTAACGGGGACCACTGGTCGTTGGTTCTGTGCAGCTAGCCTGTTGGCTGAGGTAGGGCTCCACAACGTGGTTATTTTGGCAAGAAGTAAAAATAAATGAATGTTTCTTTGAGAAAAATTTGCCATCTCCGTATTTCGAGTACTTTCCCTCCCGGTGGCATTGAAAAAATCCACCCGGTATACCAGTTTAAGAAAAATGGTTTAGAATTCGGTCGGACAGAAGCTTTACTAACAGATTTGGAGTAGCCACCGCTATTAGGTCAGATTTACGGCGCACTAAAGTAATGCAAACCATTCTTAACAGTCGAGTATCCTTCTAATCCTTTTAAAGACCCTGAAACCAAATTATAAAGACCTTAATGTACTTGTTTTTGCGGTCAATGAAATAAATTTTGTACGTAAGTATTACCTAGTATTTAACCCTCTACTGTGTGTGGTCAGACACAGAACTATGTATGTTAGCCAGTTTTACTGGAAATCTCTAGCCTAGCCTCCCGTCTTTCTTCATCTTCCTACATGACATACTACCAGGAGGCCTAAAATTACCGCCTGCGGAGCGTGCGTATTTCATACAAACGTAATACCAAAATAATTTGTAAATCAAACGTATTCTTAAGGCAGTGTGTATTTATTTCGATTGGATTACTGAATATCTAGGTTCCCAAATATATATTTTGAATGGACACTGATTTAAACAAGAGTTATGGGAAAAATAAATTTTCTATAGGAATTTTAAATACCTCGTATCTCGTCTTAATATCATTATCCTTTCAAAATATGTATTTGGGAACATAGATATTCTGTAACTTAATCGAAATAAATGCACACTACCTTAAGAACATGTTTGATTTACAAATTATTTTGGTATTACGTTTGTATGAACGACGTATGCTCCGCCGGCCCCTTAAGAAGAATCATAATATAATATGAATCACGTTAAAAATTCTTAGTTATGATTCTGCTAGAGGGCCATTTTAGGCCCCTCTGTACGATTGAGGAATAGGGGGATAGGCTTCTTTAAATCTTTTTTGGAAAGAAGTATCTTTTGTAATATCATCGACGGAAACGATGACGATGATGAAAGCATCAATTGTCATAAAAAAATAATATGTAGAGCAATCATATCACATTATGTATTTCACAAAGAATAAAAAGCCAAATAAAACCGGATAACAAAGAGAACATGAGAAGGAAATGACCTGTGCGAGAGCAATCGACACGAGTTGCGAGACAGCCAGGCGAATACTTTCCACAGTTTAGACTACGTGTGACCTCGTTTACATTGCTGATATATGTTATAATAAATCTAGCACTTCATATCACCATTCTTTTAGGCTTATTATATGAAAGCAATGTTAGGTACGTAGTACTCGCAAACGTGCGTGTGTGACCAGATCTACAAACAGAGACGAGACGAAACGAATAATTATAGAAGGATTGTAGTAGGCAGCGATCTGAAGTTTCAGCTTACCCGCGTGGGAAAAGGCATGAGAAAAAATATAAATAAAAAGACATAAATATCTCTCTTGCTTGTTTTTTTTTTCGTACTCCTCCGCTATACTTTCTGATTAATTTCATGGCGGGATCCAAGACAATTTTTCATTCTCTGGGACTTTGTCGAGCTTCATTGTCTCGGCGCTTTTCTGATAGTCGCCACTGTTGGTTCTGGCTTTCAGGAGTTACAGTGGTTTGGGAATAGTGTGGCGGGTTTGTCCCAAAAAAACAAAAAAGCCACTCTTGTGGGTGGAGCAGTCTTAAAGCAGTCTCTTTGAAAATAAATAATTTAACAGAGCAGACGGATGACAAAATTTAATATTCATTGTTGTCATACATTTCTTATTATTTGTAGTCTCTCACAATAAACAGTACATCTTTGCAATAAGTCAAGTAAAAGCAGTGAGTTAGTATGAAAGAAAATGTTATTGCAAAGTACATTCAACATGCAAACTGGACAGTCAAATGCATACACCAGTTTCTTAGAGATAAACAATGTTCCCTCTGGAGTTTGAGGAACAAATACACATGCAAATTCACTTATGTATAAATGCAAAGGCGATCGTTACTCACATATCCATATTTACATTGAAGCTCGGCTGTAGTTACCTTTTTATCTTTTCTGTGCACCTGCAGGGAGGAAACAATTTCATGGCTCATGAACATAGTTTTAAATTGTTTCGCAAACATGCAGTTAGCAACGATTGGAATTAGAACAAACGAAAAAGACAAAGGCAAACGAAATGCGAGATTCGGGATTAAAAAATAATGTAGAACTTACGTGTTCTGGTTGTGTGAGTCTGAATGTGAGGCTGTCGGAGGCAGGAACCGCGCCAGATGTGGCTGTAGCAGCAACTGCCTGAAGGTCTGCCGGAACTGACGGGACATCGTGCAGTACAGCACGAAGTTGATAGCACCGTTCAGCAGCGCCAGGAAGTCCATCAACTCCCCGAAAAGATCATAGCAGCGCTTGAAGAAGCACCAACCGAGGAGCCCGCTCATCAGCCCCATTATTCCTTGAGGTAGTTCCGTCACCAAAAACAGCAATAATACTGCTAGTAACATTTTCGTTGTCCTGTCGGTTCTCTTGTCTGCTTTGTGCTGTCTCTTCACCATTTTCTCAGCAGCTGGGCACGCGTTGTAGTTCCTGAGGTTCTTCTGGTGCTGGTTTGCGTTGTAGAGCGCCCGTATGAGCCACACGCTTATGATCGTGAGGATGGAGCACGGCAGCAGTTTGATGACCACTCCGTGCACCCAGAAGTTGGCCTGGTACAATGTCCCCTCGTAGTCCGAGTCCACGTGGTACGCGATGTCAGGGTTGCCGAACTTGTCAGTCACGTTTTTTGTGTGTATGTCGAAAACCTGTTGAAAAAATATTTCAATGTTACTGGTTTGAGCTCTAAGTTTATGATTTTTGGGGCTATGGAATTGGTTTGTTGCAACCAAAGCTTCTTTTATTACCAACATAATAATGTAGATATACTTTTTTCTTGTAAGGTGAATTTTAAAACTCCTGTAGAACTCGCTATTAGAACAATTTTAGGTACTTATTCGTAAGCATATCATTTTTTCTGTACTTGCAGTTGTTTTTTTGTTTGTATTTGGGTGCAGGAATAAAAGTAAATATTCGTAAATATGAATAATGTTCGTATATAGTGCGATAGACTAAGGAAATCAAGAGCAAAATGCCGCTCCTTATCGCCGTTTTCTGCCAACGTGACCAGCTGATTGACAACATTCCATCTTGGATGACAATGCTAATTCCTTGAACAATGAATACATTCGATGATAATGACATTGTATGGAAATATCGAATGTTTGGACGGCGTTTTATTTATTACGTACCTAAGTTCAATTGGTTTTCTTCAACAAAAACAAAGACGAAACAATGTGAAGAAGTTCCTATTGTTATTCGGTTAAAAAGTAACATTTGTTACCCGGGTCATAATAGCGAATCGATTGATACCTTATTAATCAAAATCTGATGAACGGTTTAGGCGCTACGGAGGAACATGTAAATAAAAACATACTGCTAAAATCATAACCCTTCGTTTTAGCTTCGCCGTAGTCGGGAAAAAACTGTGAGTATTGGATAGAAGTTTGTACTTACACATACTTTACTATTAGAACTAAACTCAATATAAAACTAATGTACCTAAACGTCAAAAGTACCACGTTTTGATATTACAATTCCAAATATGTTTAATACTGTCCAATTTTTGCAAAAGATAGATATCAGATAACTTATTTCCTTTATTTATTTCAGATTAGCATAGGACCGGAGTTTAATAATTAATGAACTGGATTGTAAGGAGATACATTTCAAGAAAACATAAGTTTAGTAAATACCTGCCAGACATGAGTGTCAATACAGACATTTTGTAGACGCTATTAAATAAATACTGACTTAATGAAACCCACAATTAAATATTAAATAGCGGGCTTTATTTTTGTGCTCATAATCCATTCTAATGAATAATGATCTTTTCGTGGAAAAGCTGGCAATCAGTGGTGAAGGGTTCATACAACTCGATTCCTATCGGATTCCCTTTGACAAATGGCACAGTCAAGTATCCTTTATACAAATAATATAATCACATTTAAGATTTTTATGTGTTCCACTTACCTTTTACAAACATTAATTGACTCTACGCTATTGCTGGCAGCCATAGGCATGGTAGTGGTTGTGTGGAATAAGGCCTAAAAGTCAGGCGGGGAAGATATAGAAAGTCTATGTATCTTTATCTAATGTGGATCTTCTCTGTCGTTTAAAACTAGCGACCTATGCAACTGTCTCGCACTGACACAGAATTGTAGTGATCGATGTCCATTGATGTGAAGAATATTTTCCCCTAGTTATTTTCATGCTCTTTTTTCTTTTTGGATGTAGTTGGACGTGTAAGAAGAACACTTAAGGTGCCTTTCCGAGACGGGCTGCAAACCGCAAACTACACCACTTATTTCTGTGAAATTGATTCCGGACGCGGCGTCAATGCGGCTTGCGGCCGCGGCGTGCAGCGACAGAGGTTGATAGAAACAAGAGGTGTCGCTTGCAGTTTGCGGTCTGCAGCCCGTCTCGGAAAGGCACCTTTATGATACCTTTCCGAGTCGGGCTGCAGACTACAACCGCAGGCGAAACTGCGGCTAGCCGCTGCTGTATAGGACTGCAGTGCAGCCTGCGGTCGCGACTGCTTCTATCACAAGTGCGGCGGCATGCCGCGGCTGCATAGAAGTAGAACCATACTTCTCTTCGTCATCTTGCGAAAAAGTCATTTTTAAGTGTGTACTCTTTGTGGTTGCGTGCCGCGGCCGCAGGCCGCATTGTCGCCGCGCTCGGAATCAATTTCATAGAGATTCATAGAAACCAGTGATGTCGCTTGCAGTTTGCGGTCTGCAGCCCGTTTCGGAAAGGCACCTTACTAGGTTTATGGTTTTATTCGGTAAGAGTGCTAGAGAAGATCCTAAAATAGACAAATACCTACTACTTAGCAAAAATGTGGCTGAAAAGCTCCAAAATTGGACCAAGCATACAGTATAGTATTTCGGGTCGGGGGTTTGGCCGCCGAAAAATTAAAAGTTACTAAGTTTGGTAATTGGCTATTATAATAAAAACGATACTTACCATAAAAGTAGGTGCACACAGTATAGGCGGTAATATAAAGCTCGCTAGTATGGCGATACTGCATCTGCGCTCCGTGCAAAGTATGTGACTTCTGTCCGAGTACCTGTAACAGAGTGGAATTATATTACAACATGCCTGGATTCCCCGAAGGATTGTAATCAGAGGACCAGCTATGTTTAAGTCCTAAATAATATAGGGCGAGCTTATTGCCATCAACCGGGTATAAATCCAGGCTACTACTAAAAAAACTCAATAAGTAAGACTTTGCCCAACTTGGGAATCCATCTCAGGATCCTCATGCTGAAACCAAGGATATTTTGTTACGTAAGTAGATGTTCCACCGTACTCAGATCTTGCGCATAATTGTATTCCCCTTTTGACACTTGTACATATTTTATTCTTAATCCTGGCCTATTTATAACTTCTCTACAACATTAATACTGCAAAATAATTTAAAATATTTGAGCCCTATAAAGACAACCAACCAACCGACAAACAACCAGACAACCAGTCTTACCAAAGGGTATCGTATTACCCAGTACTAACTGGGTTGTGAACTTGTGAAGGTCAGATATAGGTAGTCGCTCCATGCAAAATACTGATATTCAGCTGCATCCGGTTGGACTGAAAGTCGATCCCAACATAGTTGGGAAAAGGCTAGGCAGGTTTTGAGCCCTATAAAGTTTTGCATCATAATATCATCTTCGGAGTTACGCAAATTTAATATCAAATTTGATTCAGAGAACTCCGCACACGTTCGCCTTTGTAACGTTCGCAGTAAGTTTCACTCTTGCTTGATATGACGTGCTTTCTTATTATATTTTCTGTGCAAAGGATCGACATAAAGTAAAGAAAAACCTTAATTGATTTTTCTTACAACGTACGATTATATCAAACTAAGTATTGGAAAAGATTTGATTTGTTTTGATTTTGTTTTTTTGTTTTTTTTTTTGTTTTTTTTTTTATTAATTTTTTTGGATTTGATTTGTTTCCGAGTCATGGATGTATTTACAAACAAAAAGTATATATGTAGTATATCAACTATACGATACAAGCTTTGCTTAGTGTGGCACTAGGTGGCGCTGTGTGTTAATGTCCAGCAATATTTATTTTTATTTTTTTTTTTTCTGAACACATCTCTACAGAAATACATAGGGTTTCAAAAAGGAATTTCTAATCCATAGCTTTACTTGTTGGAAAATTAATTTACTCGACGTTGAAAATAACGCAATGCAAAACGCAGGGAAAAATGGCGGAAAGCTATAGGCAAACACATATTAAAATATTGCAAAACTTGGATACAACCCGAAAACTATGACTCTTGATTATTTATAAAGACTTAATTACAAAAAATAAGTTTCATGAAAAAAATTAACCAGATTTATGTAGATAACAAGATAAATTAGGTACCAGTATACCCCAGGGCCTTCTACTTTTTATAACAAGAAGAAAATACCAGCGTTCTGTTCAATAATGAAGCGAATGGCAAATGAGCAGTTTCCAAATACGAAATGGGAAACCAGTAGCTAAACTCCTTAAAGATTAAGCATCCGGTGAACTAATTAATCGCGTATTCAAGTACCGCAGTTTAATTAATCAGGGGCGGTGTTGATCTCACCTTCATTATAGACAAACTATCGCACGAGAGAGTAGTTAATCAGTTGCCTTTGCCTCGAAGACAAATTAATAGGATTTCTTCTACCATGATCTATTAATAGCAAACTGCGTACCAGATGAGATTTCATCAATATGTATACAAAATGTATCGGAATTCGGAACTCATCATCACCTGCCAAACCTTTTCGTAACTTTGATGGGGTCGGCTTCCAGTCTAACCGGATAAAGAAAGAAAGAATACTTAAATAACTTTTCTTTCTTTGTCTTTATTTAAGTGAAGTCTGTATGTTTATGTCACCATAAAATTGTAAGAGCCTTTGTTAGATTGTAATCTAGCGAGATTGTAAACTCTCGAAAGATTGTCAAACGAACATACTGCTTACGATTTGACGCATTATTTTTCGGAAAAAAACCGATCAAATTGTGAAACACATGCGACGGAAGTATCTCTGCCCCATAATTGGGACTTAAAGCACCCCAACGTTAGGATAGTTAGGTTTCTTTAAACCCAGCAGACAGAAATAGGAGCCCCGCGTAGTGTCGCTTCGTCGACTACGCCTTTTAGGCGAACATAAAGTGTTTTGAGGTTAGGTTTCAATAATTGATATTTCTAAGGAATGGTGCATTACCTTTTCATGGGAGTGGTACCAGGGGACTAGGAGGACACTTCCTCCCTGCTCGTCCTTTGTTTTACTTCGGCAGAATATAATCTACTTACCGAAAAAGAATGCGTTAAATAATTGTAAGCAGTAGTTTTGATTGACAATCTTTCGTGAGTTTACAATCTCGCTAGATAGATTACAATCTAACGGGTTTTACAATTTCACGGCAACGTTTAAGTACATGCAGTTTGCTCGAATAAATAAATCAATGATAAAAAGTCGTGGATTGAGTAAAACAAGGCTATTACGAAACATTGCATTAGAAAGAAGAAAAAACATTAATATTTAGCTGTGTGATGTCTATGAATATAATGTTTAATGATTGGTTAATAATATCAGTCAGTACGTGCGTTCTTTGTCCCACAATTGGCTTGCACGTCCCCTTTTACTGACGAAGCATACATGACATGTCATCAAGCTTAATGGTCTTTTCTATGTATAAAATTATAAAGCGGAAATATTGTATTTTTGAATGTAACGAATAAACCGACTGGATCGATTTGAAAAATTATTTCAGCAATGGATAGCTTCATTATTAGCGCGTAACATAGGCTATAATGCTCTTTTTTCTGTGATTGTGTCATTGTGATACAAGGGGCTAAAATGACCCATTATAGACGAGGTAGTAAATAGGAACCGAGTTATAATGGGATTTAAGCGCCGTGTGTTACACCGTACTTGTCACTAGCGAGAAAGTAAAATAACCATATTTAATATGATAGTTTATTTTATTAAAAATGAAATGTACAATTTGTACTGTTGTTCTAATGAGAGGTCTTTTCCCGGCAACATAATTTCAGTTCTCTGTGAAGACGAATATAATATTGAGTCGTCTGTGGGGTAAATGTAGGAGATAAAAAGGAATCCTACTTACAATTCAAATAATAATAAGTACAGAAAAAATCATAAAATTTCGCGCCAATGCCTTTTTTTATTTCTTCTGTAGCTGGAATGCAACGCACACATTCTGCCAAAGAGTTGGGCGTTCGGCGCGTTTGGTTCCATTTTTAAAATGAAATGTTTTTTTTTTTATGGAACAGTAATAAATCAATTCTTTATGAATTATGAGTAAAGTCTTTGCGTTTTCGAACACCGACGACAAAATTTAAAGAAAAAAAGCTTATTTTCCCTAGGGCTATAATGAGCAATTTTACGCCCCCTCTGGTACGCTATTATGACGGTCTTTTCGAGCAAGAGGAGTGAAAAAGTAATTTACAAATGGAACGATCTTTTACTCTAAAACATGGCAACAAAAGAGTAACTTATCAAAGTTTTATTTAAATTTAGAATTGGCTTGCAAACAGAAAGCGGTTTATTGAAAAAAAAAACAAATGAACTCTTCAACGCGAGAAAAAATATTGTTGTTTGTGTGCATCGCTGATTTTGAAAAGTATGTGCAATGCCTCTGTTGCTAGCCGCTGCAGTAATGTAGGTACTAATTATCTGTGGAGTGTGGATCATCTTCATTGCGAAAATGTTGAGAGTTTGTGTTGTGTTTTAAATTGTTAATTTGTGACTGACCTGATAGAAGAAAATACTGACCGCTCAGTTCAGAATTTCTGTCGAGTGTAAATTTGTTCGGTTTTAAATGACTATTTTTCTCGCAATCGAAGTGAAAAATACAGTTTGCACCTCGAGACTAAACGCCAATTTAATATAATAATAATAATACTATTATCCTCTTGCTCTTGCTATTTATTCTCGTAGGTACGCCCACGGGGACGGGAACTACGTGGGTGAAACCACGTGACGTCCGCTAATTTGGAAATATAAATATACGTTTGACTTGCCATATCAAAAGACGAATGATAAGAGGCCCGATCACAAGCGCGCGATGTAATGTAATAGTATATTGTTACCCTAGGGATGAAAGTAACTTATTTATTCCCGAGGGCGCCAATAGTTCGAGGGACTAAATAAGTCTTTAACCCGAGGTAAACACTGTGCTTTTCATTACGTATAAAAGGAAAATAAAAATTAAAACATGAATTAATCGAAAAACAAATCAAGATCTTATTTCCGCTTTCCCGCCTATTTTGTTTTTTTTTCTGTGGCCGGCCAGCTATTCAGCCACTTACCTATTTATCATTTCCATCATTGAAAGAATTGGTAAATATTTTGCCCAAATATATTATGTTAATTTAAAGAAATAGTTAATCTAAATTATAACGAAGTTATTTAAAAATTATATTCTGTAGTTAATACTAAACTTTATGTGATTTCAATTTAACATCGCGCTGTAATTGAGTGGCTGTATAGAAAGTTGGAACATGGTTCAACAGAAATGTGAAGATAGAATTAGTTTTTTTTTAATACTTTGACAGTTGTCAGTTGAAAGCGATTCTCCCTAGGGCTGAAAAGTAGGTATTACTTTCAATCCGCTCCTCAGGCAACTTCAGATCTACTTTCTGAGTATCAGTTAAAAAAAGTAATTTAGCACAAATAACACTTTCTCAATTTTAATGTATTCATAATTATGGATAGTGACTGTGCTTATTGCCAACAATTAAACTAAAAATGCCATAGGAAGGAGCAGAGCTGCGGTGACCCAGTGGTGGCGGCCCCGACTTACGAGGAGTAAGTCGTTGGTTCGAACCTATGCAGGCGCATCACTTTGTATAATTTATTTCATCACCGCTGGGTACCTATTTTGTTATCGCTGACGCCACGACCGCCCGTCAGCGCGACAAGAATTCAGGCCTTTTTGCTAGGGCCTAACGTTAGAAAGTCGTCTGCATATCGGTTTGATACCGCCTGAAAGAAATGAACTGATTATGATGTTTGTAAGCAATGGTCTGTAATGCCATTAGAACAACGTTAAAATTCCTTCGAGCGTATTAAAGCACTGTGTTTAACTGACTTTGAACTGTCTGCTCAGTATTTTGCAGGTTTTCAAAAAGTATTGCGTTGTTCGAATTTTAACTCTTGTCGCAGAGCTGAAAGTTGAAAATACAACAGAACGTTTTTTAATTACTGCTACGCACATTTGAAACGGAATGGAAAGAAAAAAAGTGATGTATTTTTGATGTGGGTCAGTTTATTAAAAACCTGTTTGTCTGTTCTGTTTAAAACCTGTTGTTGTGTGACAAACAAAAAATGTACAGAGACAAAAATGTACAGCGGAAAATGTTGAGTTTGAATGTATAGTCCCCGCCACGAAAAACTATAATATTTTTAAACACACATTCGGGTTCGCAACCTTTGGATCAAAAAAAAAATAGTACATTGTTATCCTAGGGGTGAAAGTAACTTATTTAGTCCCGAGACGGGGTTTGGCGCCCAAGCGTAGCGCGGGCGCTAATAGCTCGAGGGACTAAATAAGTCTTTAACCCGAGGTAAACACTGTGCTTTTCATTACGAATACAAGGAAATTATAAACAAAAACACGAAACCACTCGAAAAAAAATGAAGATCGGATTGCCGCTTTCCCGCCTATTTTGTTTTTTTTTCTGTGGCCGGCTATTCAGCCTTTATTTTCACTATCGTCACTAAAAAAATAGTAAATATTTTGCTCAAATCTTTGTTATTTTAAATAAATATTTGCAACTAAATTTTATCTAAGTTATTTAAAAAAAATATATTCTTAAATTAAAACTGAATTTTATGTTATTTCAATTTTACATCGCGCTGTAATTTACAGGCTGTATAGAAGTCGGAACATGGTTCAATAGAAATGTGAAAATAGAACTAGATTTTTTTTTAATAATGTGACAGCTGTCAGTTGAAAGCGATTCTCCCTAGGGCTGAAAAGTATTACTTTCAGCCCGCTCCCCAGGCAATTTCAGACCTACTTTCCGAGTATGAGTAATGAAAAATACTTTAAAATGGCGGCCGAAATATTTATGTTCCATGATGTCAGATGCGTTCCAGTACCATTAAAAATTAGTTAAACGACAGCGCTTTATATCGCCAAGATATAACCCGACCAAGTGGAATTGCTCGTTAGTTTCATATTACCGATGAATTATAAAATAATGAATATAACGTATGATAATTTGGGTTGATTGAATTTGGGATTATTTGTTGTTGATTCAATTATCGCTTCGTAACTTGGTAGAAATTCTTTGTTTACAAAATTTTAAGCTTCTCGTGACGCAAACTATAGATGACTTACGAGTAGAGGAAAACCAAAAAAACGATGGATGGACTGTGTGGGGGATAAAATGCCTAGAAAAGAAGTGAAGTATGGAAGAAAAAGACATGCTTCGCCAACCCCAAATAAATTGGGATAAGGACACCAATAAAAAATAAAAATAATAAAAAAAAATCGCTGGACATTAACACACAGCGCCACATAGTGCCACACTAAGCAAGGCTTGTGTCGTGGACACCAGATAGTTGATATACTACATATATACTTTTTTGTTTGTAAATACATACTTATTATACACTAGCTTCTGCCAGTGGCTTCGCCCGCGTGAAGTTTGAAATTGACCCATGGGATCTTATTACCGGGATAAAAAGTATCCTATGTGTTAATCCAGGTTATAAACTATCTGTGTTCAAAATTTGATCCAAATCCGTTCAGTAGTTTTTGCGTGAAACAGTAACAAACATCCATACATTCATCCATCAATACATACTCACAAACTTTCGCATTCATAATAATAGTAGGAAGAAGGATATAAACATCCATGAAGATGATGTTTGTAGCTCTAGTGGCGTGTCATGGCTGTGCATCCTTACTGACTTCTGTTCTTTGCCTAATCTTTTTTCCTTTTACTTTTATCAATTTTAGCACATAAACTTACGTTCTTTACGTTCTTTTGGTTCCGGGTTCGAATCCCGGGAGAAGCAAATGTTTGTGTGATGAGCATGGACATTTGTTTCCAAGTCATGGATGCTTATATGTATAATATATGTATTTACAAACAAAAAGTATATAGGTAGTAAGTATATTAACTATCTGGTGTCCAGGACACAAGCCTTTCTTATTGTGGCGCTAGATGGCGCTGTGTGTAATGTCCAGCGATATTTATTTATTTATTCTTACATGGAGATAATTATACTCGTAAATACGAAAGTTTATGTTAGGATGGATGGATGTGTGTTTGTTACTCTTTCACGCAAAAACTACTGAACGGATTTGGATGAAATTTAGAACACAGATAGTTTATAACTTGGATTAACTCATAGTAAACTTTTTATCCCATTAGTATGTTCCCGTGGGACAATTATCGAGCTCAACGCGGGCGAAGCCGTGATGGGTACCTAACTACCTATAATGGCCGCTTTAGCAGAATCATATTATGAATCACGTTAAATCTTAAAATTCTGAAAATGGACTTTATGGTAATGATTGTAAAGTCCATTTTGATTCATTATAATGATTCTGCTTAAGCGGCCATTTTAATCCCGCTAGCAGTGTAATACGGGCACATTAATACGATTAGTTTGTTTCGTATTAATATCAACTCGATAAAGTAAATTCGAGAAACAAAGCTCCTGAACTTTACCTGTTAATGTTGGTAGTTAATACAAAGCACTAAGTAATCTAAAAGTTGGTGAATCGGTGTTAACATTGTTAGTACTTTAATTACATTTGGTCTAGATAAGATCGAAACTGGGGAGGCCTTGGCCAGCAAAAGCATACCTACCAATATATTTGTAAGACGTCAGGTGAATCTGCCACAAGTCACTAACATAGTTATCTATGGTAAAAATAGTAGAATGTGAGTATCACGCACGTACACAGATAGTTGGGATTCCCAAACCCCCCCCCCCCCCCCCCCCCCGGAAATCTGAATAACAATTAATGGGATCATAACCACTGTGAAGTACGTAAATTATAGTACTGTGATTACAGCTATTTTTTACTCATTTACACAAGAAAATACATAGAAAAACCATCCAAGAAAAAAGCAAAAAATTTCGAGCTGTTTTCATGGAAAAAATTGTGCCGGCGCCCATGCACAGTTCTCATGGTTGTTTCAATGTTTATCCCCCCGCGAACTAAAAGTCTGGATACGTGCTTGGTGAGTGTCAAAATGGGAAAAGAGTTAAAGGACGTAAAAAATTGATTTAATTTACAAACATGACCTGAGAGACAGCATATTCAATAAACGTAACTTTATATTGTTTATGCTATCAGTTAGGTAACTAGTACTAGTAAGCATGCGTCATCCCACAGCTGGACAGAGGCCTCTCCCCATGACTTCCAATTTTTTCAAACCAGGGCTAGCCAAAGTCGGGCTGCGGGATTGCTCGAAAGAGATACCGTGGCCCCGGAACGTAAAGGGCGAGGAAGGAACATGGATGGGTTTAGTCAGTAAAAGTCTGACACTCCTTCCCGCTCCGCCCAGAGTGGGAGAAGTCATTTGATGATTTCCCATCCGAAAAAAAAGGGCTAATGTGGACCACTGGTCGTTGGCTCCTACGAGGTCTGCCGCGATGCCGTCAAAGCTCCACATCACAATGGGCTTTATCAGAAGGCTTAAAGTCACCCAAAAGGCAATGGAGAGGGGCATGCTCGGAGTTTTCTTGCGTGATCGAATCAGGAACGAAGACATCCGCAAGAGAACCAAGGTACCGACGCATCCCGAAGAATTGCTAAACTTAATGGTACACATACGTAGTAGAAAATAAATAAGTACTTACTTTATCGCCAAGTACCTCCAAATAGCCAGTGAGAGAGTGAGACAGATAGACGCTGTGTGCAGTATTTGAGCGAAGTGCATGTGGAATAGCAAGTACATTGCCCACGAGTACGGGAAATCCAATTTTTCTGGCAGGACCTGCGGAATAAAATTGTTGTTGAAACACTTTGTATACAGGGTGTAAAAATACTTTTAACGAAGCCGAAAGGCACATGTTTTCCCCGTCATTGCGATTATTTATTTGTTCTATACCGTACCTGGGAACCTTCTAGTTACGAAAATATTGGGGTGAAGTTCCAACTTTTTCAGAAGTTTTTTTTAAACACACACACATGTTTTTAATGTAAGATTTTTAATCCCAAAATCATGTACTTTTAACACCTTCACGATCCCCGTACTATTCAATCCAACCATCAGCGCAATGTTTTAAGAGCGTTTCATTGAGTATTAAAATTCTGATTTTTCACCCAAAAAAAAGAAGTCATTTCTTAGCAAAAACTTTCAAAAATCGTGCTTCCCAAAATTTGATCCTTATTAGCGATACATACCATCGAATGGTGTAATAAAAAGTAAGTATGTATATGTGTTTTTTTTTTCAATACCAACAGGTTTTATTCCTTGCAAAAATCCAATGATGCAGTGGTGCCTCTCTACATTTTATTAAAATCGAGTCCGAGATTTTTCGCCATTTCTCATTGTTTTGGATTTTGTAATCAACTTGAATAGAAGTATTTATTTTGCAAAACTATGAATCAAGCAACAACGAGTAATAACTTACTAAAAGGACATATTTCACAGACCTCACCAGACTTTACTTTGCCAAGTAAAGTAAGTTTCAAACCTCAATGAAATGAACCCATTTTTATGTGTACTATGTTCAAATTCGTATGAACGAATACGATCAGAAATTTTATTTTATACGAACAGTATTCGAAAACAATTAAAATTCAAAGTAATTAGCGTTTGAAACGCTGAGAATAACGTTAAGAAGATTATTTTCAAAAATATCAAATGCGTTAGAGATGAAAAGGCAAAACATTAAATCGTCTATAATATGTATAGTGAATCGTCTATATGTATAGGATGACATGTGTCTCAAGTCATTTACACTCCTGACCAGCCTGCCTATCTGGGTCAAAACGTGGATAAAATTGAGGAAAATCCATTGACCCATTTACTCTTCAATAAAACTGTCTAAAGAGACTTGTTTCCGGTTTATTAACTATTATGCTCCTGTCACTGAAAGATATTGAAAAACACTTTCTCATTCTCTCCAGATAATAACGTGGGCGATTTCATGTTGTTAATTTTGTTTTTGAAGTGAACACTTCTTTAGGCGCGTTGAGCACTTATTAGGTGAACAAAAATCGTGGAACTCGCGTGACGTAGCACTCGTAGCCGATCCGCTACGGCGTAGCACCACTAGGCGTGCGCGGGGCACAACTTCTTGACAAGTTTTTCTCTAAATGTAAGTTTTCATCTCTTTCATTTTTCTATCCATCAGCATAATGTTTTTAGTGCGTTACATTGATTTCTACAACAAAACGTGATTTTTCACGCCAAAAATGAGTCGCTTCCCAGCAATATTTTTTGCGTAAAGTTACTTAGTTTGACGTACAGAATGCTTGGTTGGCGGCTTTGTGATGAGGTTGTTTACACCCTGTAGATTACTTAGTTTTCACTTCTTCAGTAGTCCCCAAAGACTGCCCGTATTTTTTTTTACATAAATACAAGGTGGTGACGACTATAAATGGAAACACTGGTGCGACTAGTTTACAGGAACAGTTTTAACTATCAAATAATTCCTAAAATGCAATCAGACAAACTAAATATCATAAAACTGTAAACGAAATAAAACACCATTTTATAAATATTGGTTCACTAATCGTAGATATAATTTGCACTTATTCGCATTTCGAAAAATAAGCTACTAATTTGGCAAAGGTTTTTGACGAAGCGAGTTGGCAACATTACCGACGCGGGGGTCGTTAACCTGTCGGCGCTAGCCCATAAATCTACATCATGTAGAAAATGCAAAAAATTTAAAATACCTGTGACTAAACTACTAATATATTCGATTGAATATTTGTATGCAGACTGGGAACGTCATGACGTATAATATGCAGTTTAATTTATTGTCGTATTGTCGTCGCCACCCCGTATAGCTCGTATTATTTTAGTTGTGTTATTATTGTGTGAATATTATTTTTACCCCTGACAAACTTACTAGCTAAACTAAATGCTCCACTCTTAAGAAATTCTAGAACAATGTCAACCAAGGTTTGGTAACATTTTTCTTCGCCATTTTATTATGAAAACTTTAAAGCAATATAAAGTAACATCATTTATTTTTCTTTGTCCAGGCGTGTAGTCAAGTAATACATCGATGCCGCAATGTTATTTTATCAGTGCTCTGTGAGCTTGCAGCTGTGCGGCGCGGCCTAGTGCGACTAAATCAACGAAAACAATAGAAGAATTGAATGCATTCATCGGGCGACCATTATGTAATTCGGATCTCTCGTTTGAATTGTTGCAGCTGAACTATTATATTGTTTTCAGAAAGAATTTCTAGCAAATCTTTCCGTTTTCCTTTGTAATAAAAAATTGCAACTGCACATTTTATGCATTACTGGCAACTTTACATCACCGATTGGTTTTTATTAGTTAGTTTGGTCGCTCAGAACCGCCATTTCATAGAGCGAGAAACAGAGCGAGCCGAGCGAATCGTTGATGGTGCCAACTGCCATAGGTAGCATTTACATTCTATTTTTCCGAACTGAATAAGAGCATGGAATAATACGATTCCCTGCAGATAGGTATGGTTCAACCCTAAACTGTAAGCCTTCCACCGCTTCGTTGGAAAAAGGATAGATACTTTGATAATTCGGCTATTTTTAACATTCATCTTATCTGTAATATATGTGTATTAGTATGTATACTATTTATGTACTTAATTCGATTTGTCAACAAAATGGCATTGTTCTCATTGATTTTTGTACTCTACCACAATGCTGTCATATTTGACCCAATGGTTGACTGGTAGAGAATGCCTTGTGGCATTAAGTCCGCCTATGTACCACTCCTGTACATGAAGTTTAAATAAATAAATAAATAAATAAACATTTTATAAAACTCTATGTCTGTCTTTTTTCCAACTATGTCGGGGTCGATTTCCATTCTAACCGGATGCAGTTGAATACCAGTATTTTACATGGAGCGACTGCCTATACAGGGTTAAATTGAATAGATGCGACAAATTTAAATATACAATAATACGTGTTGTCAAGAAAATGTATAAAATATCAAATGTAAAATTGTAATGAACGAAGGAAGGGTAGTGGGCGGCGCGCGGTCGCCGGGAAGGGATGTCAGCGCTGGCGCACATGCGAGGTTTGGCAACGTCGAGCGATACTTACATTAGAAACTAGGCTAAATTAGGTAAATGACCGCTATGAACGGGAATACCGATAATTCGTACTTAAATAAAGATAATAACATCAATGGACCTTTTGAAAACGATAATCGCGTAATTTTTTTTAACGATTTAGATAGTAGAAAAAACAGTTTATAATTACTATGTTACTGTAACTGAAGCTCCCATTTCATTTTGTCGCATTAATTCAAATTCACCCTGTATTCTTACCTCCGCAACCCAGTTAGAACTGGGTTTTACGATACCCCTTGGTAAGATTGGTTGTGAGTAAATCAAATTCTTAATTCCTTCATAAACACAATTTTCCGACCCCGCGTCAGGTGTCAGCCTGTATACTCGTATTTAAGCAAGCGCCCTTAGAATTAGAGCCCTCAACTTAACCCGTGATTCGAGACACGAGACAAGGGTCGTAGGATATCTTTGCGGTGTTTAGGATTGAGGCGGGAATCTGACCTGAGAGATTTACTGGCGGAGGAAGGTACCTAAAATCGTTTGATAGCTGATAAATTGTTGGTTAACCGGAATGTGGAGTTCGGCAAATCTAATTTGGACCATGAAATAAAAGCAATGTGCCAAAACTCGCGAGACTCTCTTGACCTTTTTAAGAAAAGGTAGGCTTTTAGCCAAACTTAAGTGGCAATGGGCAGGGTACATTGCTCGCAGAACGGATGGCCGATTTGGACGAAAAATTCTGGAGTGGCGACCGCAAACTGGAAGACGTTGCGTCGGAAGGCCTCCCACTAGGTGGACAGATGACCTGGTGAAGGCTACGGGAATCCGTTGTATAGAAATCGCACGGGACCGGTCAATGTGGCGACACTTCGGGGAGGCCTATGTCCAGCAGTGGACGTCTTGCGGCTACAATGAAGATGATGAAGGATTTGAGGGCGCTATCTCAGACAATTTATACCAGTAGGGTGATTATTTTACAGCATTAGTACTTTAGTATAGGGGGGACGGCGAAGGCCCAACAATCAATGGAAGGGCGGTGTTGGTGAACAATTGTGAAATGTTTTAAATACAGAAGTGGCGGAAACGGTCCATAACCAACTATACATCTAGTTTATCGCCAACCAATCGCCTACAATCCACGTGTCTTATCAGTACTCATACATAATGAAATAGATTACACTCACTAAATAGCACGACAAGGTGAAAATAGCATAAATTATGTGTATCTATCCAACGTTATCTATTCTATTCATCAAAAACTAGTTTCTGTGAATCAATAACTTTCCGATAACTACTATCTATAATGTACCGTTAAACTGTGTTAATCCTAGTAGGGGTACCTACTACTATGTTTAACACAATATCATTCGTACGTACAGACTCATGAAATGAAATTGTTTGGTAATATTTAGATGCCAACAATACGGCAAGCCCTAAACCGTTATAAGAGCAAATCATGGCAAGCTTTTATGTTTTTATGAAAGTACTGTAGTATAGATGCATTGAATTTAAATGTACTTACAACGATTATGAAGGTAGGTAGGTATTTAAAATAAGTAAGTTATAACATTTAAAACATGAATTTAAAAAAAGTGGCAAAGTGGTAACCTTGCCATTCAATATCTCCGTAACAAGAAGGTTAAATTCCCCCTTCTTAAGGTCCAGAAAAACAAAAATATCGCAATGACGAGAAAACAAGAAAACAAATGTTTCTCAGCATCGTTAAGAGTCTTTTACACCCTTTCAGTTCTAAACCAAAAACAACGATGAGAAGTCCACACTATGCAATTAAAGTCCCGAAATTGAAGGCAACTTCAAATAAAAGCCAAAAACATCAAAGGCCTTTTGATTGCCAATCACCAATCGCACTCGCACCATTCAATATCGTTTGAAAAGTTATTTCTTTTTCGGGACAGGTCGCCCAACTGATGGATAGTTCAGAAAATCGTATCCTGTGGAACTCACATACAGGTCTATCGGCAAAAGTTCTAAACCAAAAACAAAGATGAGAAGTCCACACTATGCAATTAAAGTCCCGAAATTGAAGGCAACTTCAAATAAAAGCCAAAAACATCAAAGGCCTTTTGATTGCCAATCACCAATCGCACTCGCACCATTCAATATCGTTTGAAAAGTTATTTCTTTTTCGGGACAGGTCGCCCAACTGATGGATAGTTCAGAAAACCTCACATACAGGTCTATCGGCAAAAAGTTAAAAATAAAACTGGCCAAGTGTGAATCGGGCTTGAATGGGTTCTGTACCACTTTGGAGTATACACACAGGGTGTCCGGTAATTAATGGATAACCTTGAAATGGCTTATAGTAAAACTTATGGCCATTTAGAAAAAAATACGAAATTTCACGGTTGCCACTCCAGAACTTTTTTCGGCCCGATCGGAAAACCGCTCTGCGAGCAAAGTGCCCTGATGCCCATTGCCACTTGTATGTTTGGCAATATTTCGGGCTACGTCGATAACCTTGGTTCCCTTGTGTATGGATGTCTTTATTTCAGTATCGATCACGCAAGGTAACTCCGAGCATAGCCCTCTCCACTATGCTTTGGGTGAAGTTTGTATGTATACTGCTTTTATTAAGATCCGAGTAAAAAATACCAAAAATACGTCGTTTCATCACCCCTTGTGCTATATTTCGTAACTAGCGATCAAGTTGACAGTCGTTTAGCGGCCATTTTCAATTACGTACTGTTCGGTTTCGGTAGGTCTCTATCTCTGTCTGTTTGACATTTTTCTTACAGACGGTCAGAAACAAAACGTCACAGAAACTGTTTCTTTAATTTTTCAATGAATCAAGACGCGAAAAGGACTAACTTTGTTTATAGAAACACCGATAGCTACGAGAGCGTAAAGTAAGTTATAGTTAGTAAAAGGCCTTAAGTGAAAAATATATCAATTGGAAATCATGAAACTTACCAAATGCCTATATATAACAAAGGGTACGTATTCGATCATGACGAAGACATCGGCGACGGCCAGCCACTTGAGCAGTCTGTTGATGGGCGCGGCTGCCATATCCCTCCGCGTCAGGACCGCTATGTTCATTGTGTTGGCCAAAACCCCTATTGTGCACACCTGGAACAATCAATAACGAATGAAGTTTTAGTCCCTGTTTGTTGTATGAAGGCACACATAATTGATTTGCAATATACCTAAAGGGTGTAAAACACCTCTTCACGCAGCCGAAAGGCACTTGTTTTCCTCGTCATTGCAAAAAAGCTTCTGCCAGCGGCGTCGCCCGCGTGAAGTTATCTGTGTGCAAAATTGCATTCAAATCCGTTCAGTAGTTTTTGCATGAAAGAGTAACAAACATCCATACATCCATGTCTCACAAACTTTCGCATTTATAATAATTATTAGTAGGATTTGAACACTCGCCGAATACCAAATATTCTGCGGGTTTTCTGACCAAATAGTCGAATATTCCGCAATATTATTGGTCGAATAGTACCTAGATATTCGGTATTGAGCCGAATAGTAGCCAAATAGTTGGTGCAAGTCTAATACATACGTAATTATGTGGGTCAAAGGCCGTCGGCCCGGTCGGTGGGGGGTCGTTCCGTTTTTAGTTTACCTTTGACCAGACAGATAGCTACTACCGCTATGAAATTGCAATCAATGAAACGAATTAAAAATATGTTTGTGTTATATTTTGTAAACGTTTCTACCAATATCAACGGTTCGTGTTAAGTAAATATGTATATTTTAATATATTATGTGAAAAGAATACCATTTTATTGTCTTGTTTGTTGTGTAAATAAGTTCTAAAGATTATACCCACGGTGATTTCATCCCACGCTTGTTACTTATGTTCAAATGACAGTTGTCGGATTTATTCAGATTTACCTAAGGAAGGCTTACATTATGAAAGACCGTCTACTAAACAAATAGAGGAAAATTTTGTCCATTTATCAAATCAACCCACACGTAGGTGCCCAAACCCACGTGTAATCTGTCCGTGTATTTCCTTTCTCTTAGAGGAAACACAGTAACACCTAAAACAGTCTTAATATACACCTGATTTACATTTTAAGACATACTTTAGCAATTCAGCAATTCTATGTACATTACGAGCACATAATGGGTTTAAGGGACCCTTAAAGCAGCCGAAAGGCATTTATTCTCCCCGTCATTGCGGCCATTTTTATTGTTCTGAACCACAGGTACTATGTTAGAGGTCTTCCAACTCTTTACAAAAGTTTTTTTTTTTTAAATTCATTGTTAGTGTCATGCGGAAGAATAAGGAAAATGTCGTGAGAAAAGTTTTGAATGTGGATGGGTATATACGAGTAGAGGAAGACCAAACGAACGATGGATGGACTGTGTTAAGAATGATATGGCAATATAAAAGGAGTGTCTGAAGAGATTACGAAAATAGAGAAGTATGGAATTAGACAAGCTGCGCTGACCACAACTGACTTGGGAAGTTGGGATATGGGTGAGAGAAAGATCGGGGTTGCGGGACTGTTCGAAAGAGATACCGTGGCCCCGGAACATAAAGGACGAGGAAGGAACATGGATGGGTTTTCAGTCAGTAAAATTCTGACACTCCCTCCCGCTCTGATTTATGCCAAATTTGAAGTAGATTAGGCCAAGGAATTCCGTTGTCCTATACAAAATTTGCCCCGCTTTTCACCCCTTTAGGGGTTGAATTTCGGAAACTCCTTTCTTATCGGATGCCTACGTCATACAAAGAACACACCCACCAAATTTCAGATCTCTACGATCAGCGGTTTAGGCTGTGCGTTGATAGCTAGCCGTCCGTCCGTCTAATGACGACAGGCCGTGTCGACGGCACATTCGTGTTCCACGCGCGCCTCAAAGAGATGTCAGCATAAATGGATGGGCTGCGAACTACACCATACGATACGATACGATACGATACGAACTATACCGTGGCCCGGGAACATAAAGGGCGAGGAAGGAACATGGATGGGTTTTAGTCAGTAAAATTCTGACACTCCCTCCCGCTCCGCCCAGAGTGGGAGAAGTCATTTGATGATTTCCGATCAGAAAAAAAAGGTAAGAGAAAGATGACGATGATGTTGTTAGTGTTAAAACTTTACTTTAAATACATCAATGACCCCTGAACTATTTAATGCGTTCATCAGCACAATGTTTTGAGTGCCTTACATTGAGTACTACCGTACACCGTGATTTTTCACTCCAAACAAAAAAAGTTATTTCCCAATAATCATTTTTGCATAGAGTTATTTAGTTTGATGTGCGGAATGCTTGGTTCACGGCTTCATGAAGAGTCCGTTTACACCCTGTATTATTGACCTCAAAGAGACATCAAAAATATGGCGTGAAATAGCTCTGCGGATTTATTACGAAAGTTTCGGGTTCAATTTCCAAGCTGTTTAGAGAAACCTCGAGAAGTGGTCCCTGAAGCTACCAAGGAACCCAAAACTAATTTAATTCAAATATAAATACAGTTTGAAGAAAACCGAGAACCATTGCACCATTGTTAGTATAAAATACTAATGACCTTTGTTCACCACAATCCTCAGACAAACACAAAAACTTGACAGGAAAATAGTAGTAAAAGTGGAACAGTTTTATTAAAAAATAAAAGCTTTTGAAAAAAATACTTCCACGCAACTGCAGGCTTCACATTATCACATGAAAAAGGTTTACTTTATTTCTCCGAACTGTTACTGTACGTATTCGGCAGCATCGCCCCACTGCTGGGCAAACGCCTGTACCATGACAAAATTTTTCATAACGCATTTTGTCGCCGTTAGCAAAGAGGACCCTTCTAGATTCATATTTTTTTGTTTAGTAAGGTTTAGTTTGTTTTGCATTATTTTGATTATGGCGCCAAAATTTTCTTTAATTTTTTTATTACAAAATGGGCCTGCTCTTGACCTCGATGAGCATGCGTATTTCATACAAACGTAATACCAAAATAATTTGTAAATTAAACATATTCCTAAGGTAGTGTATATTTATTTCGATTGAATTACAGAATGTCTAGGTTCCCAAATATATATTTTGATTGGACACTGATTTTAACAAGAGTTATAGGAAAAATAAGTTTTCTATGGAAAGTTTAAATTCCTCATATCTCGTCTTTGTATCATTGTCCTCTCAAAAAATATATTTGGGAACATAGATATTCTGTCATCCAATCGAAATAAATACACACTAGCTTAAGAATATGTTTGATTTACAAATTATTTTGGTATTACGTTTGTATGAAATATGCATGCTCCGCCGGCCCCTTAAGAGGAAACAAGAACGGCGAGGTATGTATTTGAAGGAACTATTGCCGTCGCGCTGCATCGAGCCTGTCCCCGGTGAGTGCGATAAAGACAGCTGCTCCTTTGTCTTCTCGAAAACTGAGCCATTTTTTTACATAATAATTTTAAGAAAGAGTGTCAGTCTAGGTTCCTATCAATTTCGTTTCTTTAAAAACTTCGAATTTATCTGGTGAGTCCAATCACGGCCGTAAAAATTGGGCATTTTTGTAATTTTTGGTGTGTCATAAGTTCATAACTATCTTTACTTACCTATTAATTGCTGAAAGGAAGAAAAAAGGGAATACCTACATTTGTATTGAGAATCGCAGCCCTTGTTCCCTCTTAAACCCGTCCACACGAGATCATTTTCATCATAACATATAACGGTCTGGTAAACCTATTATTAGATATTTGTGTTAGTGCTACGTCTAAATAATGTTGAATTCTACGAAGTTTATATTAATATTCATTTCTTGACGGCTGCTCTGTTCATATTAACTCTATGAATCACTTTATTAGTTTATACGAGTGATGTTACCGCAATATGAGAATATTGATTTATTACTGAATTATGCGGTCCAGGTTAACGAATCGCCGTATCTTCCATTTCGGGCTAATGCGCCATTCGACGTTTACCCTGAGATGATATCATCTGCCTAGCCTTTTTAACCGACTTCCAAAAAGGAGGAGGTTCTCTAGGTATTCGACTGTATGTATATATATATATATTTTTTTTTTATGTATGTTCACCGATTACTCGAAGACGCCTTAACCGATTTGAAAAATTCTTTTTTTGTTTGAAAGGGTATACTTCCAAGTTGGTCCCATAGAAATATTGTCATGATCTGATCACGAACTTCGGAGATATGGAACGGAACTCTTCAATAATAGACAGCAAATCTGTCGTGATTGCTGCAATCGCTTGGATGTTTATTGTTTACACAACATCATAAAATAACATCACGCCTGTATGCTCTGAGGGGGTACGCAGATGTGTACAGTATACCCATATTTCGACAGTTAGGTATGTTATATAGGATAACGTACAGCAATTTTGGTATTTTCTACAACAAGGAAAGCATTTGCATTTGATAAGAACCATTCTACCATCAGATCTGATGATGAAGCCAAGAGTCACGGAACTCCATAATGAGACAATGTATCCTAGTCGTGTTTGGGCTTGTTGTAATTGTAACGGTATGCACTTTCCATGTGAACCACTAAAAAGTGAAAAATAAAAACTTTTTTGCAAAAAATAAAACCGACTTCAAAAAAAAACCAAAAACGTGAAAAATAACTTTAGCTTCTGAAGTCGGTGACAAAAAAATTAAATCAATCAAACAAACGTCACCGACTTCAGAAGCTAAAGTTATTTTTCACGTTTTTGGTTTTTTTTGGAGTCGGTTTTATTTTTTGCAAAAAAGTTTTTCCTAACTGCGTTGGGGTTGGCTTCCAGTCTACCTGTATCCTAGTATTTAGTTTTATACCTGTGATATACTAATAAACGTAGCGTGAGCTTTAAGGTTCCGTGTGTCGAGCAGTCCCCACTTATCCCGGGCAGCGAGCTCACGTACCCCTAAAGTAGTTCATCTACTTACTGATAATTTGGTGGTTTTATTCTTAACCCTAACTATAAGTGTTTCTAGTTAACACCACAATACCTGTATGTCTTGAGGGGCCTGAGTGATCCGTAACACAGGTATTGTATGCCTATTTCGGGCACCAGTCTCTAACAAATCTGTACCCTGTATTAGGTTTAATAATTCCCATCTTATATTACTATCTTATTTTAATATATTATGAGACTACCTACACCTACGACTTTGTATAGGTATCCTCCTCCCTTAAATGTATTCAAAAGTAGTCTTGAAAAAATCGCTTTTAGCGATGAGACCGCCCATTGTGTCATCATATTATAAGTTCTATATTGTAATAGTAGTAGGTATTGTAGTAGTAGTTGTTGTTGTTGTTGTGTTGTATTGTATTGTATTGTAAAGTATTGTATTGTGATGTGTTGTTTGTCTATTGTATACATGTAATTTGTATGGTGTACGGTCGAACAAGCTATTTGGTTTACAGTTTAACCCACGAATTACATTGTTAAATGTTAAGTATCTAAATATTATATGTGAAACGAGTATTTTCAAATTAATCGTAACACCACCAATATTCGTCAAACGCCGACAAACACAGCATCCGGTATTAGTGTAAGTGTCACAAGTGTTTCCAACTACTGAGAGTTGTTAAGCTATCTCATGTGATCGGATGATCGTGGAGGAAATTTCCATAGTCATGAAGCTACGAGTATCAATAATGAAATCAAATTGTCGTCAAATAATTCACCAGTCGGTTTTTAAGACAATCACAGACATAACACTACAAGGACTGCGGGACTGTTCGAAAGAGATACCGTGGCCCCGGAACACAAAGGGCGAGGAAGGAATATGGATGGAACTTAGTCAGTAAAAGTCTGACACTCCCTCTCGCTCCGCCCAGAGCGTGAGAAGTCATTTGATGGTTTCCCATCCGAAAAAAAAGACATAACACTACATAGCATGAGAATATTAGACTATAGGTAATACTGACGTGCTAGACTAGTCCAGCTAGTGCTGGAAGCCAGTGCTTAGAGAAAATCCTGAGACCAATTTTGAAAAGCAGTGCCAGAAGCTAGCAGTGCTGGAAGCCAGTACGGGAAGCCAGTACGGGAAGCCAGTGCTAGAGGCGAGTACTATAATGAAACAATAGTGAGACCAATGTTGGGAACCAGAATTCTGGTCTTCTGTCTCTTCTGAATCGTCATCTGCCTTGCCTTTTTATTGGAGAGGTGTCTGATGAAATGATTTGAAATCCAGTTAACATTGGAGATAATTGCTCCATAAAAAGCGGGCCAAATTACATTTAATGGTTCTAATAAAAGATAACACAGCACACAATGCTTGAACGAATACAATGAACGCTTTACACGACGTTTTGTTGAACATTCATGTCAACTACAAGTGGCCTTAACAAGCGGAATGTTAACAATGCCCTTCCTCCTCCTCCTCGTAACAAAAACGAGGCAACAGGGGACAAACGGACATTCGTAGCAAGACAGATAACATCCAAATGGAACCAATCTTCAAGAAAATACTTGTAATTAAATTGAAAGATGGCAAAATCAATATTGATTGTGTGAAGAGAAATAATTTTCGTCAAGGAACCGGAATAAGGGTATTTGTATTAATTTAGTAACAACCGGAAAATTTTGAACAATTAATTTATTCAGGACCGTCTGTCTATGTACCTTTCGAAAGAGATGCTGTAACGAGAGCAAGTTAACTGAACGACGAAAATATTCCGAACCTTATTTTGTATGCAGCCTCCGTTACCTACCTCCACCCTTGATGAATCGAAAAACAAGCCATACATCAAAGAAATGAAGGATTACAAGAAAATATGAACGTTTTATGAGGCCCTATAGATTTTCCATTAACATTTTTAGCAACTGGTATATTTACAAGTAATTTATTCCGGGTGAGCATATATTATTATGTACATTCATATTATAATTCTTTAATGTTTTTTTTTATATTATATTGTATTTTTAGAGGCTTTCCTGTTTGAAATAGAACTCGCTTTAGCCTCTGACTCTTGAAAAAAAAAATCCTTTGTAGTTGCCTCATGTAAGTAAAAAAATAACTATAGGTAGGTATATTACAAAATCTGAAGAGTTTAATTTTCTAACAACCAGTGTTACCAAGGGGTCTGGTATTGGGTTGCGGGCCTGTTCGAAAGAGATACCGCGGCCCCGGAACATAAAGGGTGAGGAAGGAACATGGATGGGTTTTAGTCAGTAAGAGTCTGACACTCCCTCCCGCTCCGCCCAGAGTGGGAGAAGTCATTTGATGATTTCCCATCCTAAAAAAAAAAAAAAAAAGGCGTCTGGTATTATCCAGTACTAACTGGGTTGAGGAGGTCAGATAGGCAGTCGCTGCATGTAAAATACTAGTATTCAGCTGCATCCGGTTAGACTGGAAGCCGACCCCAACATAGTGGGGAAAAGGCTTAGCAGGTGATGAGGAGTTTAATTTTTATTTTCCGAAACTAGAAAACTTTAATCTAAAGTAATATCTGCAATATCACACTTGGCACTGACAACGAGAAATAGGTCAGAGTATGTAGAACGAAATTGTTGTACTTGATTCTCACTATTGTTCAGTTGGAAACTTGTAAAACTTTAGTCAATGCTCACAGTAAAAAAGTACCTTATTTAATTTACTTTAGTGTTTTGAAGTTTAATCGAATTGTTTTTGAAGATAACACAGTGTGTTTTCGACATAAAGTTATTCTTTCGATTTAGTTTTAGAGCATTGTTGGTGACTGTTATTTTTTATTTTTTAGTTTCATTAAACTAATTCACTTATCAAAATATGTACCTATCGTAAAACAGTTTCTTTCATGACACCATGGGAACCTTCTAGTTACGGAGATATTGGGGGTCAAAGTTACAAGTTTTTGACTTAGTTTTATTTTAAATACTAGTTTTTATTTTAAGATTTTTACTTTTAACACCTCTCACCGTACTATTCAATCCCTCCATCAGCACAATGTTAGAAGTGCGTTACATTGAGTTCTACCACAAAACATGATTTTTCACCCCAAAAAAAAAAAAGTCGTTTCCCAGTAATAATTTTTGAATAAAGTTACTTAGCTTGAGGTATAGAATGCTTAGTTGACGGCTTTGTGATGAGGTGGCTTACACCCTGTAGATAGGTAAAACATAACTGTTTTCTACTGAAAATAAAGTAATGCAATGATTAATGGGCTCACCCACAATTACCATTATTATTATAAACCTACAATTATACATAGACTGCTAAAATCATAACTCTTCCTTTTGGCTTCACCGCAGTCGGGTAAAAAGAAGTATTTTTTTTAAACCATAAAAAATGGAGCCTACTTCCCTTAGTCCATGTTCACCAAAAAGGTGACGGTCTGATTATCTAAAAACAGCTGTTTAAAACACAATTTTTGTATGGGAACACATTTCACAGTGACAGCTGTTTTTAGATAATCAGATCGTTATCTTTTCAGTGAACATGGACCTTAGACATCCAAAACTATGCCTAGACAAGCATCCATCCATTATAAATGCGGCTATTCAGTTTGAACTCCTAACACACTGTGCACTAGGCAATCATAAACAGTGAGGGTCCACTACTTAAACGTTATCATCATTCTCTTGCCCTTATCCCAATTTATTTGTGGTCGGCGCAGCATGTTTTCTTCTTCCATACTCCTCTATTTTTCGTCATCTTATCAGACACTTCTTTCCTTGCCATATCATTATTAACACAGTGCATCCATCATTTCTTCGCTTCGTCATTACATTTGCATTCATCATAAATACCCATCTACATTCATACTCAGAACTTCCTTTCCACAATTACTTAAAATATAACTAGAACTACTGAACTGACGAATTTTAGTGGTGTTTTTTAATATCTGTATAGATATAAAAAAATATGTAAAATTAATTCCAGTGTTCAAAATTAAGGCAGTGTCTCCTATCTCTCGGGAAATAATGCCGGAAACCAAGAAAATTATGCGTTAAGCCTATTTATAATTCAAGACAACAAAAAACTGCCTCGTCATCTATTTCACCAACAACGAAATTTCTACTAAATAAAAAAACATAGAAGAATGTATCACGACCCGAATTGCTTAGCACATATTTCAGAAAAGTACGTGCAAATAAGATTTTCTTTTTCTTATAAAGACGTTAGTTACATCATGTACAAAATGTAACAGGATTCATTTTAAAAAAAACATGTTCTGACGGCTATGCTTTGATGCGTACTCAGAAAATCTGTTTTTAGTACGACAGGGAGAAAAAGTATGAGTGAATTTTGTCAAAAGTGTGATGAATTTACTCAGAAAAAAACCAGCCAAGTCACACGCGCAATAAAGGGTTCCGTAGTAGCCCGTTATCACAATATAGGACGTTTTATTCTAAGGATTTTTTATTTGGTACTAAACTATCCAACACCCAAGTTCAACGACTATTACTGCTAAACTAATAAAATTTTCCTTTAAAGTTCACGAAACGCACCATTATCATGAATTTTCCCAGATTTTTCGAGCCCGCAGTTTAGCTTTTAGAGGAGCTGGGACTGGAACAATTATTTGCACTTTGAAGTATATTTCGTTTAATCGAAAAATAATGTTAGCAACCCCTAAATCAATTAAACCTATTCAACGATACCCCACTTGATGGGACAGATGACGAAAAAAAAATAAGTATTCCCTCTTCACATGTAGGGGAACTACTCTAAAAAAAATATTTTACAAAATTTTATTTTACTATTTTGTCGGAGTAAAATACACACCTCTACAAAATTACAGCTTTCTAGTACTAACAGTCTCTGAGCAAAAACTCGGGCAGCGGACATGACGAAACTATAAGGGTGCCTTGTCAGGACTACGGAACCCTAAAAACGGAGAATTCCTCTGAGAGCTGAATAAATTAAGATTCTCTTTCAAACAGAGACACTCTAAGTATTAGATTACTTTTTCCTTTCAGTAATAAAACGTGTGAGCAGTAGAGACCAAAAAGGTTAGGTGATTTCAACAGTACGTTCATTTCCTTTTTACGTAGGTACTTTTAGTCGTTTGATTTAAAACGTTGAAAATATGTACTTTGGGCATAAACTGGCCCGCCGATATTAAGTGTTTCATTATTAGGCTATTCCTACTTTAGAACTGTGCAACAGTAAAAAAAAACTAGTCTTAATACTATTATAAATGGAAAGTTTGTGGGAATAGAGGCATGCTTGTTTGTAAGTTACTCTTTCACGCCAAAACTAAATTGTGTCTGTACGATTGTCATGGAAAGCATAACCATAACTGTCTGAGACGTTCACTATCTTATAGCAAAATAGATTTATATTCTATGTCATCATTCTTTTTACACCTTCTGACATTAATTATATCAACGAGAATATTTAACGGGTAACAGAAAGGGTATAGTCATATGAAAGAGTGTTGCACAGACCATCAAACTGAACAACTTCTTCCATGGGACCACCATCGTAATCGCGAAAAAATAATTAACGGCCCCATACAAAATTAAAATACTTACTCGACCTTTAAGAGACAGCTGCTTATTTTTTCGCGATTAACGCGGGTCAGTAGACCCCCTTTCATATGACTATACCCTTTTTTTACACGTTGTATATGTCACCGTAAAAATGTCAAACGCGTTAGATTGTAAAATAACTAGAGAGATTGTAAACTCTCGAAATATTGTCAAACGAACATACCGCTTACAATAAAACGCATCATTTTTCGTGAAATGCATGCGATGGTAGTCAACTCACGCGGTGTGGAGGGAAGGAGGGGTCCCCCTTGCCCAATGGTACCATTCTCATGAAAAAATAATGTACCATTCCTGAAAAATACCGATTAATATAACCTAACCTTAAAACACTTTGTATTCTCTTAAAAAGCGTATTTCCGAGTGCAGGGTTTAATGGGACTAAACTAAACTAACGTGGGGGTGCCCCAAGCCCCGATTATGGGGGCAGAGATACTTCCGTATGTTCAGTTCACAATATTTCGAGAGTTTACAACCTCGCTAGAGACATTACAATCTAACGTGTTTGACAATTTTACGGTGACATATACAATACCTCAAAATCAGAAGTAAAAAGCAAGTATAAAAATACGGCAGCAGCTCTATAAATCCGGACTGTCAGCTCCAATTCGCTAATAAGCAATATAATATATTTGCCCATGAAACTACCCATATATACAATATTATCTTTTTAACATTTCTCATAACAGTACGATCGTTGCACAGTATCTAATATCTCGATATTTTCCGCGAACGTAAATTGAAAATATTTTAAAGTCGAAAAGAACGTTGTCTGAAATTCTAAAAGTTGTCGACGTTCCTCAGGCTTTGAAAAGAAGCTCGTTACTATGCAGAAATAATTAAAATAAAATTATGAAGACAGAGAGTATTTAACACAGTTTTATTTACAAGGTCGTAAGTAAATAACTTAAATTCAAGGAGAAATTAATTCAGATATATCAATACAAGGTAAATCCAAGATTGAGTTTCACCGTTATTTGACTTTTATCAGGAATTGCTTAATAATTCACGAAGGAACCTACTAGTAAAGTGATTGTAGAGCAATTCAATTGGTAGGAGTCGGTTCTGAGAAATGTTGTGGGATCGTGTTTACAGTTGTGTGAATGCCTAGCGGCGACGAGTAAATAAATAGTGCTGCATTGGCGCCGTGCAAGTCACTGTGACAATCTGCTTAGCCTTTACCCAACTATGTTGGGGTCGGCTTCCAGTCTAACCGGATGCAGCTGAATACCTGTATTTTACATGAAGCGACTGCCTATCTGACCTCCACAACCCAGTTAATACTGGGTAATACGACACCACTTGGTAAGACTGGTTGTCAGACTTTTTGGGCCACTGGCTACCTTTAACGGCTGCCAAAGATGGACAAATGACAGCCGGGACCAACAGCTTAACGTGCTTTCCGAGGCACGGAGGAAACTCGGTATGTAAGGACCCATCCACATACCAACCTAGGCAAGCACGGATTAACTTAAAGATCGGCCCGAGCGGCTGTTATTATTTAGCCACGAGCTCGTGCAAGTCACCGTGATATATATATTAATCTTTTATGCACTTATTCCCCTTTTTTTGCGTTTGAAAATCTTCGTGAATGTCCTCTATCCTGGGGCGGAGGCGGTGGAGGGTCTGTCAGACTCTTAATTGACTAAAACCGCACGTTGTGTTTCCTAGTCACTTCCTAGTGACTGTATGGGGACACATTTACCATCTCAGCAATCACCCTAGCAGCACCAAGTCTGACATAATACAACTTTAGATATACTAGACCTCCGCCTGACGCAGGTCCTTACCTACCGGACACGGATGTTTCGGGAGCCTGCACCGAATCGGGTGGGAGGAAACGCCCGGGTGTTTCCACTGCGAGGATCGACCGGAGGACACGGTGGAGCCGTGTCCTCGTAGCGGCGATCGGCGGCGGCGACCTCTCGCGTCCGGCCCTGGTTCAATCCATGGTCCGGAGCGAGACGGAATGGGAAGCCGTCACCTCCTTCTGCGAAGCAGTCATGCTAGCGAAGGAGGTGGCGGAACGTGAGAGGGAGAGAGCCTCTCTTCCCAGCCGCCGCAGGAGACGCACCGGGCGTCGTCGGGGGCCACGTGGTGGCTACCGGCCACCGTAGACGCGGGCCTGTGGACGGTTAGCTAGGGGCTAGCTAGCCGTCCGTCCGTCTAATGACGACAGGCCGTGTCGACGGCGCGTTCGTATTCCACGTGCGCCTCAAAGAGATGTCAGCATAAGGGGAGGGGCCCGCAAGGGCCGAAGAAAGAGATACCGCGGCCCCGGAACATAAAGGGCGAGGAAGGAACATGGATGGGTTTTAGTCAGTAAAAGTCTGACACTTCCTTCACTTTCTGACAGTAAAGTCATTTGATGATTTCCCATCTGAAAAAAAAAAGGTATACTAGACCGAGTGAAATTCTCGTCAATTGTCTCCTGAACCAATAGGGTAGACGACAAAAAAATCTAATTAGTCCGACAGTTAGATTATCAAAAAATATTTGACCCGTATTTTTTCTTTTGTTACGTACCTACCAAAATTGACGAAGATACGACGCTTTCGCACGTCACACCTAGGTATATTTTTTAGAGCGTACTGACGTCATGAGCTTTCACTTTTTTTGCGTTTTGATGCGTTTTACATTTGTCAAATTCATTGACTTACAAAAACAAAAATTAGATGGTGTCATTATTTTCCAATACTCCAACTGCCAGACTAAGGCCGCGTTCCGTATTAGAAAATAATCACTCACAGCAGCGCTCACATCAATATTTTGCGTTCCGATTTAGATTTCACAATTATGACAGCTAAGAGCTGTCATCAGGTCATTTGACAGCGCTCACGGTGATATTTATTTGGGGCATGGTCGGTGTAATCGGAAGATGGCGCATGTCATGACGTCATCTAAGACGTTTCAAGGGACATCGATATCGCGCTTACGGTAATTTGGAACGAGTTTATGGACGCTCAAATCGTTTACATTACAGCCTAATTCGGAACGGGGCCTAAATAGATTTGTAATTTTTTGATACTGTCGTCATGCCTATTATTGTGACCCATGAAATTTCCTGCTGAACCTGAATTTGTTTCTTAAATAACTAGTTTCCACTATCCTCTTCAATGTAATATTTAGATAGTCGGAACACCTCTCATGGCATGATTGAATAAGAAATATGCAAACCCACGCTAATGCGAAACAAACGACTGACTTCGACGTAAACAATCTATCAATATCCAAATAAACAACTACATTAAGTAAGCACGAAGCGGAGAATTTTCACGAAGGAGAAGAAAATATTTACGAAATCTTTTGAGCAAACAAACATTCATCTGCCTAGCCTTTTCCCATACTGGGATTGGATCTCAGTCTAACCGGAGACAGCTGACGTTCACAACCCAGTTAGTACAGGGTAATACGGTACCCTTGGTAAGGATGGTTGTCAGGCTTTCGGGCCACTACCTGTACCAGAGGCCCTACTCCCTAACGTTTCGTCCATACGGACGGATCTACCCGTCTCTCTCGCGCACGTCTGCAGACGAGTGCGTGTGAGAGACGCGGATAGATCCGTCCGTATGGACGAAACGTTAGGGAGTAGGGCCTCTGTAACGACTGTCAAAAACAAATACACAAACAACATACAAATTACACCCGAGATCAACGGCTTATTCTCCGAGGCACTGAGGAAACTCTGTATGTAATGGATAGTCACCCATCCTCTGCCCAACCTAGGCAAGTGCGGCTTAACCTGAAAATTAATCCGAGCACCTGTTATTATTTAGTCGTGAGGTCCTTGAGAAAAAACCGGAACAAAAATACCGGAGAGAATCTGGTAGAATTTTACCTAAATACAGGTAAATATACTTTCGCTGAGTTGGGAGATTAGTGAACTAATTGAGTTTTAGGAGCCTGTCATTAGTTGAACGAGGGTCTGGTCTGTTTAAGGTCAATAAAAAGCTGATGTCGGCACCAATTAACCGCAGGGACATTAGTTGACTGTACATAGCTAAGGCAGAAAATGGAAAATGATAAATAACAATGCTAAAAATGTTATGAGGTTGGAATTAAAATGTTGCTGTCCACCGAACACAAAAATAATAATAATACCAGACTATCACTTCCCACTGCTGGGCAAAGGCCTCTTCTCATACAGAGAAGGCACGAGCATTGTTCACGACGCAACCTCAAGACGTGCTGGCGATTTCCCGGACTGGGCACAAACCAGAACTTAAAAACCAATTACATTACCCGATTTCTCGGGCCCTTGTGCGCGGCAGGGATGCTTCCCTGCCGCGCACAAGCACTAAGCCCGAGAAATCGTGTTTAGTGACCCTGACTCCCTGTTTCTTGTTACACTTCCTTGTCCCAGCGGGCAGGTCCCTAGAAATCGTGTAATGCAATGTGCCTTTAATAGGTAATAATAACTTGTCTGTCTACATGCATTAACTTAGAATTTTGGTAACAGAATAACATACTTTTACCATCAATAATTTTTATTGTTTTACACTTTTTAATTTTTAAAAGCAGTCATAATGCCTTGCAATGGAACAAAAATAGGCTGGTATTATTGTAATACTACTCATAATAAGGTTCATTACCGAGTATCTACATCCTATTTTGCTAATGGTATATTTTAGCACCACTAGCCGAAATCGTGCAGATAACAACCTTGGTAGGTTGTTACTTGAGTGAACAACAGAGGCCCGGTGAACTAATAGCGACAGTCGGGTCACTAAACTGTCCTCCCAATCTTCTGATCTCACTGAACTTGGATCTACACGCAGGGCGAGGTTTTAAACGGTGATCACTCTTGGCAGTTGGCAGCTATGGCTGCCAGTAGCGAGGGGTCAAAACTGTGTTCGGGGAATACGAAGAAAAAGATAAGAAAGGATTTTTTTTTGTTATATTATCTGCCAGCTGATGGGTAAATTATTGAAGGTCTATGAACTCATGCAATAATCAAGGGAAGCATTTCTCTGAGTTTAAGAGGAAAAACTTTTTTGCAAAAAATAAAACCGACTTCAAAAAAAAAACCAAAAAAGTGAAAAATTACTTTAGCTTCTGAAGTCGGTGACGTTTGTATGATTGATTTAATTTTTTTGTCACCGACTTCAGAAGCTAAAGTTATTTTTCACTTTTTTGTTTTTTTACAGTCGAGTCATACAGTCGAATAGAGAACCTCCTCCTTTTTGGAAGTCGGTTAATAAATGATTAATACTCAATGAATACTGCAGGATACATTAGAAAAATTATGCACTAGTGAAAGCGATTATTATACTCGTATCTTGTGACAAATAAATTGAATTAGCAATACTGGAGTAAGGTTTACAGCGGTAATCAATACTCTTAGTTCCCCTGACTGCCTCGTTTACCGTTTCCACCCTTTTTTTTGCTTTTTTTCGCATGGGAAATCATCAAATGACTTCTCCCACTCTGGGCGGAGCGGGAGGGAGTGTCAGACTTTTACTGACTAAAACCCATCCATGTTTCTTCCTCGCCCTTTATGTTCCGGGTCCGCGGTATCTCTTTCGAACAGGCCCGCAACCCCGGCACCGTTTCCACCCTGTATACTTAAATGGATTACTCATCTAAAGGTGGATCCATACATTGCGAGGCATGCGCTCCGCACGGCGCACAACGCATGCCTCGCCAAGTGTGGACCTGTATATTCGTGGCGAGGCATGCGCTCCGCACGCGCGAGGGCGAGCCAACGTATATCGGGAAATGCTTCAAGATCAAAGTGCCTCAGTGCGAGCATTACGTTAGGTGTGGACGTAGCCGCGCATGCACGTTCGAGGCGTGCGCCGCGTACAATATCAACGCACACCTCGACTGCGAAAATGAAACTGCGTTTGCTCGGGCCAAACAGCGCGCAGCGCATGCTCGGGCCGATCCAACCCACACAGCAGCAGTCAAGATGGCGCCTTTGCATCGCGTGCGCGTATCCGCTGCTGCTTTTATAATTATTAATTCAATTATTGAAAAGAAAAGGAAAGAAAAAAGTCGTATAATAAAACTGCTTTTCATAACATTTCTTTGTCGTTCATAATGCGCGCGTACATCCGCAGCGAGGCGGACACAACCATCCAAACGCAACGCGCTGCTCGCAATGAGCCGGCCGCCACACGGCGCACAGCGCATAGCGCATGTGCGGCGTACACGTGCTGTGCGTTGTGCGACGTGCGGAGCGCATGCCTTGCCAAGTCTGCGCGCCTACTTGCCTCGAGCATTTGCTTCGCACGCGATGGCTCGACCCGAGCATATGTTGGTATAATTTGTCAACACGCACGCCTCAAGCCGAGGCATGCGTTGTGCGCCGTGCGGAGCGCATGCTCGCAATGTGTGGATCCACCTTTATATGAACAATATTTACTATGGGACTAATTTTGCAATCTCTTTCCAACCAACCAATTATTCTCTAGTTGTTTTATTTTATCGCAATAACATTCTTTTGCTAATTTAATTTATTTTTTGGATTAAGAGTAACATTCATTCAGTAGATTTTAAATATTCCAAAAAGATAAAAATACAAATGAGAAACTTGTGGCTAAATAATACCAGCCGCTTTGGTCGATCTTCAGGTAAAACGTTCTCAAAGAGATGTCATGGGCCGAAGCCTGCCGGGGCTGCGGGACTGTTCAAAAGAGATACCATAGCCCCGGAACATAAAGGGCGAGGAAGGAACATGGATGGGTTTGCAGAGTGGAAGAACTCATTTGATGATTTCCCATCAGAAAAAAAAAAAATTAATGCCGCGCTTGATAAGTTGAGTACCTATTACATACCGAAAATCCGGATTGGATTTTACTTTTTTTTACTGATCTTTTACTTTTGATTATGATTTTTTTACTTTTTTTACTGATCTTTGACAGTCGTTACAGGTGTCAGGCCTAAAAGTCTGACAACCAGTCTTACCAAAAGGTATCATATTACCCAGTACTAACTGGGTTGTGGAGGTCAGATAGGCAGTCGCTCCATGTAAAATACTGGTATTCAGCTGTATCCAGTTAGACTGGAAAAACATAGTTGGGAAAAGGCTAGGCAGAAAATTACTACAAATAAAGAAACACAGACATTGCACACAGCGCCATTTAGCGCTACACTAAGTAACGAGGCTTGTGTCGTGGGCACCAGAGGCTTGAGGCTTGTGTCAGTTGAAATGAAACCTCAAAGTTTTTTTTTTGTAATTTTTATGTTAAATAATTGTGATTTGTATTTATCATGTCTCGTGTCTCGTAACGTGTAATTTTAATATGGGGGAACCTGAAATAAATGGGGTTTTGTTTTGTAAATCAAAAATAAATTATGTGGTTGATGGTATAGTGTAAGCAGTGGGAGGACAGTTAATTTGGAAACATGAGATTTATAATAATAGTTTATTAGTACATAAAAAGAAACAAAAATACAGTACATAGCGATGGAAACAGTGGGTTGTACTATCAATTTTAAAATAATGGTCAGCTTTCCGGACTCCTAAACTAGGTACGCAGATTTGTATCTTAGGAGTCGGAGATTTTACGGCTTCAATTTACATAATACAACCGTGACTTTTCTGTTTGTTTACAGTATCTTTTTTTTTTTAACACAGCAGATTAAGTGAAAGAATGTGATTGTGTATCTAGGGGTGTGTAAATGAGTGTGGTGTGTGAGTGGTGAGGTGTGTATGTGAAATCAAAGTATTTAAAAACTGTGTTTCAATGTACGTTTGATAAAGTTATGATTCTATAGCCAATATATTTTCTGTCTCATCATAAGATTTATGGGTACCCCAATTGCAAACACAATCGAGTCGTAATTAGAACCGAAATGTTTTACGTAGTAGTATTGCCATTTCAAACATATCATTTGAGTTGTGTTTACTCCGGGCAACCGTCATAGTGATAGTGCCTCGTAATTAAAATAGGTATGGGTTGGTTACAGGTTTACAGAAAGGCCTAACATGCTCGGCCTCATAAAAAAAAAAAAATAATAACTTTCTGCGTGGAGCCAATAATGAAATTGCGAAAAAAATGTGCCAATCAGTACAAAACTTCAATACCTAATCGATCCAAATGAACGGGACAATTTTTTTTTGACATTTCAATCTTGTCAAACTTCTCAGTGATAACAACCCTAAAGACAACCTTATTGCTACGTGCATAAAATCACTGTGGTTTTGATACTAAGCACGGGTAGTGGAAGTAACATAACATGGCTATGTATAAACGAAATAAACTTTGTTAGAATAACTCCAAAACTGCCTACAAGAAATAGGTTTTCATCTGAACCCCGATGATTATAGGTACCTATATCTCAACCAAAAATTCTAAATGTAGAAAAAGTGTTAAAGAAAGCCGAACGGTACTTACGAACATATTTGCTTTCTAGTTCTGGAGATATTGAGGGTCAAAGTTCCAACTTCTACACAATTTTTTTATTTTTAATACAAGTATTTACTTTATGTTATTTTACTTTACATACCTCCATAGCCCCCGTACTAATCAAAGCATTCATCATCAGCACAATGTTTTGAGTGCGTTACATGAGTCTTACTATAAAACGCTATTTTTCACCCCCAAAAGAAGTCGTTGGCCAGCAATACTTGATTTGACGGCTTTGTGAAGTGTACGTTTTTTTACTCCTTGTATTAATGTACATATTTTTATGTTTTCTTTCCGAAAAAAACACCCAACAGCACGATAAAATTGTGTGGCACAAATGGATTGCTCCCAAATAAATATTCCTGGGAATACATCGACTGATCAAACGCATGCATGAGACCATGAGTCTTTACCAAGAATAAATATTTGGGAGGTTTTACATGATATTATAAATGCGAAAGTTTGTGAGTATAGACATATGGATGCATCCCTTTCACGCAAAACTACTGACCGAATTTGGATGAAATTTTGCACACGGATAGATTATTACCTAGACTAAAACAAAGGATACTTTATATCCTGGTAGTAAGATTCCATCCCATGGGTGGGACAATTATCAAACTTCACGCGGGCGTAGACGCTGGTAGAAGCTATAAAATATAAAAACAAAATAAGTATCGTATTTAAACTCAACTCATCTGTTTCGAAGCTCAATGTTATTTGAACACCTCTAGATAAGTACAATAAATATCGGTTTTTAAAAATAATGTACAAATTGATAAAATTTTGTTCATTGTTTTTTTATTTGAATAGAATGGTACATAAAATTTTGTTCATTGTTTTTTTATTTGAATAGAATCAGAATGATCGATGTCTGATGATCGATCATGAATTATATTTATTAGATCAGAATGTAATTTATGAGTCTGTATTGTTATGATTTTGTATAGATACGACCTCTTAGTTTTAAATACTGTTAATTTTGATGTGTGTTTGAAGACAAAACACATACATTTGACCTCTTTCTAGGCATAGTTATAGTTTTGTTGTGAAGATACCTGATCAATTAAAATCGAAGTGACTGCTCCCCTGCGTTACGGAGTAGGCTACCGAGTCACGAAGATAAAATGGAAAAGGAAATTTAACACTCAAATAACATAAGCCCGAAGACATATTTATTCGATAAAATAAAAACTTTTTTGCAAAAAATAAAACCTTTTCACTTTTTTGGTTTTTTTTTTGAAGTCGGTTTTATTTTTTGCAAAAAAGTTTTTATTTTTCACTTTTTAGTGATTCACATGTGCTTGATATACATGGAAAGTGCATACCGTTACAATTACAACAAGCCCAAACACGACTAGGATACATTGTCTCATTATGGAGTTCCGTGACTCTTGGCTTCATCATCAGATCTGGTGGTAGAATGCTTCTAATCGAACGCAAATGCTTCACTTGTTGTAGAAAATACCAAAATCGCAACACGTTATCATAGAAAGTTTGAAGAGTTCCCTCGATTTCACCAAGATTCCATCATCAGATCCCGATTTGGTGGCTATGAGACCATTTGGAAAGAATACCCTTTCCAACAAAAAAAGAATTTTTCAAATCGGCTGGCAAGCGACGGAGTTATGCCCGAACAAACATAAAAAAAAAAAATAGAAACATCCGAATTGAGAACCTCCTCCTTTTTTAGAAGTCGGTTAAAATAATAAATGGGAGTTTTGGCAGTAGAGTCAAATTTTCAATGATATACCTACCATCGTCATCGAAAATCAGTCCTAAACTGTTACCGCCTTCACCGCGTGGAGGTACTCCCAGTAAGTAAGTAAGTAAGTAAGTAAGTAAAAATTTATTTGTTTAAACATGGTGTACATGATACATTGCATGCAAGATAATAATGTTATACAGAAAAGTTCTAACATGTTCAGCCGCATATCGTGGCGTACAAATTGGTAGGAAGAGATGGTGCATAAACCGTGATAATATTATAAATCATCATTACATTATAGGAATTATTACATATTAAATCATCATTATTCATTAAGGATTAGGTATAATTACAATTCAAAAAGCATGTCTTTTAAATAAAATTAAATGTCAAAGTACTTGGTCATTAATAAAATAGTCAATAAAATATAAATACAATACAATAACATTGTGCCGGACGGGCGTGATCGCTAGACTCGGGGGTGTATGTGTGCCTGTTTGGTCCTACGATAATATTGGTACTATACACGCATACTCTTCGAACCTAGACGGCGCTGACGTCCTACACCTGTAGGTTGTAGATACCTCAGTCGTTTACTAACAGGGAAAGGGGTTACTGGGAATAAGAACACTGATAAACTTTCATAACTTTTCAGGAAGCGATTGGCATGACTTTCGCGCACTACTTTTTACTGCTTGATTTACTCACTTTATAATATAATATTTGCCGTACTGATGACTACAATTTTGGTACAATCTGATTTTACTAACGTACTACGGAACTTGACTGTAACGAGAGCCGCGAATCGCTTCCTGTTTTTTAGGATATTTTATTATGTAATTTCACTTTGATATTTACATTTTTCCTGTTTTATTACAATTCTGAACTTATATCTAATTATATTTTAATCGTAACATAGTTTGTACATAGTGTTATCTATATACTAACACGAAAAATAGGTAGTTCTTTATTGAAATTAAAGAAATATAGCTAAATGAGTACAAAACTTTTCAAAACTTGGTTGGTTGAAGGATCTTTCAGGATAATTTACACGAAAACCGGTGCTGTTACTGTAAGTATATAGAGTGCCATATACAAGGAGGTTGTATGGCCTATCGAGATCTACTATTTACTTTTATGCGTTTACATTATCCAGCCTGTAATGATCCTTCAACTGTCGGTATGTTAGACCAAATTTACATGCTATGAACACAGATTAGCGCGTTAGACCGTCATATCCTCGACAAGTGGCTTTCCTGAAGGGCTACGTTCATGCTAAAAAACTATATCCAGGCCTAGATCGCAATCTAGGCTACCTGGATCTCATTAAAATACTAAATTAATCAAATACAATGCCACTTTCGAGCCGATATGAGTGTAACGCTTACTGTTCGGTTTATTTACTAAATCTAATCACTGACGCGCTTGTTTATTCGTCACTGTTATTGCCCATGTATCACTGACTCTACACTATTGATTCAAAGACACTATTTACACTTGTTTTGGTGACGTTCGTCGCGAACATATCTCCCGCCGTGCAGTGTAGTGACGACTCGCTGTACGTCGGCGCGGCACTGCACCATGCCGGCGAGCGACGAACATAGTCGTCGGGGCCCGCCGTCACGATGCCCACCGCCTCGACGTCTCGATGTCAGGATCATTTCGGTAGGGGCACGAGTTTCTTCACCGGACGCTTCAGGGTACCGCCGGAAGTGCGTACCTCAGCAGTCCGGACTTCTCCGTCGCCCCCAGGGAAGACGGCTATTATGCGGCCTCGTGGCCACGTGTTTCGTGGCAGCTGACCGTCCGCTATGAGGACGGGGTCGTCGACCTGTAGACTGGGGCCGCGGCTGTGCGGCTCCCGCCGGTACTGAAGCTCCGGCAGGTACTCTCGTACCCAACGACGCCAGAACATGTCGGCGAGTATCTGCGAGCGCCGCCACATCTTTTTGCTGTTGATGTCTTGTTCGGTGAATGTGCCAGGTATTGGCAACCTTGCTGACCCGCCGAGAAGGAAGTGATTCGGCGTGATGGCTTCGTCGTCGTCGCTGTCTACGGAGACGTGCGTGAGTGGCCTACTGTTGACTGTGTACTCCGCCTCACACAGTAGAGTGGACAATACCTCTTCGTGCGGATGTCTCTCGTGGAGGACGGTGTACAGGGCGGACTTCACGCATCGTACGAGGCGCTCCCAGGCGCCCCCCATGAAGGGCGCTGATGGCGTGATGAAGCGCCACACGATGCCTCTACGACTGGCCTCCCTTTGGAAGGCGTCTCGGAGCTCCTTGTCGGCGCCGTGCATGTTGGTGCCGTTGTCGGAGTGTATCTCGGTGGGGCAGCCTCGGCGAGCGGCGAATCGGCGCAACGCTAGTATAGCGGAGTCTGCGCTGAGGCTGGCGGCGATCTCGAGGTGGACGGCTCTGGTGGTGAGACACGTGAATAGTGCTACGTACCTCTTGTGATGCTGTCGACCGACTGTTACTGAGAGCGGGCCGAAGTAATCGAGCCCGGTGTTGGTGAACGGCCGCTGATGATGTGCTAGGCGCGTTCTCGGGTGGTCGCCGGTCGCAGGCACGGAAGGTTGTGCCTTGCGAATACGACACTGCAGACATTGTGCCAGCACTTTCTTCGTAGTTGGCCGCATCCTGATGACCCAATAGTGTTGGCGCACTTCGTTGATGGTAAGTTCGGTACCGCTGTGCTGTAAACTTCGGTGCGTCCAGTCTACATACAGTTGGGTGATGCGATGGTCGCCGTGAAGGATAGGTGGTTGCTTCGTATCGTCAGCTATTTCGCTGATGGCGGCTATACGGCTTTTCAACCGTATGACGTTGTCGATGATTTCCACTCGAAGCGGCTTGAGTCGACTATCCTTTCCTATAGTTCTGTGTTGTTGCAGATCTGTTATTTCTTGAGAGAACGACTGTTGCTGTGAGACTTGTACGAGTAATTTCTCTGCTTTCTGAAGAAATTCTGCTTCTATTATTTGTTTCTCGTGTCGAGTGCCTGATGTCTTCGCCATTATCTTGGGAAGAGGTTCGGTCGCCTTCTTCTGTTGTTGTCTCCAGTCAGGATCCTTTTCTGTGTTTTTTCTAGTTCTCTTGTAGAACGTTTTCTCTGTTCTGTTCTGACACAGATGTATGAAGCGAAGGACGCTTGCTGTAGCTCGGAGTAGTCGCTCCCATTTTGAGAATCGGGATGGATCTGGAATAGCTTCTATCAGGGAATAACTGTTGACCTTGTCCTCGGTGACTGTGAGAGTTCTTTCCTCCCCTGTTTCTGTATCCACCGGGGGTTTTTCTGTTGGCCATAATGACGGATCGTCGAATAAGAAGGTAGGGCCACGGTACCACTCATGATCCTTGTCAAAGTGGTGTGGAACGTCGCGAGTGGCGCTGTCAGCTACGTTCAGTTTTGTGGGTATCCATCGCCAGTCTTCGACCTTGCTGTTTTCTTCTATGGCCGCTATGCGATGCGCAACGAACGGCTTGTACGCTCGAGATCCTCGTCGAATCCAAGTGAGGACGGTTTTGCTGTCTGTCCAGTATGTCACCGCAGCGGGTTTGATGTCGTGTTCTTTGATGACAGCTGCGGCTAGGCGGGTTCCCATTACCGCGGCCTGAAGCTCGAGGCGCGGTATTGATTGGAGTTTGAGTGGTGCCACTTTCGCCTTTGCCATGACGAGAGTGACATGACATTTTCCGTCAGCTGTTGTTGACCGCCAGTATACCGCTGCTGCGTATGCCATCTCGCTTGCGTCGGTGAAGACATGGACTTGTGTTTCGGTAGCTTCGCTGTACCCAGGATAGCACCTTGGTAGGTCGACGTCCTTCAAATGTCGCAGATGTTGTATCCATCTTCTCCACTGGGCGGACAGGTCTGGTTCGAGAGCCTGGTCCCAGTTGGTTCCTCGTCTCCAAGCTTCCTGTAGGATCTGTTTGGCTCGAATAGTTACCGGCGAGGCGAGACCAAGTGGGTCGTACAATGACATGACGATTTTCAGCGCTTCCCTTTTCGTCGGTGTTTCCTTCTCGAGGATGTCGCTTGGAAGCCGTGCGAGTGTCAAATTGAAGCCTAGCGTGTCCTCAGTCGGTTTCCAAATCAGACCGAGTATCTTCTCTGTGGCGTTAGTTTTCCCGATGTTGACTACTTCAGTCCTGTCCTGTGTCGGGTCTATGTTGTCGAGGACTTCTGTGCTGTTTGAAACCCATTTTTTGAGTTCAAACTTCGCCTGTAGGTGTATGTCCTTGACTGCTGTTGCCACACGCGTTGCTTCTTCAACTGTTCTATAACTGTCGAGGTAGTCATCCATGTAATGACTCTCTATGATGGCTTCTACTGCTTCCGGTTGGTTGTCGCTGTACCGCTTTGCGTTCCAGTTTTTTGCGTAGATGGCCGTGCACGGCGAGCTTGCCGCGCCGAATATTATGGATGTCATGCGATATTCTTCAGGAGCTCCCTGTCTTCTGTCGCCCCTCCACAGGTAGCGGAGAGCATCTCGATCTTGTTTACGCACCTTCACCTGCATGAACATCTCCGCTATGTCGCCGGCGACCGCTATAGGGTGTCGACGGAATCTCATCATGACGCCGGGCAGTGACTGTAGTAGGTCTGGACCCGTGAGTAGGAAGTCGTTCAATGACATTCCTCTCGATTTGGCTGCGGCGTCGTGAACTATCCGGAATTTCTCCGGTTTCATGGGGTTGTACACCTCGAAATGGGGTAGGTACCACGTCCTACCAGCTGTGGTTGCTTTGGGCGCTTTTTCAGCGTATCCCTTGCTGATGTACAATTCCATCTGTTCTGTATATCTGTCGCGAAGAGTGGGATTGTTGTCGAGCTTCTTTTCTGTTGAGACGAGCCTCTTGAGCGCTGTCCCGTAGCTGTCGGGCATTTCGATGCTTTCATTTTTCCAAAGCAGGGCCGTTTCTATGTGTCCGTCTTCTGTTTGTTTGGTGTGACGGTCTAATATGTCTTCTGCCTTCTTCTCAGGATCGGAATCAGGACGGCGTGGGTTGATGACCAGAGATTCGAGCGCGAAGAATTCACGCAGCTGTTCGTTGAGATCTTGATCATTTTCTGTGAGCCTGTTGACGTAGTGTACCTGGTGACCCAGAGTTCTTGTGTGCGCACCGTGAAGAGTCCAGCCCATCGCGGTGAGTGAGGCAACGGGTTGGTTCTTGGGGCCTTTGCGGACCTCGGTGGCCAGCAATAGGTGCCAGTTGTCCTGACCTATTAATATCTTCGGCGCGCCGGTGTTGTAGATCAGCTGTGTTCTGAGGTCATCCAGATGTTTACACTGGACTACGTCTTCTTCGCGTATCGATTGCGCTGCGAGATTGAGCTTCGGAATGGTGCGCGCTCTGAATGGCATCTTGTCCTTCGTCTGGCTGGAGAGGGTGACTGACACTCTTCTTGACTTGGGAGTGTCTATCATCGTGTTCCCGATCGCGCCTATCGTCAGGGGTTCGACGCGGCCTTCCGCTCCGACTTGCTGCGCTAGCTCTTCGTCAATCAGCGATACTGTTGACCCATCGTCGAGGAGAGCATACGTGGAAGCTTCTCCCGCCGGTCCTACGACTCGTATTGGTATTATTTTGAGGTAGGCTTGGCTCGCTGTTGTTCTGGAGCTGGCGACTGTTTCTTTGGCCACCTCTTGCTTTGGCGGCTGGTCGACCGCTTCTTCGGACTTCTTTGTGAAGTGCAGCAGTCGATGGTGCGTGGCTTTGCACCCCCTTGTTTCGCATCTCTTTGGCCGACACCTATGACCGCTTCGACGGTATCGCAGGCAACGGAAGCATAGGCTGAACTTCTTCGCGAGTTCCCATCTTCTCTCGTTGGAGGCCTCTCTGAATTTGTTACAGTCAGACTCGTGATGGCTCTCCTTTTCACAGATTCGACATTTCGAAGTCGACTTATCTGTCGCTGTATGCGTTCTTTGCAAACTCCGTTTGCCTGTTGCATTTTCGGATGAGTGTATGTTCTCAGGAGGAGCGAAGGCGCTGCAGAAGCGCGCTTGTTCTGTTATAAATTCGCTGAAGAGCGACAGGTCCGGCAGTGATTGGTACTTTTCTGTATAAGTCCTGTACCACTGTACACGCAGGGAGTTCGGCAGCTTTTCCGTGAGGGATCGCATCAGCTCGGCGTTGATGAGGTAGTGCTCCTTTTTCAATGCTCGTAGAGTCACTACTCCGCTTCTGACACGACTTGCGAACGTGCAGATATCTTTAGGTGCTTCGCTGCAACGCGGCAATCCTCTTAGCCGATCTGTTTCGGCTTGGGCTATCGAGTCTGGACGGCCGAACTGTAACTCGAGTTCCCGCATGATGTCATCTGGCCTGGCGTGACCGATGAGTTCTGAGCTCACTGTCTCCAATGCTCTTCCTTGAAGGCTCCTTCTGAGTCTCGCTGTATTCTCGACGTCATTGAAGTACGTCCGAGTTGTTTCGTAAATGGCGCGGAACGAAAGCCATTCCGTATGTGACCCACTGAAATTTGGTAGGGTCATAATGACCTTCGACGCCGAGGGTTGGTTCGCTGTCCCTGTTTCTATTTTCCTGTCGGCGAGCGACGCTATAGCGGATGTCAATTCCGTTATGAATGGACGTAATGAATCCTCCCCCCTGCACTGTTCGGGCTTCTGTGTTGGTACTGTTTCTCTTGGCACATTTTTCACTGTAGGATGTAACGATGGTGCCCTTTCCCGGTTTCCTATTTCTTTACTGTTGATGTCCGCAGGGGGGGGTGTGTGGTGTCTATCTGTATTCCCCTCGGCGGCGTCATCTTCTGGAAGCGGCGCTTCTTCGGGCGCTTCTTCCAACCAGGAACGCACGTACTCATCGTTTGAGTTTCTGTCATCCATATATTCAGCTTCAGAGTTGTCTTCTTCGGCCCTCTGAAGTTCTATTTGTGCAAGCTCCAACCTAATTTTTAATAAAGCCTCACGTGCTTGTGAAACTTTACTGTTAGATCGCGTCGTCTTGTGCGACGGCGATCTGCTATGTTCGATACGGGCGTCACCCCGGGTAGTCATCGGTACGGCATCAGTAATTTGTTGAGTAATCCTCGTTCTGTCTGAAGGCTTAGCTGAAGATCTAACTGAAGGCTTACACGTAGAAGGCTTTCTCGTCGTATTTGAAGGCTTAATAGTTTTATCTGAATTACCTTCTGACCTGGTTCGTTTAGTAGCAGATGGTGAGTCGGCTGCGTCTTCACCCCCCCGCGTAGCAGAGGGGCGGTTGGCCAGCTGTTCCAACCCCTCGGTAGAGGACGGTGAACGGGGTGGCAGCTGGTGATGGATGGCTGTGTCCTGACGCGTCTCGACCGCCTGTGTTTCCGCGGGAGATCTGCCTTGCGATCTTGTTCGCATCTTGATTTATTTATAAACCGCACTGTATTATTCGAACCGATCTACTGTTTATTTTTCACTGTTAACGTAAGTCTTCAGCGTGTAAACTTCACTGTTACTTCACTATAAGTTTTATCCATGTAAATAAGTAGTTATTTGCTTTAAAACGCGTTTTATTTCTCAGTTATGCACTTGTTATACGCTTCACTATGTATTTTTACTATATACTGTTGTTATATACTTCCCTATTTACTTTCACTTATGTACTTTTGTTATATACTTTCACTTATGTACTGTTGTTATATACTTTCACTTATGTACTGTTGTTATATACTTTCACTTATGTACTGCTGTTATATACTTTCACTTATGTACTGTTGTTATATACTTTCACTTATGTACTGTTGTTATATACTTTCACTTATGTACTGTTGTTATATACTTTCACTTATGTACTGTTGTTATATACTTTCACTTATGTATTGTTGTTATATACTTTCACTTATGTACTTGTTGTTATATACTTTCACTTATGTATTGTTGTTATATACTTTCACTTATGTACTGTTGTTATATACTTTCACTTATGTACTGTTGTTATATTCTTCCCTATGTACTATTGTTATATACTTTCACTATTTACTGTCACTTATGTACTGTTTACATAAGTTATCGGTATATAACTTTGAGGTACTGTTCACATAGGTTTAACTCGACGCACTGTTTATTTGAGTTAACGTATATAACTGAGGTATATAACGTTGACGCACTGTTCACATAAGTTACCTGGACGCACTGTTTATTTAACGTATATAACTGAGGTATATAACGTTGACGCACTGTTCACATAAGTTACCTGGACGCACTATTTATTTAAGCTTACGTATATAACTGAGGTATATAACGTTGACGCACTGTTCACATAAGTTACCTGGACCGGTACAACCAGAAACTACACTATCACTGACGAACTGAGGGTATCCGGCTCTGAAGGACCAAAAAATGTGCCGGACGGGCGTGATCGCTAGACTCGGGGGTGTATGTGTGCCTGTTTGGTCCTACGATAATATTGGTACTATACACGCATACTCTTCGAACCTAGACGGCGCTGACGTCCTACACCTGTAGGTTGTAGATACCTCAGTCGTTTACTAACAGGGAAAGGGGTTACTGGGAATAAGAACACTGATAAACTTTCATAACTTTTCAGGAAGCGATTGGCATGACTTTCGCGCACTACTTTTTACTGCTTGATTTACTCACTTTATAATATAATATTTGCCGTACTGATGACTACAATTTTGGTACAATCTGATTTTACTAACGTACTACGGAACTTGACTGTAACGAGAGCCGCGAATCGCTTCCTGTTTTTTAGGATATTTTATTATGTAATTTCACTTTGATATTTACATTTTTCCTGTTTTATTACAATTCTGAACTTATATCTAATTATATTTTAATCGTAACATAGTTTGTACATAGTGTTATCTATATACTAACACGAAAAATAGGTAGTTCTTTATTGAAATTAAAGAAATATAGCTAAATGAGTACAAAACTTTTCAAAACTTGGTTGGTTGAAGGATCTTTCAGGATAATTTACACGAAAACCGGTGCTGTTACTGTAAGTATATAGAGTGCCATATACAAGGAGGTTGTATGGCCTATCGAGATCTACTATTTACTTTTATGCGTTTACATTATCCAGCCTGTAATGATCCTTCAACTGTCGGTATGTTAGACCAAATTTACATGCTATGAACACAGATTAGCGCGTTAGACCGTCATATCCTCGACAAGTGGCTTTCCTGAAGGGCTACGTTCATGCTAAAAAACTATATCCAGGCCTAGATCGCAATCTAGGCTACCTGGATCTCATTAAAATACTAAATTAATCAAATACAATGCCACTTTCGAGCCGATATGAGTGTAACGCTTACTGTTCGGTTTATTTACTAAATCTAATCACTGACGCGCTTGTTTATTCGTCACTGTTATTGCCCATGTATCACTGACTCTACACTATTGATTCAAAGACACTATTTACACTTGTTTTGGTGACGTTCGTCGCGAACAAACATAATTAAAATTTCAATTCAAAATTACATCCATTCCAAAATAAAGAGAGTAAACAGCCAGCTTATGTTATTTTATAATTATACAGTGAAATAAGTGATAGCTCTGCAATAATTTTCACATCAGATGTTTCTGATTTTCGATTTTTTATAAGTCAACAGGAAATGCCAATCAGACCGAACAACTTTTGCTAAGACATAATTTCTATATGTGTTATGGTGTAGCTGGGCTCTTGGAGTTCCACAACAGGTGTTCCAGATCTTCGATTTTTATAAGTCAACAGAGAGTGCTCATCAGATTGACCAACTTTTGCTAAGACGTCATTCCTATATGTGTTATGGTGTAGCTGGGCTCTTGGAGTTCCACAACAGGTGTTCCAGATCTTCGATTTTTATAAATCAACAGAGAGTGCTCATCAAATTGAACAATTTTTGTTAAGACGTCATTCCTGTATGTGCTATGGTGTAGCTGGGCTATTGGAGTTCCACAACAGGTGTCCCAGATCTTCGATTTTTATAAGTCAACAGAGAGTGCTCATCAGATTGAACAACTTTTGCTATGACGTCATTCCTATATGTGTTATGGTGTAGCTGGGCTCTTGGAGTTCCACATCAGGTGTTCCAGATCTTCAAATTTATTCTCTCAGCAGAAAATGCTCATCACGTGGAACATTTTTTTCTATGGTGTCATTTTTGTATCTCTTATACTTTAGCTGGCCTGTTGCGGTTCTGCATCAAGTTTCCAAGATAAATTGTAGCCTTATGTTGCCCAGACTTAATATCAACACAAAAAAAAAACCATTCAAATCCGTCCAGTAGTTCCGAAGATTAGCGTGTACAAACAAACAGACGAGTTTTTTTTTGGATTCGTGCTCTATTACTGTTTCTAAACCCCCCTCAATTATTATTTTGTTAACATATTCAATATACAGACACAGTTTTTTTACTCCTTTATTATATGTAAATGTCACCGTAAAACTGTCTGCTTACGCAAGTTTCTGTAGTAAAGTTTTTTTTACTATAGTATATACGAGCGTGGTACATCTCATTGTTATATTTCCAAAACACGCATATTTTTTCATGTTGTCAACACTTATTTGATACACCTATCTCCTTCCTTCCTACTACGTCCTATGCGAGAGAGAAAGGTCCACGTCAACTTCCGCCGCGGTTTTTGACAGGAGAACACCACGGTGAATTTTTACTATTCCGTTTGAATCGTTCACCGCACCACACATATATTTACCGCTTGCTTCCGCGGCGCGCGCCGCAGAAACTAACAGCTGAACCACCGCAAAGACTCTAAATCTTAAAATACGTGTTGGCCAACACAACGTGGGATAATTAAAACCCAAGTGAAGTGCTGAAGAAATCTCCGGAACACGTGCTGGATCTCATCCCGGCGCACTCCAGTCGCATCCATCATCGGTCCAGGCGATCATCCTCACCTTCAAGTAAGTCCCTCTTTCCCGTTACTCTCATATAAGTGTTGGCAACAAATACATTCCGCATAAATTGTTTTCCCGCGCAAAATTATAGTCACGCAATATTGGTCCTTCGAGCTCCCGCTATATCCCAACTTAACCACTGTCAAACACGTTATATTGTAATCTCTCTAGCGATATTGTAAACTCTCGAAATATTGTCAAACGAACATACTGCTTACAATAAAACGCATTATTTTTCGTGAAATGCATGCGATGGTAGTCAACTAACGCGGTGTGGAGGGAAGGAGGGTTCCCCCTTGCCCAGTGGTACCACTCTCATGAAAAGATAATGTACCATTCCTGAGGAATACCGATTAGTCCCCTAAAAAGCGTAGTCGACGGAGCCCCGCTTCGCGGGGCCCCTATTTCCTAGTGCAGGGTTTAAAGGAACCTAACTAACCTAACGGGGGGGTGCCCCAAGTTCCGATTATGGGGGCAGAGATACTTCCGTATGTTTAGTTGACAATATTTCGAGAGTTTACAATATCGCTAGAGAGAAACACGTTATATTGTAATATAACGTGTTTGACAATTTTACGGTCACTTAAAGATAGATATAGATATAGATAAGCAAAAGTAGTAAGAAGTTCATAAATAGCATCACTCATTAATTTGTCTTTATGTACGACTGTACGAGATTACCATTCTGTGCCATTTCTTACAATGGAGTGTCAGTGGTTGACCATTGGAAAATCATAATGAAGCGATGGGTCATTCGTCGACTGGCGACAGTGAAACTCGCGACTCCCCGCGAGATGAAAACTTTCAATTTTTAAATTATTTTTTATAAATAAATAAATAAATAAATAATTCTTTATTGCACCAAAAGCCATCACAGTACAATCATCAAAAACAAAGAGCATAATAAGGCTTATAACTAGTTCACAATAATTTTAATTCTCTGACTCCTAAACTAGGTGTATGTGCCTGTGTCTTAGGAGTCAGTGATTCTCCGTTATAGACAAGACAAAGCCATAATATAAAAGAAAAAACAGGACATTACAAACAGTAAGCAAATGGTGTAAAAGAAAACAGGATATAATCTATTTAAGAAAACACAAATGAAAACGTTTAACTATGTGGTGGGTTGAATAAAATGTAGGGTCCAAGTGTGTGTGTGTTTGTGTGTGTGTGTGAGTAGTGAATGGGAGTAGGATGTGTGTGAGTGCGTATGTGGTGTGTAGGTGTAGGGTGTGTGTAGTGAGAAAGAATGAGGTGTACCCAGTATACTCATCCGTTTATGGCTAAATTTAGACTTTTTTTTTTTATTGTAAAATACCCTGCAGAAGATCCTCAGTGTCGTCATAACTTAGTGTTTGGAGATAATCTCTAAGTAAGTTTTTGCATTTATATTTAGGGCACGAGTAAATTTTAAATTTTTTGTTTAGTAGGTTGTACATATTAATGCTATTAACGTAGAATTGACGTTTGGCAAATGCAGTTCTATGGCGTTCGTGGGGAAAAACGTTGTGCTTGAGCCTGCCAGTCGGTTCTTTTGGAGGGCGGGCAGAGTGTTTGCGCAAGGTCGACAGGAGCACATAAAGTTGCCTAACTGTGAGAACCTTGTAATCGGCATAGAGCTGCAGAGTGGGATACCTGCGTGGAAGAGAGCGCATCACCTTAAGGACAGCTCTCTGGGCTCTCTCAAGGCGGATAAATACATTTTGGGTGGCACCACCCCAAACGGGCAAGCAGTACGTTAAGACAGACCGGCATAGCGCAAAATATACTAATTTTAGCGTTTCATGATCAGCTGATTTACGTAACTTCTTGAAAACATATATTAGTTTACGTATGCGAGACGTGACTTTGCCTATATGGGGGTGCCAGTTGAGATGCTGATCGATGAGTACTCCTAAATACCTTACACAAGTGGATTTGTTGAGGATGAGGCAGCTACACTGAGTTAAGGATCCACAAACATGCGCTTTAATGGTAAAGGAGTTTGAGGGACACAAATTCGACCGAATGGAAAATGGAACATATACTGATTTATCAACGTTTAAGGTAAGCAAGTTGTCAGTCAAACATTTCATTACGGCTGACAGCGCAGCTTCGGCATTTCGGTATGTCTGGGGCCAGTCATCACCATCTACAACAAGGGCAGTGTCGTCCGCGTATGTAAATATCTTACAATTTTCGAGAGGTAGTTTGCAAAGTTCGTTGATGTAAATGAGAAAGAGAGTAGGTCCGAGAATGCTGCCTTGTGGAACGCCGTATGTGATTGGAAGCTCATCACTTTCATGTGGGCCGATTTTCACTAATTGGGTACGATCGCTGAGATAATCTGCGAAGATTTTCAAAGGGTGTCCACGTATACCGATGCTTTCCATTTTACTCAATAAGGCTTGGGCAGAGACGGTGTCAAATGCCTTTGACAGATCAAGGAAAATTCCCAGGCACTTGCGCTTACTATCAAGCGTTCTAGCCACGTGACTGGAAAAATCCATGACAGCGTCTTCGGTGCTAACCCCGTTTCTGAAACCATATTGGTTATTCGCTAAGATATTATTTGCGTTGAGAAAGCTGGTTAAGTTCTTATTCAGTATTCGTTCTAAGATCTTTGACATTGCTGTTAGAATCGAAATTGGACGATAGTTGTTGACGTCATCTCTGCGCCCAGATTTATGAATGGGGTGAACTACAGCTTTTTTAAACGCCGTGGGAAAGACACCTGACATTATAGACAAGTTACATATGTGTGTGATAACCGGAACCAGAGCGCCTCTCGAGGCCTTTATTATTTTAGACGGTATACAGTCTAACCCAGTTGCACAATCAGACCTAAGACCCAAAATAATGGAGTCAACTTCGTCTTCAGTTACTTCAAAGAGAGCCATTGAGCTACACGAATTTGAATTCGACACAGAATTGTACACAAATGAGGGTGATTCAAATTTTGAGGCCAACCTACTGCCTACATTAGCAAAAAAGTTATTAACATGATTAAGCGAGGACTTAGGACTATCAAATAATTGTAGCAGGTCAAAAGAGGGAGAAGATTGAGTTTGAAGATCTGAGACTTTCTTAATAACATTCCAAGTAGCTTTAACATTATTTTTTGCATTGCGAAACTGTTCTTTTTCATACGAGTGTTTAAGTTTTCTCAGCAGGGAATTACAGAAATTGCGATAGCGAGTGTAGGTGATTTTTAATATTAAATTATCATCCGACTTTTTGAGTTTGACATGCATGCGGTCACGGTGTCGTATACAGCGGAGTAGGCCCGGCGTAATCCAGGGCTTCAAATTACGTTCTCTTCTAGGCACAGTTTGTTCCCGGGTGTGCTTTAGGACAATAGAAGAGAGATTACCTATTAATGCATCTGCAGCATCATTAGGATCTAAGATTGACAGCATTGGAGACCAGTCATGTGTTTTAATATTCTCTATAGCGGCTTCGTAGTTTATTTTTGATTTAGTGCGGGTCACATCTGAGTTGGCACTCTTGGTTTGGAGAAACAATAGCAGTGGTTCGTGATCTGTTATAGATGATTCAATAACGAAAGTAAAAGCGGATTTATTTGTTTTAAGTAAAATGTGGTCTAAACAGTTTGTGAGCCTTGTCGGAAACTGATGAGCTGGGAGAAGTCCGTTAGAGGCAGTACAGGTTAAATACTCGTCTGAGTGATTATCAATGCTGTCAGTCTTAATATCAATGTTAATATCACCGATCAGGACCACGGAAGGAGTTGTTAATTTGAGTACGTTATCGAGACTGTCAATGAAATTGTTAATGTTTTTAAAAGAAGGAGGGCGATAAATAGCAACTATTGTAACATCCTCTATGCGACAGATAAGACAGTTTGCGTCAACAAAGTGTGGTTCCTTAACGTCTGCATTAAGGGAAGATTTAACGTAGATAGCACACCCTTCATTTTGGTTGTATGTGTTTTTAGTGTAGTATGACGTGAAGCCATCCAAGGTCGGCAAGTGTGAGAGTTTGCTTAACCAACACTCGGAGAGGACGAGCACATCGGCCTGGAAACCCAATAATCGCATGAGCACCGCAACTTCATCGAAATTTTTAGAAATGCTTCGTATGTTAAGATGTAATACTTTTAAACCTTTTGTCGGGTCTTTCAGAAATTGCGCGCAACTCTCAGGTGGACACTTGAACGATTTAGAAATATGAAGCGCGTCTATTTCGTCATTAATACTATCTAGATTAGCCATTTGTTATTAGGGTATGCCAGAAAGTTGAACGAAGAAGAAGGCAAAAAGATCGTGGCAATGGCGAGCGTGGTTTTGTCGTCATCTCGCGCTGTACAGTCAAATGAAAACAGATTGAAACCAATTTCTATAAATAACTAACTATAGCCTGGGTCCGGTTCAGTTATAAGGTTATTTATTCAATTAAAGTAGCGCGGTGGCGCGGGAAAGGAAAAGGGAAAGGCTGGTGGCAGTAGGCGGGCGGGTGGGGTTTTTTTTCAACCGACTTACAAAAAGAGGAGGTTCTCAATTCGATTGTTTTTTTTAAGTAATAATATTAATGTATTGCATTGTTTTTTTTTCTTTTTTAATTATAACACAAATGGATTGGGTTTTTTTTTGTATTAATAATATAAATGTATAATGTGTTGGATTAGATTTTTTTGTTTTTATTTGTTTTTAATAGAAAAATAAAAGTATGGCATTGTTTTTTTTCTTTTTTGTTTATAACGTAAATGGATTGGGTCTTTTTAGGGTTCCGTAGCCAAATGGCAAAAAACGGAACCCTTATAGTTTCGCCATGTCTGTCTGTCTGTCTGTCTGTCTGTCTGTCTGTCTGTCCGCGGATAATCTCAGTGACCGTTAGCACCAGAAAGCTGAAATTTGGTACCAATATGTATATCAATCATGCCGACAAAGTGCAAAAATAAAAATTTAAAAAAACATTTTTATTAGGGTACCTCCCCCAGACGTAAAGTGGGGAGCGATTTTTTTTTTAATTTTGACCCTGACGTGTGATATATTGTTGGATAGGTATTTAAAAATGAATAGGGGTTTTCTAAAATCATTTTTTGATAATATTAATATTTTAGGAAATAATCGCTCCGAAAGTCAAAAACAATGTGTCCCCCCCCCCTCTAACTTTTGAACCATAAGTTTAAAAAATATGAAAAAAATCACAGAAGTAGACCTTTATATGAACTTTCTAGGAAAATTATTTTCAACTTGATGAGTTGAATAGTTTTTGAGTTATATAGCACTTTTTCAAAAAAACGCAAATGATAACTTTGTTTTTCATACAAATACTATGAAAAACAAAGTTATTTTTGCTGACGAAAAATGTTGGTATTTTTAATGGTCTGGGAAGCTACGGAACCCTACAGTGAGCGTGGCCCGACACGCTCTTGTTTTGTTTTGTTTTTTGTGTTAATAATATAAGTGTATAATGTGTATTGGGTTTTTTTGTTTTTTTTTTTTTAATAATAATATTAATGTATTGCATTGTTTGTTTTTTCTTTTTTAATTATGATATAAATGGATTGGGTTTTTTGTTTTTGTATTAATAGTATAAATGTATAATGTATTGGATTGGGTTTTTATGATTTCTTTTTTTGGATGATAATATTAAAGAATCGCATTGTTTTTTTTAATTACACCATAAATGGATTGGGTTTTTTTCTTTTTTTTTGTTATAAAAATGTATAATGTAAATGCATTGGGGTTTTTTTAATAATAATATGAACGTATAGCATTTTTTTTTCTTTTTTTAATGCGAATCTCAGAAACAGCTCCTACTATTTTCTTGAAAGAACAATGGCAGCCGCCCATACATTAATTTAGCTGGGATTAAATTATTGCGCCTTTAAATGAAAAATATCTTGTTCAACTCCGCGTCAACTTCTGAATTAGGTTGTGCAAGAACTTTTGTTTGAAAATGCCAAAATAAATAGAATTTCAGTCATGAACTTTTGTAGGTTATGTAGGTAATACCAATTCGAGGAAGAACAAACCGTGGCGCATGCTCTGCACGGACACGCGGTGCATTTTAGCTACGTCGATTCATTGCACAATGTGCAAGCGTCTGTGGCATGAGAGACCAACAGGAGCAAAAGCTTATTAAAATTACAACTTACTAAAAATAATGTCGGGGTAAAAATGTTGTAGTGTAAAAATTAATAAATTACTTTCAATTAACGACGGGCAAAAAGACTGTAATCCCAAATCTAAAAAAAATATAACTTGATTTGACAATAGTTGTCAAACCAAGTTTTTTTTTGGGATAATAGTCTTTTGCTCCTATTGGTTGGCTGTTAGTAATACTCATGCCACTGACGCTTGAGCATTGTGTAACGAATCCACGTAGCTAAAATGCTCCACGTGTCCGTGCACAGCATGCGCCGCGGTGTGTCTGTGCCTTATCTTCCTCGAATTGGTATTACCATAGACATAACCCACAAAAGTTCATGACTGAATTTCTATTTATTTCGGCCTTTTCGAATAAAATTCGTGCACAAACTAATTCAAAAGTTGACGCGGAGTTGAACAAAATATTTTTAAAGGCGCAATAATTTAATCTTAGCTAAATTAAGGTATGGGCGGCTGCCGTTGTTCTTTCAAGAAAAGCGTTATAGCCGTTTCACATTAAAAGAAAAAAAAAACAATGCCATACATTGATATTATTATAAAAAAAAACCCAATCCATTTACATTATACATTTTTATTACAAAATAAAAGAAAAACCCAATCCGTTTATGCTATAATTAATTTAAAAAAAAAAACAAAAAACCTAATCCATTTACCTACGTTATAATTAAAAAAGAAAAAAAACATTGCAATACACTAATGTTATTATTAAAAAAAAACTCAATCCATTTATATTACTAAAAATTAAAACAATAATCCACTTACGTCATACATTTAAATTATTATTACAAAACAATAAAAACCTAATCCATTTACGTTATACTTAAAAAATTAAAAAAAAGCAATGCAATACATATGTTATGTGGTATATTATTAAGAAGAAAAAATCAACTTATATACAAGCATTGATCGTTAAAAGGTAATATTAGATTTTACATTATAAAAGAAGTTCACGTAGTTGACTGTACATCTGACGTAATTTACGTCACATTTACAAGGTCGCGTGAGATGACGACAAAAAATAATATAAAAAAAAGTTGCCATCTCGCGACAGCCCGCGAGTTTCACTGTCGCCAGTCGACGAATGACCCGAAGCGATTATGTTAGTAGATACCAAACTTGTCAAAATCAACAATTATATGAAGTCAATGCGGACTATTCTGACACTATTGTAATAGGAGACTTGAGGCCCTGGAAAACATTCTTAGGAAACAATTCCTAACTTTAGAATACGCCTCAACTGTCATAATTTCGTCAAAATAGTAACTCAACAGCGTGATTTTTACTTAGGGAGTCTAGTTTAAATGATCATGCTTCTGTCAATACCTATTTGTGAAAATCACGTGTTGCATTTTGATTCATTCTATTTTTTTTACATACTTAATGGGTGCTTTCGCCTTTACAGGAAAATCTGAACCCCGACCGTTATGAATAATTATTATTCATGCAAGTTCTCCGTGTATAATTAGAATTTGTATCTTGTTGTGGGCGTCGTCGTTAATGCTAGTTTCAAGGTCTGTAGTAGTTGTTTACTTATTACTTAACCAACGTAACTTGAAACACCTGCATGGCACTGATTGCTCAGTAAAACGTCACCCAAATATCAAATTCAGTATATTTAATCGTTGTTGTAAATACCACCGCGTCTCAAGGTATATTGGTAAAGTAGTGTGGAGATGTACCAAGTACCAGACATGTAGCTGTACTCGATTTCGTTGAAACAGTTCAACCACTCGTGACAACAGTTCACTATAAATAGAAACTTTAGGAGGGTTGAAATGATCAAACTGACGTATGACAAATAAACTTGGTCGTATGGGTGCGAAGGGGGTGCACCTACACCTCCATGACTTGTAATTTCATATGTTAAGAATGTTCAGCTCGTTCTTGTAAAAAATCGATGATACGGCTTTCGCACTCAAGTAGGTATCCCGTCCTAGGTGACCCGCGCAACTCCATCTGCATCACATAACAGAGAGAGACCAAGAATGCGCGCGCAGTGCTCCATCATCATTTTGCGCGAAACTGTTTTAAAATTGTGATATCTCCTAAAATATTCATTGAAATCAAATATCCTATATGTTAAGCTGTCGAATAATAGCGAAGGAAGTGGCGAAACGTGAGAAAGAGAGAACCTCAGGTCCCAGTCGACGCAGGATACCCCTCAGGCGGCGAGAGCCACGTAGTGGCTCCCGGCCACCGTAAGGCGCGGGCCTGTGGACGGTAAGCTATGGACTAGCTCAGTGAGTAATCAGGTGTTAAAAACTTTCTTGAATTTGGTGACTTCTTTGTTTAATTCCGTTTTTTTTGCCACCGATTTCTGAAGCTAGTTATTTTTCACTTTTTTGTTTTTTGAAGTCGGTTTAATTTTTTGCAAAAAAAGTTTTTAGTTGAGCATTTTGACACATGAAAAACCTGATTAAACAACAAATTACCTGAATCTTAAAACACAAGAAAATCAAAGAAATTCGCGATTTAATTATTTTTATGTTTATAAAGTTCACTTTACGTACAAGCTGTCAGAAAGAAAGAAAAACTAAATGAAATACGTACCAGCAAGCTAACATAGCCATGGATTCCGTTGTATGCCATAATGATGTCTCTGAAGTCTCCCTCACAATAGCCGCACGTGTCAGGCTTGAGAGTCAGGTTGAGCCTGTTCTTGGCATCCTTCATCATTCTCAGGAGCAGTGACTCCATCTCGTCCCCCCTCCCCCCTCGGCTCGCCTGCTCGCGCAGCACAGACACGATCTGCGTCTCATTGATGACGCTGTCCGACGAATTCCCAGATGCGGCTAAAATCTCTTGGAATATCTCCAAAAGCGTGTGCGATTTGTTAGACATGTTAATAGATTCTATTGTTTTTATAATACTTTCAGAACTGCCAACTCATCGTTCATCGTTTGTCGTGGTTGTCTTGGCTCCGTTTGCAACCTGAAACAACATAAATCGTCGCGTTAGAGCAATTTTTTTTCCGCTGGGATTCCAGTGAATCATTTTTCTCGAACATTGTTATATTTCATGGTAACAACCACTGGGGGGATGCTTATTAAATAGGATTTGTTTACAGCGGGCGAGGGCGGACAATATTTGCATCCTAGTAATTATTTTTTATTTATGCGGTATTAAGTGGCAGACCGTCAGTGAACTCGGTAACACTCACAACAGAAGACACATAAGGTAGATCGAGTCCAGCTGTAACTATAGGAACTGTTAAATAAACCGATTCCAACTTCGTAACTCCAGAGCCAAGAGACTTAACTGTAACTGATATGGATACAATCCCTAATAATCTCAACCCTAATTAAGACTGATGAACTTTGCACCAGTTTGCTAAACTCATTAGTAGTCACTTGTCTCGCTATCTCCGTTATTAGTATGGCTTATACACGTGGCTTCGCCGTAGAGATCGGTATCTAACCCACGGGGTCGTACTCTCCGGATAAAAAGTGTCCTAAGTCCTTTTGTTAACAAAGAATTTCTACCAAGATACGTAGCGACAATTCAATCAACAAGAAATACTCCCAAATTCAATGAACTCAAAAAAATACGTGTAATAGGAAACTAACGACCAATTTCACTTGGTTGGGTTATATTTTGGCGATAAAAAGCGCTGTTTTCTAATGTTTTGTGGTACTGGAACGCATCTGACATCATGGAATGCAAACATTAGGGCCACCATTTTGAAGTAAGATCACGCTAACGCTGTCATTTTTGAGTTTGATTCAAAGGTTGCGAACGTGTGTAAATGTGTGTGAATGTGTGTTTACAAAATGTATATCTTCTCGTGGCGGGGACTATACGTGTTAATTTAGGTAATTAACTATCTGTGTGCCAAACATCTTAATCTGCCCGGCTAGCATGGGCAGGGGATAAAATTTTATCCACCGGTTATTTCCACTGACAAAGGACAAAATTCAAACAAAAGTGGAAATAACCGGTGGATAAAATTTTTATCCCCTGCCCATGCTAGCCGGGCAGTTCAATAGTTTTTGCTTGAAAGAGTAACAAACATACATCCATTCTCATAAACTTTCGTATTAATAATAGTAGTATGGTACCTTAGAGTAATATACTCGTAGATTTAACTTCCCTTGCGTCACAAATATTAATCTCCGGTCTCAGCTAATGACTGACATATCTTAATGAAAACAACAGAAGCAAATATTAAGTTTATGATTGCTTCTTAGCTGGCTGAATTCCAGGAGCTGATGGATGGTATTAAAGTCAACATTTGTATTGTCCTATACCCTGCTATAGGACTACACCCTCGAACTGTGTCTATTTGATTCACTGAAATGCACTTTTAGCTATAATATATGTATTTGGTATTGGGGTAACAGCTTCTGGAGCATAAGGACCTGGGTGCAATTTCCAGGGTGAGAAAAGTGTTTACGATTTTTCCACCAAAAACTTCTTAGTACTAACCCGAAATCAGATCCATAAATTGCAATAGGCTCAACCCATATTATCGTCATTCTCCTACCCTTATCCTAATTTATTTGGGGTCGGCCCAGCATGTCTTCGAAATTTCCAACTAATGTCCAGGTATTCATTTGAATGCACAATGTTATAACATTTACAAATTAAATAACCTATAGCAACCAACTTAACAATAAACTGTAAAATAGCGATATGAAAACTCTTCAACGGTGTCAACTGGCAAAGTCCCCAAGAGACTGGCGGGGTTGACATGTTGTAAAGCAACGCTTAGCCTCCGTTCAAGGTAAAAGCCAGCCCTTGGGTCACGGGAAATGTCAATGTCATTTTGAAATTTCCTTGAAAAAGCTGTGAGCTCGGACCCCAAGGTCCTAGAGTTTCAACCTCGAACGGCTCGAAAATACAGTTATCAATAAGGTCACAGTTTAATGTATGTATTTGGTTGCCTTTTCACTCCATAATATCCGCCTATATACACAGTACCTCTACATATGAACTCGGGGTTACATCGCTAGCATGTGTTGTCATGTGATTATTGTAATACTACGACTTAATTAAATCCGCGCCACTTATCTAATATCGTCTTATTAGCTCGTAAGATGGTAACTTGGTATGTACAGATAAATTGTCTCGTTAGGGAGTAAACTCATAAGTTTCTAACTTCTGCTCAAATAAAGTGTAACCACCAATATGTAGGTCTCTTAGTAGTTTTTCTCGACGTGTGTCAAGCTTCAAGCGACATATGGGCACCCATTTCAATTGAAATACAAGTACAACCCATAACTTTATCAATAATTCACCCTGCCGCCTATATAAACAAGATTCGTTACGATCTCCCCAAAGGGGGGTGTTCAAAATTCCCTGTGTTATTGACACCTTACGAGACCGTATTAACATATATACTCGTATATCGGTATATCCATTTTCCTCAACGATGTTTGAGGAAAAAGCTTATAGACTTATTGTTCCGTACATGAAGAAAAACACCTTTTTCCATCCATCAGAATAAAAAATATTTATCAAGCCCATTTTCAGATCGACCACCCCATCTGAAAATCGGCTTATTAAATAGTTTCTGAGAACTTATTCTGAGTAAATAGGTATTTTGAATATTGTCTTGTCCCAAAAATAAACTTGAAATCAATATTTTACAGAATCCGGCTTAAAATTTAGTCTTCGTGAATAACAACGAGGTTTTGAACCGCACTGAGAATTATCTTGAAATTCTGTGAAAAAACCCGTAACTAGTTGTTTGTTGAACTTCTGAATTAGTAGTCGGCCATGTTTGAATACTAAATAGAAGAAGTAAAGAACAGTGATAATGAACACTTTAGGCTGGCTTCTGTGAAATCCTTAATAAATAAACTCAATAACACTTTGCTTTGGATACTTTGCTTTATGGAACTAAAGAACCGCAGCTTCACATCCAAAGAGCTGCATGTGGCTCGCGAGCCGCAGGTTGCCGACCCCTGTCCTAGAGCATACCTGGTAACCTTATATGCAGAGAGTAACTTAGTTTGATGTAGAGAATGCTTGGTTGACGGTTTCATGAAGGGTCCGTTTACATCTTTGTGTTTTACCTATCCCCTATTATTTAGAACATAAGTTTTAAATATTACTCACGAAATATGGTCTACCACACATATTCAAGGATATACAAGGTGTTATATTAAGAAATGCAGAGCTCGTGGCTATACATTTACACCGCTCAGGCCAATCTTTAGGTTAAGCCGTGCTTGCCTAGGTTGGTCTGTGGATGGGTGACCAACTTACATACCGAGTTTCCTCCGTGCCTCGGAAAGCACGTTAAGCTGTTGGTCCCGGCTGTCATTTGCCCATCTTTTTCAGTCGTTATCGGTAGTCAGTGGCCCAAAAAGTCTGACAACCAGTCTCGCCAAGTGGTATCGTATTACCCAGTCTAACTGGGTTGTGGAGGTCGGATATTAAGTCGCTCCGTGTAAAATACTGGTATTCAGCTGCATCTGGTTAGACTGGAAGCCGACCCCAACATAGTTGGGAAAAGGCTAGGCAGATGATGATATTAAAAAATGAGATTATAAGTAGATGTTGGCACAATATCAAAAACAAAAGGATTTATGAGGAAAAGAACTGAAAATATACATGGACAGAATACCTAAATGTCAGGACAAGACGAATGAGATAAATATTAAGCAGAAATATACTGATGTACTCGTAATACTGGATTACCTTTAATCCCAATCGAAATACTTGTTATAAACGTCGTCAGTAAAGAATAAGTCATCCATCTCATCCTAAGCTGATAGCGATGCGATGAGCGGGATTATAGTTAATATCTTAAATTAAAACAAAGACGTTTATTTTTACCGTTTTAGAGGTATGATGAGGAGCAGGGTGTAAGTTACGCAACCCCTTTGAAAAGGGAAGATACTCAGACGGCATTTGTATAGTGGGCTTGCCCGATGGTTCTTAGGTTGTTGTAAATGTCGTTGATTGCGCGATGGTGGATTTTTAATTTCTAATTTGTTGCCAGCGTTGTTTTTGTCGAAAAACCGCTTTATCAAACAGAATGGAATCGCTGTACACATCACAACACGGCTAGCCTTTTCTTAACTAAGTATGTTGGGGTAGGCTTCGAATGTAACTGGATGCAGCTATATACCAGTATGTTACTTGGAGTTATTTCAGCTCCACAACCGCAGTTACAGGGTGGTACGATTGACCCCTTAGTTAGACTGGTAAAATGCCTAGCCTGAGCCCTGGCCTACAAAAACGCTAATTAAATAAGGAGGGTTAATTTTGGTAATGTAAAGAGACAAATAAACTAAGAAAAACAACCCAGTAGGCCAAATACTATAACTGTTTTCAACCCATTAATTACTAACCAGGCTATCGCTCCATGTAAAATACTGGTATTTCTGCTGCATCTAGGTTAACCAGAAACCGATCCCAACATATAGTTGGAAAAGGCTATACTTATGATGATGAAACGAATAAACTCCTATCATAACTAATATTGTATGTGAATGTAAAAAGAAGTTAACTTAGCTGTCGGGTCTTCTCGCCTTAACGCCTAATTGGGTTTGGGTGTAATTTGGGTTAGGACAAAGGATACTTTTTATCTCAATTATACGTTCCCGTGCGATAAATTTCTCCGTGGGCGCCGCGGGTGAAGCCGCGGGCAAAGTTAAGTCAAATATAAAACGACTTTAAAAGGAGTGCACCTGTCCTAACTTCAATATCAGTCTGTTACCGATTTTACCGAAAGGGGAGATCTTTATAGATCTAACAAAAGCATTTTTAATGCCACCAAATTAGTGTGTAATTTTATGAGCTGATCATAAACAAGAAATAACATGCTGTAAGGAAACATTTCGCACTTAATCAAATTAATACACTTGACCTGATTTGGCTATTTCAGGGTTCCGAGGTTTATTAGTTGAAGACACGATACCATTCAACTGATACTATCGGTTTCATCAAAAACAAAACATATGAAGTCATTACTTTATTGGCGTTCTCAAAAAAACTTTCAAGCTAGGTAGAGTGTGAGACCGGTTTCAGACCAGCGTATTTTTCTGTGCGTATTATAAACTCGTATCAGCTGACGCGTTTACACACGCACTACATTTTGCACTTCAAAAAACCGAGGAGGGAGGGAGTTCAGTTATGAGAAATATAGTAGGTATATCAGTATCTCTCGCGGCTCGCGCTTCTTCTTCGTGTCGGTAGCACGACAGTTTTATATTTTGTTTGATATCCCAGAACTTCGCCACTTCGACCGCGTCGCTTATACGAGCTTATAAGCGCGTCAACGCTCGTTCGAGTCGCGCCTGTTTTAAAAGGCGCGCGTATCCAAAAACGCGCCGAAAATACGCTAATCTGAAACCAAAGGTAAATCGGCGGTTTTTCCAAGAATCGAGAAAATTCGTATGAGGTTTCACTTGTTTGTTGAAATTACATGAACATTTTACTAACTAGCAGGTTTTCTTTTGAAAACTCATTTAGGAGTACTTACTGACCTATAGATGTATTCATGAACGCTGCTAAAGTAAGGATTAGTGACTGTTTAAGGTGAAAGCGTCAGGGTAGACCGCGAAATTCAATTTTTCTTACGTTTTTTGCAATTTGCAGGCCAGTGGTAAGTTGGATGAAGTTAAAAATATCGTTGGCGACTGTAAAACGTATGTAGTTACAGAATTCTAATCATCAAAATCATCAATACAACCCTCTAAGTTCATATAAGTCGAGGAACTATTTTTTCACGGTCCCCCTTAACCATACCTTTTGACGTTTTGTTTTTCACAGGTCTCGTCGCTAATCGTTATTCGTGGCGTGCTCTAATTGCTATAAACAACGTGCCACTCGGACGTGAAGTTTGTGGCATAGGGATTACAAAATAAACTTGAACAAGAAATAAAGCGCTTGGTCGCGATGCGTACGCACGACGCCATTCAAGCTGTAAACAACCAAATCATGTTGTTCTCTCATTGTACGGGAATCTCATACAAAGCGAGGTCAGGTTATACTGGATATGGACAGCTAGGTCCTTTACTTGAGACACTACTTTTGATCGTACATTTTAGTACTTACGAGTACCAAGAGCATTAACTTTGCGCGGTCTGCTTCACAAAAACCACTATTAAAAAGTTAAAGTTTAATTAAATGATCCAAACTTTTGGTCTCAGAGTTTATGAGAGTAATTTATTAATACGGGCGACTTTAAGGACGCCATTGAAAACTCTTAGGAAAACCACAGACTTGTAAACAAAAACACCTATTTGATTTACGACTCTTTTCTATGATGAAACGTCAACTCTCTAAGCACGAAACCCGTAGTTTCGGCCGAAGTTACGGGCGTTTCCTACCTAGTATTATTTACCGACATAAGATTCGTTAAGGGCCCGAACTAAAAATGAATGACCTAACTCGATTGGTCATATTGTCATCACAACTCCCAATGTGTTTTCAAAACTCGGAATTTCGAAAATATTAGGGAGTAGGTTCATTTCGAAGTATAAAAAGCTACTTACGGACGGGCCCCGTATTTTCGCTGACGGACAGAGCCGAAACACACGGCGCGGTGCGGAACCGGAGCGGGGCGCCTGCGCGCCAGTTTTTTACATACAAAAATGTGTTGTAGCCACAATGCGCTGAGCGGTGCACTCCGGCGCCGCACCGCGCGCGCTCCTGTATCGAGACGAGGCGGGGAAGGATGTCTGTTTTTACAGATTTTCGTACGATTCTTCAATTTCGATTTCGTCGGTGACGAAGTAATAATGAACAGCAATAAACGTCTTTCCTTATATTTCTGTGGATTTTCATGCAGTATTCAACATCATTCAGGGATTTTGTCTGAAGGATTTTTGTCGTTACGAGGCTTGATTGTTTCATTTCAGTATGTAGTCATAGCCAAACGCTTATTGTGACTTAAGGTGAAAGCGTCAGGGTGGCCCGCGAAATTCAACGAATTTTTCACGGTCAAAGTCGTTCGTCGACTTTTATGAACTTGAGGGTTGCATTGATGATTCTGATGATTATAATTCTGTAACTGCATACGTCTTACAGCCGCGACCGATATTTTCATCAACATACAACTTGGCACTGATCTGCAAATTCCGAAAAACGTAAGAAAAATTGAATTTCCCGGGCTACCTTGAAGCATTCATAAAATGAATTCTACAATGTTCAGACTTTGACGCTTCATGTAAAATACTGGTATTCAGCTGCATCTAGTTAGACTGGAAACCGATCCCAACATACTTGGGAAAAGGCTAGGCACATTCGTACATTCAGTGAACATTACTTACTTAGCATAGGCACATTCAGCAAACTTAATAAGTAGCTATCAATAAACAAATGTTTTTACGCCTGGCAATAAAGAGATATAAAAATGCCTACGAAAACTATTAAACGTTATAAATTAAAACGTTAAGTATAAGTTTTTGTTGAAATCCCATGATCAATATTCATAAGTCAATCATGGCTAATAGCGGCAATATCACAAATTTTAGTAACGGTTTACTACCAGCCATGTCATGACACCATAAACTATAAGGGATAACTTTCTTATTACAAAAAAAAGGTATTTTACGATATCGTAGAGAAACGAGATAAGAGTATAAAAATGTGGATCCAATATCCTACCGGCGGTGCACAGTTTCACATGGCAAGGAAAAAACTTTTCAATTTTCATCGTAAGCATCATGTTTTCGTAGTTTCGCAATCCTCTTTACGCCACACATTTCGTAAGGGCGATATCAAAGTGACGCCAACGCCCTTAATAAATAAAATCTTAAGTATTCAAAAATAAGTTGACATATCTACAACTACAAGGAAGGAAGATCCTGTTATGATAATTGGCTCTGAAGCTTTAGATTGTACATTCTTTAAATCAAAAAAAAATGCCGCACAGCTGTGGGCAGACCAAGGAGAAGATTTGGCGGGACGTCTTGGATGGTTTCCTCGCGAATTGACGAGAACATCGTGAGAAGTGGAAGGAATGGGGGAGGCCTTTACCCAGGAGTGCAACAATATGGGATCACTAAAAAAATATATCTATCAATGAATAATACTGATTGTGCTTGTTGCAAACAGTTCAACTAAGATGCTATAAGAAAATAGTAAATTCAATTCAAAAATCGTCGTATTTACGTTAGGTACATTTACACCGCGCGCGCAAATTAACACGCTGCGCGCTGTGCCGTACAATAACCGAGAATCTCGTGAAAAATAAATTAACACTGCCTGACATTTCCGTGAAGATGAGAATTTAAAAATAGGTTGATCCATTTATAGTAATTAAATCTTTATACCACAGGGATTTCGATCTGACTGAGCGAGGTATTTCATGTAAAGGATGTTAAAAGACTTAATGAAACCGAAAGGCGCTTGTTTTTCTAGACCATACCTGAGAACTATCTAGTAACGGAGATATCGGGGGTCAAAGTGTCAGCTTTTTCACAAGGTTTTTTAAAATAAATATTTTTTCAACACACTTGCTCATAAAGTGGCTCTAATTTCACCGCAATTAGGCACATAATGACACCTGTAATCAAACTGTGACTTTTTCATTGCTGTTATTCACAAGTGAGTTATAGGGTTTTTTTTTTTAATTTTATTGGTTGAATTGCTTTGTTCTTAAAAAAGTTTCGATACAAAACAGATCGTGTTCTTCGTATCTACCTACATAGATAATTTCAACTTATAAGTTTTTAATAAATAAAACTTTCACTCAAATGTAACTTTTGTTTTCTCTGTATTAAATAAAACTTTGAATTCCCCATTTCGTACGTGGCTAAAACGCTATCCGCGAAAAGCCAAAAAAAAGAAACTTCATTATTTTAGTCTATGGCCGATCGCCATTGTTAGATGCGCGCGCACAGGAAAACTGATAAATTATTCCCGCCAATGCGAAAAAAATTCACAACTCGTTTTCACTGTTGACATTATAGTTATTTTCAGTATTATTTTATTCTCAAGTGTGTTGAAAAACGTCGTATGATACACGTGTGTGTTGATGATTACCGTCCTGGGCTCTATTAAGACCCTCGCCTAACAGCTCGGGTCTCAATGGCGCCTCAGCGGTAATCACCAACATTACACACTTGTACCATAATGTACTATTACTTTTAAGGGGCCGGCGGAGGGTGCGTCGTTCATACAAACGTACCTAATACCAAAATAATTTATAAATCAAACATATTCTTAAGAAAGTGTTTATTTATTTCGATTGGATTACATAATATCTAGGTTCCTAAATATGTATTTTGAAATGACAATGATATAAAGACGATACGACGTAAGGAATTTAAAATTTCTATAGAAAACTTATTTTTCTCATAACTCTTGTTAAAATCAGTTTCGATTCAAAACATATATTTGGGAACCTAGATATTATCTAACTCAATCGAAATAAATACACACTACCTTAAAAATATGTTTAATTTACGAATTATTTTGGTATTACGTTTGTATGAAATACGCATGCTCCGCGGGCCTCTTAACACCTACAGACCCCCGTACTATTCAATCCACCAGCACAGTGTTTTATGTGCTTTACATTGAGTCCTACCTAAAAACGTGATTCTTTACCCCAAAAAGAAAAACATTTCCTAGCAAACAGTTTGCATAAAGTTACTTAGTTTGATCTACAGACTGATTGGTTGACGGCTTTGCGAAGAGTCTGTTTGTAAACACAAACAAAGCCTGAACAAAGCCTGAGCCAAACTTCACAAAGCCTGTATATGAAAATCTTATAAACCAAACACATACACTCGAGTGAACAGCGGTCGGCAACCTTTTGGCAAGCAAGGGCCACAAGGTGGCCAAATAAACTAAAAGCGGGCCGCACTTGTGATATTAACCCTAGAAGCCCAATATACCTACAGGTAATTGGATTTAATCCCATAGAAAAAATGAAAAGCAAGACTGGTGGCCGTGGCCAAAAAGCACGCTCTCATCTGACATCGTGCCCAACAGAGATAGTTCAGAGCGATGCACGATAATTCATAGTAAAAGACGTGTTTCATTTTTTCAAATAATGGTCTACAGGATGTTATTGGGCTGATACCGCAAATTGCTCTTAGGCACTTTTTTTGGACAATAAATACTTCACTCACATTTGTGGAGTTAAATGATAAATGATGTTTATTTTGTAAGTATGGTTTTCACAAACACTTTTACATGTCATTTTTTTAAAACTAGATGGGGCCTGTGTTTCGTACCTGACTACTCTGAGAAGAAACAGCCGAAACAAAGTCAGAGGTCATAGTCTCTTTTGAAGTCCAGACATAATCTTGCTCAATTCACATGAGGATCATGTGAATTGGTCTTTTGAAGAAAGAACCACACAGATTTGAGTGAACCTGTTCAGTCAGTGCAAGCATTTGTCAGTTATCGTGTAGCTCGACTTATAACACAAGGAGCTCAACGAAACGACGAACAATACCAAAGAAAGGACATTTGGGTAGGTCGCTTATAGAACTCAAACTGCCAAACAGTTGAGGGGTAAAAAAATAAAAAAATAAACGTGACCCACATGGTCCTCACATTCACAAAAATAAAATAAAATTAATAATAATTTACAAAATGAATATCAATAAAAATACGATATGTCAAATACACACATAAAACAATAAAAATAAACTAAAAATGTAAAAATTAATAAAATACTGAACTAAGTATTCATGTCAAGTCATTAAATGTCAAAAGTAATAAGTAAATATTCATGTCAAATACACACACACACACAAAATAATAAACAATAAAGTAAAAAATAATATGCATTCATGTCATATCATTCAATGTCACAGTGTATAAAAGAAAGGAATCAATAATAAACAAGCGAAGTCCGAAATTTCGATATTCGCAGAGTAAATTTCATTGGAGCAGCTTAATCCCAAGCCTTTTTATTTTCGAGGTAGTGATTAACATAATAGTAGGCTTTTAGGCATAGCTTCCGTTTTATAAACGATTTGAATTTATTTAGACAGTGCTTGAATATGGCTCGGAAGTTTATTGTAAAAGCGTATACATTGGCATCTGAACGTTCCCCTATTTTCTTGAGCCTCGTAGCAGGTATAACAAATTTGTGTTTGTTTCTCGTATTCATGTTGTGGATATCACTGTATTTTTTAAACAAATTAATATTTTTGTGTGCGTACAAAAGGTTTTCATAAATAATAGTAAGAATATTAATCTCTTTATATTTTTCTCTGAGGTAGTATCGGGGACTTAATTTATAAATTGAACGAATTGCCCTTTTTTGCAAAACAAATATAGTCTGAATATCGGCGGCATTGCCCCACAAGAGGAAACCGTACGACATCACGCTGTGGAAATAACTAAAATAAACTAAACGGGCTAGATAGATAAGATAAGATAGATAGATTATTTATTTGTCTAAACATTGTATACACACAAGAGCATGCAAGATAATATTTTTTTTTAAGTCCAAACATGTTTAGCCGTAAGTTGCGGCGTACAAATATTTCCATAACATTTTCTTTTTTTTTTTTGCTGTTTAAAAATCAGTTAAATCACGAATTCTTCTAACGGCGTATGCTGCAGAGCTAAGTTTTTTTGACAATATGTGTATAATATGCGGGCCCCACTGAAGCTTGGCATCCAAAGTTAAGCCTAAGAACACTGTGCTATCTTCCGGTTTCAACTCTTCATCCTTGATTACTACACTAGTTTCCACTTGTCTTACATGGGGTATCGTAAACTTAATACATTTGGTTTTGGTTTGGTTTGGTTACCCCAGAGTAGGAGTAAAGAGGATACATAACCGTGGTAAGCAGTAAGAGCGACCGCTTCACTAGCTGTACGTCTTAAACGTTTAAGAGCAAATACAAATATGTTGAGTTTTTTTGCAAACGTATTTTACTGGAAATCACATATAGCTGATCGAGATTAAGTCACCAGAGAAGATTAGGCCACCCACATAAATTGTAGCTTTAATAATGAAACGTACATTGATTTCTTCCTTATAACCTCTAGATTACAGTGGTTAAATTAGCTAAGCGTTGTCTAACCGGAATTAATGCGAAAAATCTGCAAATACACTGACGAAAATCAAAATAAACAGAAAAAGTAAATGTCAAAATAATGAAATGTCTGTCAACCACTAAAAAAGTGGATTTATAACGTTCCGTACCACGTTGATTGTTTAAACCATCTATGCGATTTTAGTGTAAGCCTTTTTAAAACTTGCTTAACAATTGTATTAAGATTGTTTTCGTGATCTATATCTGATTTCTTGTCATTAGTAACTTTTACAGAAATATCGTCAGCAAAAAGTATGCACTGTTGTTGTAAAGCAGTGGGCAAGTCATTGATATAAATAAGGAAAAGTAATGGGCCCAGTATGCTTCCTTGGGGTACACCTGATTTGGTTTGACTATATTTAGAACTGAATGACGTGGACCTGTTAGGTATTTTCGTTCATTGAACTTATTTCGACTCTTATTTATTTACTCATTATTTATTATTTCGACTCGAGAGTGATCTTTACGGCTGTAGCAAACAAGGCAAAGCAATATTGTTGCGTTTGTCCCGTCTGTAACTTGTAGATCTTCGACCGGCGTGACAGGTAGTCAGTGGCCCGAATGTCTGACAAACAGTAAGACTGTTTGTCCATATTATGTCCACAGTGACCAGGTGGTCAGATAGGCAGTCGCTCCATGTAAAATACCGGTATCAGCTGCATTAGACTGGAAGCCGACCCCAACATAGTTGGGAAAAGGCTGGGTAGATGATGACAAGGCGATATTGTTCTCGATGTTAATAGATAGGGATAGATACGTCTGATGGATTCCATGCGGTCTACGAGAGTAGGCACCCTAATCCGTCATGACATGTGAAGCGAGTTGTACCTCCTGAGGTCTGCGGTGAGACGATGGTAACGATTCACCGAACTAACAGACGATATAGTTTGTTGTACATATCCAACAAGGAAACTCCAGTAATAACCGGGCTATTTTAAGTTTGACGACCATGAAGTTTTACAAAGAGATTTTTTCACGCATTTGTTAAAATTGAAGTTTTAGGCGTCCGATAAATCTCATGCAGGTGCGAGAATTCTTTGAAAAATTTGTGGTATGAACAGTGCTAAAAGTGGCACGTTTTCTTGAAATTTTTTGAAAGCGGGCACCCAATCCGTCCACCCGCGCCAGTTTTAGCCTAGAAATAGATTGTCACACAGGTCTTAAGCTTTCCGCTGCAAAATGGCGAAAAACGGAACCATTATCGATTCGTCCTGTCCGTATGTCACAGCCATTTTACTCCGTGAATTCAATTTCTCACGTGGTTTTAAACTACGCCCCGCTGTCTATTTTATTTGAGCGCCAAAAGATACTTAAAAATCTAAATGTATGAAACAGTTCCGAGATAGAGTGAGCATAGACTCAGTCGCACTTCATCCGAAAATGAACTATATTTGCATAAAGGTAAAATGCATATTCCTACAGGCGAAGGGACTGTAATCAAGCGTTAATTTAATGCAAATAAAGTTAATTTTTAATGAAGCACGACTGAACAAAACTTGAGCCAAATATATAGATTTCAGCCTTGCAGTGATGGAGAGCTATACAGAAACCAGGGATTGAAAATTGGTTCCAAAATACCGGTATAATACCGGTATTTTGGAACGGTGCATTTTGCATTAAGCATTTATTAGCCCGCACAGGACAAAACACATCAAAATTATCAGTATAAAACTTACTTATAGGTCTCTTTTATCCAGAGCATCGCCAATCGCCATTAAAACTGCCAAACTGCACTTTTAACCGACGGAAAATGGCGGAGGTTCTCAAGTCAACGAGTGAATGCATTTTTTTAAACCTATGACCACGAATAACTTTTTAGAGAGTAGTCCCATTTCAAGGATTATTTACGTAACTAATAACCACATTATGTAATTAAGAGGAATTTATCAGTTTGGCATCAACTCAAAAGTTACTACAAGCCGACTCCAAGATAGTTGAAAAAAGGCTAGGCAGATGATTATTTGTCATCGTTCCATCAATAGTGTTCACCGTAACATTATCTTCTTAATATTGAAAAACGATCTAGGCTGCTGATAGCAAAAATTTGAATTTTATCTGTCATCCCGTGCGCTAATAATTCAGGAGCTTATTTGGAGTAAAAAGTGTATTTGTTTGCCAAAAATTATGACAGTTGCTCACAAAAAACATTCAGCAATTTTTACCTTACCCAAGGTTTGCATGCTTGAGTTTATACAAGTAAAGTGAACTTTAGTATCATCTATACTAATCTTATAAAGAGGAAAGATATGATATTTTCTACTACTCAATCGACAATACCTTTCACCATCAGAAAGCTACATCTTTGTATGGATATTATGCTTGGCGGCTTCTTTCTGTCAGCTTAATTTTCGCAGATGAAGTCGCGCGCGAAGTCTTTAATATACGTACTACGTAGACGGAATGAATGTTTGAAAACTGGGTCTATTTTTTTTTTAATATCGAATCTATATAAAACATTTGATTCAAAGAAAGTTAAAAATCAGAACCTGGTAAGTATTGGAGTTACCAGCGTTTATACAAGAAAGTTAGTGAAATCTCTTGAGTAACTCCTTAAAACTTTTTTGTATCGTTAAAAGCTGATACGAGACCGAAGTTATGAAAGGTGAATTATTCGGCAAATTGGCTACTTTGTAGAGCGTGCAAAAGAGGTAAAAGCCGAACTTTATCTAGAAATCAATGTGCCTCATTTACTTTCGGATATTGTGTTCATGTTTTGAAACCCTGGAAGGTTCAACACTCCGATCACAACCGCAGGGTTATTGTGTCAAGCAACACGCGTTCTTGTTAGTAGTTTCTAGTTTCCGACCGATTTTCAAGTTCTCTCGAAGCCGAAGGTTTAATAACCTTAGCAAAGTCAGTTCAAGATTGGCTACAAGTAAAAAACATGTTTTATTTTTGTTTTTAATTTAAAATGTATGTTGTCCCTAAACAAATATGTATAAAAGAACTTTATAGATGATTAAAATTACTTTGCAACTAGTCAAAATTAATAACTCAGTTCGTTTAATTTCGGCGCTTGTTTGTTGTTTGCAGTTTGCACCCTCGGATTCGGCCGAAGAAGGTGGTTTTTTTGCCGAAGGTGGCCGAAGCCGAAGCTTCGTTCGGACACTATTTGTTTCTAGTACAACTCGTGGTATGTTCTCTACAGTTTTCATTTGCTGTCAAAACACGAGTATGACTTTTGGGTTGAATGTGATCCCAAAAATCATCCTATGAAAGATTTGAATGAGTATGAATGTCCTTGTGGATTCTAAGGTAAAACTATTATTGATACGATATTCAGTCGGTAAAAAAAAACCTCGTTATATTAACGATAGCTCCCGTACCTACTATAATTTCAGCTCTGACTTAGCATCACTGTCAATATAACAGCGATCTTTATACACGTGTGAATATGATTGCTTTTTAATTGTAGGTAAAATATAGGTCCGACGGCGGTAGCCGGTAGCTAAGTTTCAAGTTTACGGCTAATTGATAAGCCACGTTCACACCTGCTATACGCACTGAAGTTATAACGACACTTTATACAGAACCCACTTTAAGTTGAACAACTTGCTAAGTCAAAGGAACTTGAAACTCGGCGATTTTCTTTTGTATTGGTTGCTTTATTGAACTGAAAATTGATTAGGTGTTTACAGGAGATCCACATAATTGTATGTGGAATTGTTATTTAACAGAAATGAGAATTATTTATTTTTATTTTTGACTAGGTGACCCGCGCAACTTCGTCTGCGTCACTTATGAGAAAGAGAGGGTTACAGAGATTGGGTCGTAAGCACCTATAATACAATTTTCAAAGAGCACATCACACACATCCTTCCGCATAATGAAAATGCGCGCCCGGTACATGATCATTATTTTGCTGCGGAGTTATTTAAAACGGTGTATCTCCTAAGATATGCATTGAAATTTATTTACGTGACCAAGAGCAATTTTGTTCAAGATTAATTTAAACTTGTGATTAACAACGTATTTATTTGGATAACAATAAATTACCAAGTTTACAAAAACAGCTTTAAGAGCGCCAAAAGAGCGCGTATCCCAAAAGTTGGCAACGTCGCAAATAGCTGTCAAATATTTACGTTTTAATTAATTTGGCAATTTTACTGTGTGAAAATAAGAAATATGGCGGCGGTAGTTCCCTTTACTGCCCCGCTGAAAGTTATTTTTTTTTGCAATTTCTGACTTTTTGAATACTCTAACCTGGGTTGAACTTTTTGATCAGTGTCGGAAAGAAGATCGATTGGCATCAAAAAATAGTTTTATGTAAAATGGCAATGTTCTTGCTAACTGCACTTTATTTTTTAATTAAATCTGTGAATGGGGATCAACATTTCGCGAAAAAATTACGGATTGTTTCTCCTAAGACCATTTTCGTGTAGCTGCAGCTCCCATGATTACTGCCCCGTTTACCGTTTCCACCCTGTATTACCAACTACTTATACCGAGGAAAAGATTTTCTTGAGTTCCGCTATTTTGGCTTGAATTTTGATTTTCAAAAATCAAATATAAGAAAATTGAGAAATTATATTTACCTGTATTAGATTTAAAATATTTACGGCAACTTTTAAAGGTTTACACTTCATTGGATTTTATTCTATAGGTGTATGAAGTTAATTAATTTTAGACACAAAACCCTCTTTTTTACATCTCTGGATGTTTTTTTTAAAATGCTGAAACAGGTATTTCTTTATTTTTAATAATAAGTATTTACTCTGAGTTTTATGATTCTAGAACAATCTAAAATTTAACCCCGTTTTTACCCCCTTTTTCCAAAATTTGCCATAATTCCTATAACCTAAATGTTATTCTGAGTTTATTTAATAGATAGATTAGTGAAGTTTTCATCAAAATCCGTCCAGCAGTTTTTACGTGATGCGCGGTCAAACAAAAATTTTATATGTTCAGTTACTTATTGTCACCCTGGTCGGTTTTTCTTTTAATCTTCAATGTACAGATTTTTTGGTCTTAACGATTTTATTATATGTATATGTCACCGTAAAATGGTCAAAAACGTTATATTGTAATATCTCTAGCGATATTGTAAAGTCTCGAATTATTGTCAAATGAACATACTGCTTACAATAAAACGCATTATTTTTCGTGAAATGCATGCGATGGTGGTCAACACACGCGGTGTGGAGTGAAGGAGGGGTTCCCCTTGCCCAGTGGTACCACTCTCATGAAAAGATACTATACTAATCCTGAGAAATATCGATTAATATAACCTAACCTTAAAACACTTCATATTCCCCTAAAAAGCGTAGTCGACGGAGCCCCGCTTCGCGGGGCCCCTATTTCCGAGTGCAGGGTTTAAAGGAACCTAACTAACCTAACGGGGGGGTGCCCCAAGTCCCGTTTATGGGGGCAAGAGATACTTCCGTATGTTCAGTTGACAATAATTCGAGACTTTACAATATCGCTAGAGAGATACACGTTATATTGTAATATAACGTATTTGACAATTTTACGGTGACATATAGATATCAAGATTAAAATACAAGTATCTATTTTTTTTCCCCATTGGGCAATTGTTCGCGACGAACGTCACCAAAACAAGTGTAAATAGTGTCTTTGAATCAATAGTGTAGAGTCAGTGATACATGGGCAATAACAGTGACGAATAAACAAGCGCGTCAGTGATTAGATTTAGTAAATAAACCGAACAGTAAGCGTTACACTCATATCGGCTCGAAAGTGGCATTGTATTTGATTAATTTAGTATTTTAATGAGATCCAGGTAGCCTAGATTGCGATCTAGGCCTGGATATAGTTTTTTAGCATGAACGTAGCCCTTCAGGAAAGCCACTTGTCGAGGATATGACGGTCTAACGCGCTAATCTGTGTTCATAGCATGTAAATTTGGTCTAACATACCGACAGTTGAAGGATCATTACAGGCTGGATAATGTAAACGCATAAAAGTAAATAGTAGATCTCGATAGGCCATACAACCTCCTTGTATATGGCACTCTATATACTTACAGTAACAGCACCGGTTTTCGTGTAAATTATCCTGAAAGATCCTTCAACCAACCAAGTTTTGAAAAGTTTTGTACTCATTTAGCTATATTTCTTTAATTTCAATAAAGAACTACCTATTTTTCGTGTTAGTATATAGATAACACTATGTACAAACTATGTTACGATTAAAATATAATTAGATATAAGTTCAGAATTGTAATAAAACAGGAAAAATGTAAATATCAAAGTGAAATTACATAATAAAATATCCTAAAAAACAGGAAGCGATTCGCGGCTCTCGTTACAGTCAAGTTCCGTAGTACGTTAGTAAAATCAGATTGTACCAAAATTGTAGTCATCAGTACGGCAAATATTATATTATAAAGTGAGTAAATCAAGCAGTAAAAAGTAGTGCGCGAAAGTCATGCCAATCGCTTCCTGAAAAGTTATGAAAGTTTATCAGTGTTCTTATTCCCAGTAACCCCTTTCCCTGTTAGTAAACGACTGAGGTATCTACAACCTACAGGTGTAGGACGTCAGCGCCGTCTAGGTTCGAAGAGTATGCGTGTATAGTACCAATATTATCGTAGGACCAAACAGGCACACATACACCCCCGAGTCTAGCGATCACGCCCGTCCGGCACATTTTTTGGTCCTTCAGAGCCGGATATCCTCAGTTCGTCAGTGATAGTGTAGTTTCTGGTTGTACCGGTCCAGGTAACTTATGTGAACAGTGCGTCAACGTTATATACCTCAGTTATATACGTAAGCTTAAATAAATAGTGCGTCCAGGTAACTTATGTGAACAGTGCGTCAACGTTATATACCTCAGTTATATACGTTAAATAAACAGTGCGTCCAGGTAACTTATGTGAACAGTGCGTCAACGTTATATACCTCAGTTATATACGTTAACTCAAATAAACAGTGCGTCGAGTTAAACCTATGTGAACAGTACCTCAAAGTTATATACCGATAACTTATGTAAACAGTACATAAGTGACAGTAAATAGTGAAAGTATATAACAATAGTACATAGGGAAGTATATAACAACAGTACATAAGTGAAAGTATATAACAACAGTACATAAGTGAAAGTATATAACAATAGTACATAAGTGAAAGTATATAACAACAGTACATAAGTGAAAGTATATAACAACAGTACATAAGTGAAAGTATATAACAGCAGTACATAAGTGAAAGTATATAACAACAGTACATAAGTGAAAGTATATAACAACAGTACATAAGTGAAAGTATATAACAGCAGTACATAAGTGAAAGTATATAACAACAGTACATAAGTGAAAGTATATAACAACAGTACATAAGTGAAAGTATATAACAAAAGTACATAAGTGAAAGTAAATAGGGAAGTATATAACAACAGTATATAGTAAAAATACATAGTGAAGCGTATAACAAGTGCATAACTGAGAAATAAAACGCGTTTTAAAGCAAATAACTACTTATTTACATGGATAAAACTTATAGTGAAGTAACAGTGAAGTTTACACGCTGAAGACTTACGTTAACAGTGAAAAATAAACAGTAGATCGGTTCGAATAATACAGTGCGGTTTATAAATAAATCAAGATGCGAACAAGATCGCAAGGCAGATCTCCCGCGGAAACACAGGCGGTCGAGACGCGTCAGGACACAGCCATCCATCACCAGCTGCCACCCCGTTCACCGTCCTCTACCGAGGGGTTGGAACAGCTGGCCAACCGCCCCTCTGCTACGCGGGGGGGTGAAGACGCAGCCGACTCACCATCTGCTACTAAACGAACCAGGTCAGAAGGTAATTCAGATAAAACTATTAAGCCTTCAAATACGACGAGAAAGCCTTCTACGTGTAAGCCTTCAGTTAGATCTTCAGCTAAGCCTTCAGACAGAACGAGGATTACTCAACAAATTACTGATGCCGTACCGATGACTACCCGGGGTGACGCCCGTATCGAACATAGCAGACCGCCGTCGCACAAGACGACGCGATCTAACAGTAAAGTTTCACAAGCACGTGAGGCTTTATTAAAAATTAGGTTGGAGCTTGCACAAATAGCACTTCAGAGGGCCGAAGAAGACAACTCTGAAGCTGAATATATGGATGACAGAAACTCAAACGATGAGTACGTGCGTTCCTGGTTGGAAGAAGCGCCCGAAGAAGCGCCGCTTCCAGAAGATGACGCCGCCGAGGGGAATACAGATAGACAGCACACACCCCCCCCTGCGGACATCAACAGTAAAGAAATAGGAAACCGGGAAAGGGCACCATCGTTACATCCTACAGTGAAAAATGTGCCAAGAGAAACAGTACCAACACAGAAGCCCGAACAGTGCAGGGGGGAGGATTCATTACGTCCATTCATAACGGAATTGACATCCGCTATAGCGTCGCTCGCCGACAGGAAAATAGAAACAGGGACAGCGAACCAACCCTCGGCGTCGAAGGTCATCATGACCCTACCAAATTTCAGTGGGTCACATACGGAATGGCTTTCGTTCCGCGCCATTTACGAAACAACTCGGACGTACTTCAATGACGTCGAGAATACAGCGAGACTCAGAAGGAGCCTTCAAGGAAGAGCATTGGAGACAGTGAGCTCAGAACTCATCGGTCACGCCAGGCCAGATGACATCATGCGGGAACTCGAGTTACAGTTCGACCGTCCAGACTCGATAGCCCAAGCCGAAACAGATCGGCTAAGAGGATTGCCGCGTTGCAGCGAAGCACCTAAAGATATCTGCACGTTCGCAAGTCGTGTCAGAAGCGGAGTAGTGACTCTACGAGCATTGAAAAAGGAGCACTACCTCATCAACGCCGAGCTGATGCGATCCCTCACGGAAAAGCTGCCGAACTCCCTGCGTGTACAGTGGTACAGGACTTATACAGAAAAGTACCAATCACTGCCGGACCTGTCGCTCTTCAGCGAATTTATAACAGAACAAGCGCGCTTCTGCAGCGCCTTCGCTCCTCCTGAGAACATACACTCATCCGAAAATGCAACAGGCAAACGGAGTTTGCAAAGAACGCATACAGCAACAGATAAGTCGACTTCGAAATGTCGAATCTGTGAAAAGGAGGGTCATTACGAGTCTGACTGTAAAAGATTCAGAGAGGCCTCCAACGATAGAAGATGGGAACTCGCGAAGAAGTTCAGCCTATGCTTCCGTTGCCTGCGATACCGTCGAAGCGGTCATAGGTGTCGACCAAAGAGATGCGAAACAAGGGGGTGCAAAGCCACGCACCATCGACTGCTGCACTTCACAAAGAAGTCCGAAGAAGCGGTCGACCAGCCGCCAAAGCAAGAGGTGGCCAAAGAAACAGTCGCCAGCTCCAGAACAACAGCGAGCCAAGCCTACCTCAAAATAATACCAATACGAGTCGTAGGACCGGCGGGAGAAGCTTCCACGTATGCTCTCCTCGACGATGGGTCAACAGTATCGCTGATTGACGAAGAGCTAGCGCAGCAAGTCGGAGCGGAAGGCCGCGTCGAACCCCTGACGATAGGCGCGATCGGGAACACGATGATAGACACTCCCAAGTCAAGAAGAGTGTCAGTCACCCTCTCCAGCCAGACGAAGGACAAGATGCCATTCAGAGCGCGCACCATTCCGAAGCTCAATCTCGCAGCGCAATCGATACGCGAAGAAGACGTAGTCCAGTGTAAACATCTGGATGACCTCAGAACACAGCTGATCTACAACACCGGCGCGCCGAAGATATTAATAGGTCAGGACAACTGGCACCTATTGCTGGCCACCGAGGTCCGCAAAGGCCCCAAGAACCAACCCGTTGCCTCACTCACCGCGATGGGCTGGACTCTTCACGGTGCGCACACAAGAACTCTGGGTCACCAGGTACACTACGTCAACAGGCTCACAGAAAATGATCAAGATCTCAACGAACAGCTGCGTGAATTCTTCGCGCTCGAATCTCTGGTCATCAACCCACGCCGTCCTGATTCCGATCCTGAGAAGAAGGCAGAAGACATATTAGACCGTCACACCAAACAAACAGAAGACGGACACATAGAAACGGCCCTGCTTTGGAAAAATGAAAGCATCGAAATGCCCGACAGCTACGGGACAGCGCTCAAGAGGCTCGTCTCAACAGAAAAGAAGCTCGACAACAATCCCACTCTTCGCGACAGATATACAGAACAGATGGAATTGTACATCAGCAAGGGATACGCTGAAAAAGCGCCCAAAGCAACCACAGCTGGTAGGACGTGGTACCTACCCCATTTCGAGGTGTACAACCCCATGAAACCGGAGAAATTCCGGATAGTTCACGACGCCGCAGCCAAATCGAGAGGAATGTCATTGAACGACTTCCTACTCACGGGTCCAGACCTACTACAGTCACTGCCCGGCGTCATGATGAGATTCCGTCGACACCCTATAGCGGTCGCCGGCGACATAGCGGAGATGTTCATGCAGGTGAAGGTGCGTAAACAAGATCGAGATGCCCTTCGCTACCTGTGGAGGGACGACAGAAGACAGGGAGCTCCTGAAGAATATCGCATGACATCCATAATATTCGGCGCGGCAAGCTCGCCGTGCACGGCCATCTACGCAAAAAACTGGAACGCAAAGCGGTACAGCGACAACCAACCGGAAGCAGTAGAAGCCATCATAGAGAGTCATTACATGGATGACTACCTCGACAGTTATAGAACAGTTGAAGAAGCAACGCGTGTGGCAACAGCAGTCAAGGACATACACCTACAGGCGAAGTTTGAACTCAAAAAATGGGTTTCAAACAGCACAGAAGTCCTCGACAACATAGACCCGACACAGGACAGGACTGAAGTAGTCAACATCGGGAAAACTAACGCCACAGAGAAGATACTCGGTCTGATTTGGAAACCGACTGAGGACACGCTAGGCTTCAATTTGACACTCGCACGGCTTCCAAGCGACATCCTCGAGAAGGAAACACCGACGAAAAGGGAAGCGCTGAAAATCGTCATGTCATTGTACGACCCACTTGGTCTCGCCTCGCCGGTAACTATTCGAGCCAAACAGATCCTACAGGAAGCTTGGAGACGAGGAACCAACTGGGACCAGGCTCTCGAACCAGACCTGTCCGCCCAGTGGAGAAGATGGATACAACATCTGCGACATTTGAAGGACGTCGACCTACCAAGGTGCTATCCTGGGTACAGCGAAGCTACCGAAACACAAGTCCATGTCTTCACCGACGCAAGCGAGATGGCATACGCAGCAGCGGTATACTGGCGGTCAACAACAGCTGACGGAAAATGTCATGTCACTCTCGTCATGGCAAAGGCGAAAGTGGCACCACTCAAACTCCAATCAATACCGCGCCTCGAGCTTCAGGCCGCGGTAATGGGAACCCGCCTAGCCGCAGCTGTCATCGAAGAACACGGCATCAAACCCGCTGCGGTGACATACTGGACAGACAGCAAAACCGTCCTCACTTGGATTCGACGAGGATCTCGAGCGTACAAGCCGTTCGTTGCCCATCGCATAGCGGCCATAGAAGAAAACAGCAAGGTCGAAGACTGGCGATGGATACCCACGAAACTAAACGTAGCTGACAGCGCCACTCGCGACGTTCCACACCACTTTGACAAGGATCATGAGTGGTACCGTGGCCCTACCTTCTTATTCGACGATCCGTCATTTTGGCCAACAGAAAGACCCCCGGTGGATACAGAAACAGGGGAGGAAAGAACTCTCACAGTCACCGAGGACAAGGTCAACAGTTATTCCCTGATAGAAGCTATTCCAGATCCATCCCGATTCTCAAAATGGGAGCGACTACTCCGAGCTACAGCAAGCGTCCTTCGCTTCATACATCTGTGTCAGAACAGAACAGAGAAAACGTTCTACAAGAGAACTAGAAAAAACACAGAAAAGGATCCTGACTGGAGACAACAACAGAAGAAGGCGACCGAACCTCTTCCCAAGATAATGGCGAAGACATCAGGCACTCGACACGAGAAACAAATAATAGAAGCAGAATTTCTTCAGAAAGCAGAGAAATTACTCGTACAAGTCTCACAGCAACAGTCGTTCTCTCAAGAAATAACAGATCTGCAACAACACAGAACTATAGGAAAGGATAGTCGACTCAAGCCGCTTCGAGTGGAAATCATCGACAACGTCATACGGTTGAAAAGCCGTATAGCCGCCATCAGCGAAATAGCTGACGATACGAAGCAACCACCTATCCTTCACGGCGACCATCGCATCACCCAACTGTATGTAGACTGGACGCACCGAAGTTTACAGCACAGCGGTACCGAACTTACCATCAACGAAGTGCGCCAACACTATTGGGTCATCAGGATGCGGCCAACTACGAAGAAAGTGCTGGCACAATGTCTGCAGTGTCGTATTCGCAAGGCACAACCTTCCGTGCCTGCGACCGGCGACCACCCGAGAACGCGCCTAGCACATCATCAGCGGCCGTTCACCTACACCGGGCTCGATTACTTCGGCCCGCTCTCAGTAACAGTCGGTCGACAGCATCACAAGAGGTACGTAGCACTATTCACGTGTCTCACCACCAGAGCCGTCCACCTCGAGATCGCCGCCAGCCTCAGCGCAGACTCCGCTATACTAGCGTTGCGCCGATTCGCCGCTCGCCGAGGCTGCCCCACCGAGATACACTCCGACAACGGCACCAACATGCACGGCGCCGACAAGGAGCTCCGAGACGCCTTCCAAAGGGAGGCCAGTCGTAGAGGCATCGTGTGGCGCTTCATCACGCCATCAGCGCCCTTCATGGGGGGCGCCTGGGAGCGCCTCGTACGATGCGTGAAGTCCGCCCTGTACACCGTCCTCCACGAGAGACATCCGCACGAAGAGGTATTGTCCACTCTACTGTGTGAGGCGGAGTACACAGTCAACAGTAGGCCACTCACGCACGTCTCCGTAGACAGCGACGACGACGAAGCCATCACGCCGAATCACTTCCTTCTCGGCGGGTCAGCAAGGTTGCCAATACCTGGCACATTCACCGAACAAGACATCAACAGCAAAAAGATGTGGCGGCGCTCGCAGATACTCGCCGACATGTTCTGGCGTCGTTGGGTACGAGAGTACCTGCCGGAGCTTCAGTACCGGCGGGAGCCGCACAGCCGCGGCCCCAGTCTACAGGTCGACGACCCCGTCCTCATAGCGGACGGTCAGCTGCCACGAAACACGTGGCCACGAGGCCGCATAATAGCCGTCTTCCCTGGGGGCGACGGAGAAGTCCGGACTGCTGAGGTACGCACTTCCGGCGGTACCCTGAAGCGTCCGGTGAAGAAACTCGTGCCCCTACCGAAATGATCCTGACATCGAGACGTCGAGGCGGTGGGCATCGTGACGGCGGGCCCCGACGACTATGTTCGTCGCTCGCCGGCATGGTGCAGTGCCGCGCCGACGTACAGCGAGTCGTCACTACACTGCACGGCGGGAGATATGTTCGCGACGAACGTCACCAAAACAAGTGTAAATAGTGTCTTTGAATCAATAGTGTAGAGTCAGTGATACATGGGCAATAACAGTGACGAATAAACAAGCGCGTCAGTGATTAGATTTAGTAAATAAACCGAACAGTAAGCGTTACACTCATATCGGCTCGAAAGTGGCATTGTATTTGATTAATTTAGTATTTTAATGAGATCCAGGTAGCCTAGATTGCGATCTAGGCCTGGATATAGTTTTTTAGCATGAACGTAGCCCTTCAGGAAAGCCACTTGTCGAGGATATGACGGTCTAACGCGCTAATCTGTGTTCATAGCATGTAAATTTGGTCTAACATACCGACAGTTGAAGGATCATTACAGGCTGGATAATGTAAACGCATAAAAGTAAATAGTAGATCTCGATAGGCCATACAACCTCCTTGTATATGGCACTCTATATACTTACAGTAACAGCACCGGTTTTCGTGTAAATTATCCTGAAAGATCCTTCAACCAACCAAGTTTTGAAAAGTTTTGTACTCATTTAGCTATATTTCTTTAATTTCAATAAAGAACTACCTATTTTTCGTGTTAGTATATAGATAACACTATGTACAAACTATGTTACGATTAAAATATAATTAGATATAAGTTCAGAATTGTAATAAAACAGGAAAAATGTAAATATCAAAGTGAAATTACATAATAAAATATCCTAAAAAACAGGAAGCGATTCGCGGCTCTCGTTACAGTCAAGTTCCGTAGTACGTTAGTAAAATCAGATTGTACCAAAATTGTAGTCATCAGTACGGCAAATATTATATTATAAAGTGAGTAAATCAAGCAGTAAAAAGTAGTGCGCGAAAGTCATGCCAATCGCTTCCTGAAAAGTTATGAAAGTTTATCAGTGTTCTTATTCCCAGTAACCCCTTTCCCTGTTAGTAAACGACTGAGGTATCTACAACCTACAGGTGTAGGACGTCAGCGCCGTCTAGGTTCGAAGAGTATGCGTGTATAGTACCAATATTATCGTAGGACCAAACAGGCACACATACACCCCCGAGTCTAGCGATCACGCCCGTCCGGCACAGCAATTATAGCTATATACATGCCACCTTTTGTTAGCTTGGCTTTTAAGTGCAAAACAAATGTATGAGTTAATGAATCAAATAAACAAATAATAAGATATTGCATTAGAGTAGCGGTGGCCCAGTGGTGGCGGCCCCGACTTACGAACAGTAAGTCGTGGGTTCGAACCCAGACAGGCGCATTACTTTATGTAATTTATTTCATCAACACTGCTCTCAAAAACGGTGAAGGAAAACATCGTGAGGAAACCGGCATGTCCTAGAATCAAAAATTCGAAGACATGTGACATCTACCAACCCGCACTGGGCCCGCGTGGTGGAGTTGCGGACACCAGCCCGTTGTACAATACAATACAATACAATATTGCATTTTTGTTATAAATATCATATTATTTTTCGTCTTTTGTTGCTTTCGTTAATTCCGAATTGTGTCAACATTTCTGCACAAAATATGCAAAATGAATTGAAAGAAATTGCTTCCGGCTTATAATTAAAGCAATTCATAAAGTAATTCATAATTTGTGGACCATTTTACGAATCTCCATTCAAAACTGCCTAACAGATGCTAAGTAATAAAGAATTACCAATTTGCGACCATTAAAAAATTGAGTTATGATTCATCCTAATGCGCTTCTGCTAACGCGGCCTTTTAGACCCCCATTTCCCATAAACAAGATGCATACTTATAAACACACACAACACACATTGCAATTATAACTTTTAATCTGGATGTAGGTATATGCTACATCAAACAAACCGCATTTTATAAAAGCCCAAGCATTGCTCCAATATCAATCTGAATAAACTCCAATTCAGAATTCGAATTCAGTCATTTTAACCATGAAACAGACAAATAGGAAAATGGATATAACATCGACGCAATATCGATGTTCAAATTGAAATAAAAGACTACCTACAGTATTTTCAATATTATTTAAATTGTTGATGGATAAAATTTTATACTAACTATCCACGCACCAGAATTACATTATATTGACCTCAAAAAGTAACATGAAATCATTCACTTTCATAATTATCTTACTCGTCGTATGTCGCAGTATTACTTAAAATTCTAAGAATTCAATGAAATTCTTCTAATTCTGTTTCAACATTACGACATTACATCTGGAGTGAATAATTTTTACTTACTTTTAAGGGCACTGCTTTTACATTGATTTCGTTTGTTACACAAACTCTAATCTATTTTTCTACTTACCTAAAGTGAGTAAATAAAGTCTTCTAACAGTTCAGTAACAGTAACAAACAACAAAAGAAGTTCTATTAGCCGCAATAAACTAGTCAAGAATATATTTTATGTGGTCAAAGAGTAAAACTTTTGCAGAATCAAACATTTTATCCTGTGATCTCATGTTGTAGTCTATCGATCTGCCACACCCGGGAAACCGAAGATATTGATATTGTGATAGTATCACACCGGTAATCCGCAAAGGGCTAGACAGAGGGTTATCCTAATAGTACTCTGACATTTCGCAATTAAGCCCCATGTTAAAGAGGGTGAGTCTTTTGCCATCAACCGGGAACCAATCCAGATTCCGCGGCTGCTACTGACGAACTCCTGAAGGAAAAACCCAATAACACTATGCCTGACCCGGGAATTGAACTTAAGACCTTGTGCTCAGCAGACCAACGCAGTTGTAGAATGTGGTAACGTATAAAAAATTAAATATCAAGCAATATACAAAGATATAACTTTTATTTTGTACACAACACAAATTACAGGAATGACAAAAAATTTGACTTTATTGCAACTATTACAAGATCATTTTAGGAGGATTCAGTGGATCAGGTACATTTAAGTACACTCGTCTAAATAAGGTTATGAGCGGGCAAAGGTAGTAGCATTTGCACTTGCTTATATTTCCTCGGTAAGGTAAGTTAAAATAGAACTGTGATCACTTCGAGCCAAGCAAGCGAAGCACACAACCCCACTAACGATAGGATGCAGCGTTGCTTGGTTACCTACGTAAATCGAGCCCACTTAAGACATGAGTGAGCAGAGCGAACTTTCATACAAGCAGAGCGCGCAAAGCGAGCCTTACAACGTGCTCTTTCGCACCTCGGTTATCGTCGCTTTAAACTTTAACAGGCACCACGTTTATATTTGCACTAAACGCTATCAGACAACAAACAGACTGTGTAAAATTCATTCCATTTCTCATTTAATGGCTGCGTCTGTGCACAGTTACACAGTTTATGAGAAGAGTATGAAATAAAGTGCTGTGAACCGGTGGGCGTTGGTCGAACTGTCACAATCCGTGTCACAGCGGGCGATGATAGAAAAGTAATGTTTATAGCGTCGTTAAACTTTATACTGCATGTTTACAACTCTTTTCAGGTTCTATTTAATCCAATTATTGTTTAGATAAACTGCCAAATGGATACTTTGTTTTACGGAAGGAATCCGATAGCTATTAAGTACTCGTATTTATTAGTGAGATTATTAATATAAATTTAGGTAACATTTTTGAAGTGAAAACTTCTTTAGGCGCGTTGAGCACTTTTCGAGTGAACAAAAATCATGGAACTCGCGTGACCGTCACCTAACACTTCGTAGCACTCGTAGCCGATCCGCTACGAGGTTTCACTTTTATCGGCAGTCATCAAAGACTGCCCTGCTTTTTTTATTTCTGTCATTATAAAACACAGTTATAACCACTGCATGGTATCAGCATTGCCTTTCACCAAGACCTCCGAAAACTGATAACGCACACACAAATCTGCTATATTGTGTGGGGTTCACTGCATGTAGTAGGACAACCGCCGCTTGAGTTTAGAAACTCAAACGGATAAACTCAAACAGTACTCGAACGGCTGTTGAAGGTACAACATAAACAAGATCTTTCAATTGTTGAACACAACATAAAATCATAGGTTAGGTAGAGGTGCACATAATTGTACTATTTTGTACTATTGCAATCTACTGGGTACTAATCCAGACTCCATATTATGGCTGCTACTGAGAAATTCCCAATAGAAATATCCAATACTTTGCCCGAGCTGTAAATCGAACTCAGGACTTTATGTTCATGTTCAGCATTAAACCACTAGCACAGTCCGTAAAGTTTTTGAAATTAACAAGTTTCCAACACTAAACTACTATAACATCACGCCTATAACCCTCGAAGGTTTATGCAGAGTTGTACCTAAAGTGCCTTATCACATTAGCGAGTTGCGAACTCGCGGCGCACTCGCCCCACTTTCCGCTCGCTCGCAACTCGCTTGTGTAATAAATCTCTAACAGTTAACAGTTTCGGATACTGTAATGTTAATACGAGTAAACAGGGTGTAAAAAGCTTCGTAAAGAAGCCGAAAAGCACTTGTTTTCCCCGTCATTGCGATTTTTTTTTGTTTAACACCTTTTCTGGGAACCTTCTAGTTACGGAGATATCAGGAGTCAAAGTTCCAACATGTTTCCAACATTTTCACAACATTTTTTTTAAACACCTCTACGACCCCCGTACTATTCAATCCATCCATCAGCACAATATCACATGATTTTTAACCCCTAAAAAAGTCGTTTCCCAGCAATATGTGCTAGATATAAATTAAATTAATTTAATACCTATTTAAATGTGAACATTCCTAATGATCTCAATAAGTGATAAGTAATAGATACTCTGCAATCTACGCCCTAACATGGTCATGTACTGATTTAAGCTTAGCGCGTAAAATTGGTTGTGTACATTGTGCAATAAATAAATATTTTTTGCATAACTTTACTTAGTTTGATGTACAGAATGCATTTTTGAAAGCTTCGTGATGATGTTGTTAACACTCTGTATTTTTGTATACTGCACACTTCTACTACTACTAGAACTACTTCCAACAGCTACTTCTAACTACTTCGCAATCAAATTACTTAATCTAAATAAAATACTGTCTTCAAGCCCGACCTATATTCGTGGGTTCAACCTAAAGGCCAGTTGTCAAAGAGCATTACGTATAACATACGACTTTAGTAAGAACACGTCGTCTCAAGAGGCACATAGTAATTTAGTTGCTGTCAATATTTCATCGGGAAAACGAGAAATAAAAATATTTGGTCTATTTACCTTCAGAACAGCTCGTGGCTAAATAATAACGATGACGAAATAAAGGTCGATCTTTATAAGGTAAAGGTACGCTTGCTAAGGTCGGTCTTTGGATGGGTGACCACCCATTGCATACCAAGTTTCCTCCGTGCCTCGGATATCACGTTAAGCCGTTGATCCCGGCTGTGATTTGTAAATCTTTGACAGTCGTCAACTCGTCAAGTCAGCGGCCTGAAAGTCTGGCAACCAGTCTCACCAAGGGGTACCCAGTACTAACAGGGTTTTGGAGGTCAGATAGGCAGTCGCCAGTCTTCAAGTATGTGAACTGATTTTAAAAGTCAACACTACTTTATTTGAAGCTACGGAACCCTTGGTTGATAACCAAAACTTTTCACAAGTCCAAAAATATTCTTAATGATCCTGTGCACAGTTAAAAAGGTACATTTTAACGTTATAAACTTTAATGATAACAATAAAATGGTTTGCAAATTTTGTGAAAAGCGATTTCATTAAGAATTTATTAAATTCAGAGAATCCTATTCTTGCCATAACATTGAAATTTTTCATAGATGCTAGGCTGACCCACGCAACTTCGCCTGCGACACATAACAGAGAAAAAGCTGACAAAAGGAATAAACTTTCTCCGTTTTTGCATAATTTTTCATTTATGCTCCGCTAGTATTAGTTGTAGCGTGATGTTATATAGCCTACATAACCTTCCTCGATTAAATGGAGTGTCCAACACAATTTTTTTTTTGTTAATTCCAACCAGTAGTTCCTGAGATTAGCGCGTTCAACCAAATAAATAAACAAACTCTTCAGCTGTATAATATGAGTATACAGAGTTTACAGATTATCATTAACTATACAAAACAAACAATATACGATTATTGAGATACCGACTTTTTCAGTTACAGAACTATATATAACACACACGGTATTTCAGTTTTAGAGTCGCAATTGACTGACGACCCGAATGGCGTAGTGGTAGTGACGCTGCCTTACGTTCTTAGGGTCCTGGGTTCGAATCCCGGTAGGAGCAAATGTTTGTGTGATGAGCATGGACATTTGTTTCCGAGTCATGGATGTTTATATGTATAATAAGTATGTATTTACAAACAAAAAAGTATGTATGTAGTATATCAACTATCTAGTGTTCACGATACAAGCTTTGCTTAGTGTGGCACTAGGTGGCGCTGTGTGTTAATGTCCAGCAATATTTATTATTTATTATTATTTATTATTTATTAATTATTTCCAGCAACGTTTCTCCGAACTGTTTCTTTATGATTGTGTGGTTTATTCACTATGTGTGTGTAGGGTTACAGTGTTTGATTCAGGGGCGTGCTACCGCTGTATCACCCGTGTTATAGTGTGTGTCCGTAGTGCATATGTGTAAGTGTGTGCGTGTACGTAGCGTCGCTCCGGCCGCGTAGCTTGTAAGTTAGATTTTAAGTGCAGACTCTCCTACCATGTTCGTTCGGTAACACATGTACCATAAGTTTAAGTTCATTATATTTCATATTATTTGAAAAGTTGTTTCTTTAAGAAAACTCGCCGATTGCCCAATAAACATAATTCCCGTATCACTGATATGGGGCTCCCAAGTCTAAATCTCTCAGGTTTCGGTTAAGTCTTAAAGCCAATCAACCTTGTTAGCAACGAGGTAATAGCTACACTTTTATCATCACCAGCATCATCATTTGAGCCGAAAAACGTGCACTGCTGGAGTGCTGGACATAGACTTCCCCCAAGTGTCGCCACATTGACCGGTCCCGTGCGACTCGCATCCAAAAGATTCCCGCAACCTTCACTACGTCATCGGTCCACCTAGTGGGAGGTCTTCCAACGCATCGTCTTCCGGTTCGCAGTCGCCACTCCAGAACTTTTCAGCCTCATCGGCCATCCGTTCTGCGAGCAATGCGCCCTGCCCACTGCCACTTAAGTTTGGCAATTCTGGGGGGCACTTTCATATGATTACCTACATTATTATAATTAAATGAATATTTATGATTTTTTATGAGTTAGAATGACATACCACAATATCTATATAAAATTACATTGCAAACATACAGAGACTATTACAATCGCAAAAAGTGTGGTAGTACCTACTTATGTTTTCATAAAATGAAAAAAAATGTATGTCTGAAATACAATTGATAAAAATGTATATGATGTCGAAGGTGTGTAACTCAATATACCATTTTTTCATTAGTGCCTTAAAATAATTTTACACTTCTTAAAATCTGAACTCAAAAGAATTTAGACACAGGGCTGAGTACAAAAAAAATCTGCATTTTTTGTACAAAAAGAATATGATTATAACTGAGGAGCTCGTGGCTACATAATAACAGCCTCTCGGGACAATCTTTAGGTTAAGCCGTGCTTGCCTAGGTTGGCCTGTGGATGGGTGACCACCCTAACATACTGAGTTTCCTCCGTGCCTCGAAAAGAATGTTAAGACCCGGTTGTCATTTGTAGATCTTTGCCTGTCGTTACAGCCAGTCTTACCAAGAGGGATCGTATTATCCAGTCTAACTTGGTTGTGGAGGTCAAATAGGCAGTCGCTTCATGTAAAATACTGATATTTAGCTGCATCCGGTTTGACTGGAAGCCGACCCCAACATAGTTGGAAAAAGGCTAGGAGATTATGATGAAGAATGTGATTGTAACTCAAAACTGCCAAAAAGTGAGTTACGATGTTATTCCCTGCAGGTGATGTCGATATTTCCAGTCACGCTTCTCCGAACTGTTACTTAGTATTGTCCGGGTCCGGAACTTCAGTTTACTGTCCACAATTCTACTGAGTTGTAGCACTATGTCATAAGTTTGTGATCCTATTACGCTAGTGAAGAGACTCGAAAAAATATCGGTAACTGTTTAGTATCGATACTTCTTTTACAATATTCATGTAGCAGGATCATGATAGATCATTTCTTCTTATCTTTGTCTTTTCAAACTTTATTTGGGATGCATCCAGGGGCGGATTTCCCTATAGGCCGAGTAGGCCCGGGCTTAGGGCCGCAAAATTTGGTCGTTTTACTTTTTTTTAGGAGTTGGCCACGCGCCTACGTTTAAAAATCCCGCAAAAAAATTACTGAATCTGGGCTAACTAGTTTATTCCAAGGTTAATTTAATTTCTATAGTTTACTTAATTTTTCATGCTTTACTGTACATAGGGGGCGGCAATCTTTCATAGGCCTAGGGCAGCCAGCATATCAAATCCGCCCCTGGATGCATCGTTAATTATACTGGGTGTAATATAGGCTGACTGGTAATTAGTATGCGATACTCAAACACGTGATTTTGCTCATAATAACAAACACTTTTAGTATTTAACCTGAAATCGCGAAAAAAAATCAGCTGTTCAGTACATTTATGTTCGGCTAACTGGTCAAAATGTGCTGAGCAGTTTAAGTATTGTACACTAATTACCAGTCACCCTTTATAATTAACGAACAACTTCTCGTGACTCAGACCATGATGTTGAATAACTTTTGTTCTATGACTTTGGAAATAGCTAATGTCGAGCTTCAGTTTGTCGCACTTGCGTGCATTCGAACTGTGGTGAGTCGCAGGAATATATCGTAATGAAACCAGCATGCTTGAGAGATATTTTTCGACGGCATGTAAAGCTAAGTCAGATGCCTATGGGCTGCATAACAGCTTGTTAGGTACTAACCACGCGATAAAGAAGATGTACCTATACAGTTTTGTCGCACAAGCGTAAATCGCACATACGTTTGTCGCCTCACGTGTATCGAACATAATTATGTTAAGACAACCTCAAGTAAATTGGGATAAGGGCAAGAGAGTGAAATGATGTTGCCGCTATAGGGAATTGAATTTGATGTAGAATTGCTTGATGTCTTAGCTTGTCTTCGATAAGTGCTTTTACCGAAAGTGTATCGTTACGCGATGCGCTACATTAAATGTCCCTTCCTTAGGGGTACTTATGTATAGGTACATAAGTGTATACCGTCGTATCAACTGCGGTGTTTGTTGCCCAAACACTCACTATGAAACCCAAAGCCATACTTTACCATACTTTAGTAGTTTTATGTATCTACAGCATTACAGACCCTTGTTCTTATTTACCTTTGTTCTTAATGACCCTTGGTGACAACAATAGGGCTCTCCGAAATCTCTATGGGGACAATGGAAGGTTACGTGGTATCGGATGACACTGACTGACGTCACTATAAGTTGACTTCGATAAAATTGAACCCACTTCCGAAGTCCAAGTATTCATATTCATATTCATATTCATATCTTTATTTGCATTCCATAATGTTAGTTTTACAGATCTTATAATATGCTTATAGCTAGGTACAATTATGGACCCTGTAGGGCACAGCAAAAAGTATCAAATTTAAATACAAAATAAAATTAATAAAAAATAAAAAAATAAATTAACAATAAGTAAGAATTATTATACAATGTCGAAAATGTTGTTAATTATAATTATGTTCTTGAATTAAACATTATGTTAAAAGAAATTTTTCATTAAAACAAATCCATTTTTTTTTTTTTTTTTTTTTTTTTTATACATTAATCACATTTAAATTTTTGACCAACTTAGGGTATGTAATAGTATTTTAGTGTTAGTCTGAGTTAAATAATTGCTTTGTCATGTAAGTACTCGTTTATGGTGTAATAGGCTTTTTTAATTAATATTTCCTTTAGTTTGCTAATAAATGTCTTATTGTTAGTTTCATCCTTTAATGAATCGGGTAGTTTATTGAATATTTTTATGGACATTACGTAGGGACTATTGGAGTGTAATTTCATGCGCGATGACGGTAATATTAGCATATTTTTATACCTAACAGATCGATTATTATGTTTATCACCGCGAGTTGTAAAAAAGTTCATGTGTATCCTAACAAATTTGCATATTTCCAATATATAAATAGATGGCAAAGTGAGTATTTTGTGCTTTATAAAATAGGGTTTACAGCTATCGGTTTGGTCAATATTAACTATAATACGAATTATTTTCTTTTGGAGGATTAGAAGTGATTGGGCGTCTGTGCTATTTCCCCACATAATAATTCCATAGCTGAGCCATGAATGTGCGTAGGCGTAGTAGGTCGTAAGTGCAGTTTGCAAATTGGTCGTTTTTTTGACTTCTCGAAGTGCGTAAGTGAATTTCGAAAGTTTAGATCGTACTCGTTTTATGTGGGGTTTCCAAGATATGTTTGAGTCTATTGTAATTCCTAGTAATGTAAATTCGTTAACTACTTCTAATTTTGTGCCGTTTGTTGTGAAGTTGATAGGCAAAGGGGATTTTTGTTGTGGGTGGAAAGTAATTAGTTTGGTCTTTTGGTAATTAATCTCAAGGTTGTGATCATCCATCCATTTTTTTGTTTTATTTAATATAGTGTTTAGTTGATCTTCAATTTGACTATTGGCTTGGCATGTGGTTAGCAGAGATATATCATCTGCGTACAGCACACAAGGCTCATCCATGATTTTAGGGAGGTCATTGATGAAGATGATGAATAGAGGACATCCTAGGACACTGCCCTGGGGAATTGATGCATTTATAATTTTCTTATCAGATCTTACTTGCAATATTTGTTTTTGGTCGTGATTGAAATGCTCTATTTGCACACATTGCTCCCTATCTTTTAAGTATGACACAAACCAATTAAAGGTGTTTCCACGAATTCCTATGCCGTAAAGTTTATCAAGGAGGATTTTAAACTGAACCTTATCATAAGCCTTGGTCATATCTAAAAGAATACCAACGGCGTATTTTTTATTATTTATAACGTTAATAACTTCTTGCATATATTTATAGACCGCCAGGGTGGTTGACCGTTGTTTCCTAAATCCATTTTGTCCCTCATCAAAGATTTTAAATCTTTCGCAAAAACTATACACTCGGTCGCACATAGCTTTCTCGAAAATTTTTGAAGCCGTGGGCAAAAGGGCTATGGGTCGGTAATTATTTGGGTCAGTTTTAGAGTTTTTCTTAAATAATGGTTTTATAATTGCTCTTTTAAGTCGGTCAGGAAAAATACCTTCATCAAACGACTGATTTATTAGAACACAAAAGGGACCAGCAAGTTCATCTGCACATTGTTTTATAAGGGATGGCGGTAGTTCGTCTATTCCGTGGCTTTTTTTGTTTTTTAAGTTCTGTATTATTCGGTGCGTTTCTCGGAAGTCTAAGGGTCTAAGAAAGAGGGTATTTTCAGACGGGTTGACTACAGGGTGGCCTTTAGCCTCAGTACCCACGGGCCGAGTGGTCTCGTCGCCAATTGATGCAAAATAGTCATTGAATTTATTGGCAATTTGTTTTGGATCTGAAATTAAAGTATTGTTTATTTGCAATTGGATATTTTGTTTGTTTGAAGGTGTTTTTTTTGTTAGTGCGTTCGTTCACTACATTCCACATAGCTTTGATTTTGTTTTGAGACATTTTAATTTTCTGAATGAAATGTTGTTTTTTTGATGTTATGACCGATTTCTTTAGTATTTTTTCGTAATTTCTGTAGTATTTTTTGATGATTGGATTGTTAGACTTTATACTCAAAATTTTTAATAACCTTTTGTTTTTACACGAGATTTTTATTCCTGTAGTTAACCAATATTTTTTGTAGCGCGATTTTAATTTGGTTTTTATTTTTGGAATAGTTTTGTTTAATATTTTGGTTAATAAGTCGTCAAAAACATTGTAATTTTGATTTGCATCATTACTTTCTATAATTATGTCCCTCCAGTTAACAGATTTTAATTCTAATTTAAAATTTTCAATGTTACTTTCAGTGTATAATCGTTTTTCAGTATACCAAGTTGTTTGCTTTGGACGTTGTGGCGCTTTAAGTTTTATAATTGTACCACAATGATCTGAAAAGCCTAGTTCTTCTACATATGTGTGTGAATCTCCGGTTTTAAAGTTTGTAAATATGAGGTCTAGGCACGTCGACGCTGTGTGTGTTATGTGTGTGGGATGTTTAATATGTTGTGTATATTTGTATTCGGACATAAAGTCTAGAAAAGTGTTGACTTTGGAGTTATTTTTATGAATATCAATATTAAAGTCACCGCCGATGACTGTGTTAAGTTTTGTGTATTTTTTGTTTATGTATGTTAATATTGTGTTGAGTTGGTTATAAAATACATTTTCTTCCCTTCTGTTCCAGTACATTGTTACCAATAGCAAATTGTCGTTAGGTATTTCAATAGCACAGACTTCTAAAATATACTCAAGTGACATGTCGCTTATATCGGATCTTTCTATATAGTCCTTGTGCTCTTCTAGTAATATGCATACTCCGCCGCCACCACGATTTTCTCGGCAGAAAGATGCTGCAACCTTGTAGCCGGTAAAGTCTATCATGCTCAACTTATCTCTTGAGAGCCAAGTTTCACTAATACATATTGCTTGATGCGACTGGTTCTCGTTGAGAAATGCTTCCATTATATGTTGCTTATTAAATAAACTTTGGATGTTTTGAAATAGAATACTAAAATGTGGTTCTCGGTTTTCGAAAAGTGTAGTCTTCTTCGTATTCTCGAAATGTATGGTTAGTGGATCTACGTCGTGTATCAAGATTGTTTAGCTTGTTTTCGATAATGAGTGGAGGCCACGATTTAGTTTCGTTTTCATAACTGGTGAGTTCTCCTTCAATATAAAGTTGGTTATTCCTGATTACTGCTCGTTGGCCTTTATTTCGTGCGACAAGCATTTTGTCCCGTAAGATTTTCCTCTCATTTCTTGCTTCTGTACTTAAGAGTTCTGAAATATGAAGTCCTGTTCCCTGGAAATATTGGCGATTTTCTAATATATATTTTGATAATCTTTTGCTCATAAGTTCAATTACCATGGGTCGATTTCGATTATTATAAAATTTTTTAAAAATAGGCAAAGTAGCATGCAAAACCTTGTACTAACCATTTTGTATTTATTTGTTAAAATTACAACGCTATTTTATTTTCTATTCTGAATTATTTGCCACGCTCACCGCTATTTAACCAATGAAATAAAATAATTATTATTTCGTGTACCTATGACCATTACATTACCTACTGAGCAAATACCTACTATAAATATGTCAAATAACAACTAACTAAATAAGTCCATCAAAGCTATCCCCAATTAATCCTAATTTAATTATAATGAAATAAATGAATTTGAATTATTGTTATGATAAAACACATGTTGTAAAGTTATATTTTGTTATATGATTATGTACATTATACACACACTACAACTAGAACAGACTAATATAATTACAAAAATTAAACTAAAAGTATGTTTAGTTGTATATCTATATCTATCTATATGTCACCGTAAAATTGCCAAACACGTTATATTACAATATAACGTGTTACTCTCTAGCGATATTGTAAACTCTCGAAATATTGTCAACTGAACATACGGAAGTATCTCTGCCGCCATAATCGGGACTTGGGGCACCCCCCCGTTAGGTTAGTTAGGTTCCCTTTAAACCCTGCACTCGGAAATAGGGGCCCCGCGAAGCGGGGCTCCGTCGACTACGCTTTTTAGAGGAATATAAAGTGTTTTAAGGTTAAGTTACATTAATCGGTATTTCTCAGGAATGGTACATTATCTTTTCATGAGAGTGGTACCATAGGGCAAGGGGGACCCCTCCTTCCCTCCACACCGCGTGAGTTGACTACCATCGCATGCATTTCGCGAAAAATAATGCGTTTTTATTGTAAGCAGTGTGTTTTGACAATATTTCGAGAGTTCACAATATCGCTAGAGATATTACAATATTACGTGTTTGACAATTTTACGGTGACATATACACATAATAAAACAGTAAAAAAACTGTCTGTATTCTGTACATTGAATATATAAAAAAAAAATGAGGGGGTTTAGAAACAGTAATAGAGCACGAATCCAAAAAAAAAACTGTCTGTTTGTCTGTTTACCTGTTTGTCTGTTTGTCTGTTTGTCTGTTTGTCTGTTTGTCTGTTTGTCTGTTTGTCTGTTTGTCTGTTTGTCTGTTTGTCTGTTTGTCTGTTTGTCTGTTTGTCTGTTTGTCTGTTTGTCTGTTTGTCTGTTTGTCTGTTTGTCTGTTTGTCTGTTTGTCTGTTTGTCTGTTTGTCTGTTTGTCTGTTTGTCTGTTTGTCTGTTTGTCTGTTTGTCTGTTTGTCTGTTTGTCTGTTTGTCTGTTTGTCTGTTTGTCTGTTTGTCTGTTTGTCTGTTTGTCTGTTTGTCTGTTTGTCTGTTTGTCTGTTTGTCTGTTTGTCTGTTTGTCTGTTTGTCTGTTTGTCTGTTTGTCTGTTTGTCTGTTTGTCTGTTTGTCTGTTTGTCTGTTTGTCTGTTTGTCTGTTTGTCTGTTTGTCTGTTTGTCTGTTTGTCTGTTTGTCTGTTTGTCTGTTTGTCTGTTTGTCTGTTTGTCTGTTTGTCTGTTTGTCTGTTTGTCTGTTTGTCTGTTTGTCTGTTTGTCTGTTTGTCTGTTTGTCTGTTTGTCTGTTTGTCTGTTTGTCTGTTTGTCTGTTTGTCTGTTTGTCTGTTTGTCTGTTTGTCTGTTTGTCTGTTTGTCTGTTTGTCTGTTTGTCTGTTTGTCTGTTTGTCTGTTTGTCTGTTTGTCTGTTTGTCTGTTTGTCTGTTTGTCTGTTTGTCTGTTTGTCTGTTTGTCTGTTTGTCTGTTTGTCTGTTTGTCTGTTTGTCTGTTTGTCTGTTTGTCTGTTTGTCTGTTTGTCTGTTTGTCTGTTTGTCTGTTTGTCTGTTTGTCTGTTTGTCTGTTTGTCTGTTTGTCTGTTTGTCTGTTTGTCTGTTTGTCTGTTTGTCTGTTTGTCTGTTTGTCTGTTTGTCTGTTTGTCTGTTTGTCTGTTTGTCTGTTTGTCTGTTTGTCTGTTTGTCTGTTTGTCTGTTTGTCTGTTTGTCTGTTTGTCTGTTTGTCTGTTTGTCTGTTTGTCTGTTTGTCTGTTTGTCTGTTTGTCTGTTTGTCTGTTTGTCTGTTTGTCTGTTTGTCTGTTTGTCTGTTTGTCTGTTTGTCTGTTTGTCTGTTTGTCTGTTTGTCTGTTTGTCTGTTTGTCTGTTTGTCTGTTTGTCTGTTTGTCTGTTTGTCTGTTTGTCTGTTCACGCTAATCTTCGGAACTACTGGACGGATTTGAATGTTTTTTTTCGTTGTATAGATATTAAGTCTGGGCAACACATAGGCTATCATTTTTCTTGGAAACTTGAACACATGCAGAAACGCAACAGACCAGCTAAACTATAAGAGATACAAAAATGACACCATAGCAAAAATTGTTCCACGTGATGAGCATTTTCTGCTGACAGAATAAATTTGAAGATCAATATTACCTGATGTGGAAGTCCAAGTGCACAGCCACACCATAACACATACAGGAATGACGTCTTTGCAAAAGTTGTTCAATTTGATAAG